>VWYI01022156.1:0-29178 GCA_013399455.1 Anthoscopus minutus | reverse complement strand
TCCCCGGTGCCCGGCCCGCCGCGCCTCCCCGGTGCCCGGCCCGCCGCGCCTCCCCGGTGCCCGGCCTGCTGCGCCTCCCCGGTGCCGGCCGTGCTGCTGGCTGCCCTTCCGTGTGATCGCATCCTGCTCAGCTCCGCAACATCCCTAGCGGGGTTGGTGACTGCTCCTTCCGCTAGCGGGACACATGGAGACAGAACTGCCGAGAGTGGGACTCGGTCTCCCATGAGTTGCAACCACACTATTCCATGAGTGCTGGAGCTACCTCGTAATTTCTTGCCATTAAAAGATAAACAAAACCCAAGTAAGTAAGCATATACGACCACTCTCCCCTCAACTTGCACTTTTATGAATAAAATAGGAACTATTCTTTACAAACTAATTAATGCAAAGGAGTATCTCGAAGGCAGGTGCCAAGAGAAGGGTGCCAGACCTTTTTGAGGGGTACCAAGTGACAGGATGAGGAGCAATGGCCATAACTAAAACACAAGTTTCATATCAACATGAAGAAGAGCTTTATGTTGAGGGTGGCAGAGCACTGGAGCAGGCTGCCTGAGAAAGGGCTGGAGTCTTCCTCTCTGGAGACACTCAAAACCCACCCGGATGCGTTTCAAAATATAGAAGTAATGCAAGCAATCCTTTCTTACATTCTCACACACATGTAATGATCTTTGTGTCCTTACATACATGTACATGTGTACACATACAGTGGTGTAACTTGTGGGAAAAGTAAGTAAATTTTCAAATGAGAACTGAGGCTGTTTATCTCCACATTTATTTACCTCCTGGTACAGAGATCAGTAGTTTTTAACTACCCATGTACAAGTTTTATGATTTAGATAAGAACAGACGCAAAGCTCAAGGCGGATGGGAATGCTGAGCTATTTACCTACATGTGCTTTAAAAAAAGCCCCCAAAAGTATGAACTTAAAAGTTACACTTCAAGCATTTCTCATTTTAAGGAGCAAATTCCAAGCATCCTGACAAAAAAAAGTCCTGTGATCCTCTTAAACTTTGCTAGTAAAAGTGCAGCTCTCTATCAGCTGCCACAGCATGACAGGCAGCCTATCATATAGCTTATATCCAGACTACACAGTAGTTTAAAGATCAATACAATACCTTGTACTGCCTTCAAAAAATAAAACATTCCACTTCTTATAGCTACATTCTGCATGAACTGTTTCATCATCTTTATTCAGTGAGGGACAATGATAAGATTTTCACAGAAATAAAGATATAGAAATAAACATAAAACGTTTCTAAGCTGATCATTTATACCTCATGAGCACCATCACCCACTGTTCACTGGTTGAGAGCTATGCACACATTTCATTTGCAGGGCCAAAATGTGCAATTTCGGCAATGTGCATTTGAAATGGTGAATGTCTTCACTTTGCTCCTAATTCTACAATGTAGTATGGTCTTACAGGAGTGTGAATTGCATTAGGCATCATTTTGTCCTCTTTTGTATCTTGGCATGGCTTTAGGAATCCAGACACTCAACCACTTGTTCTATAACATCAACATGCAGTGTAAAGCAATCACACATTCTGCTGCTTGGCCTAAGCAACTATATATACTCTTGAGTGGGTGTGCTCATGTGTGCTTAAAGAGAACAGCACGCTTCACTTGAAGGTATCAAAGCATGATGAGTAATTCACCATGTTTTCCTCAACTATGGCTAAAGGAGAGAAACAGAGAGCTCTAAGGTAGCCTAGTTTCACCTTTCTTGTTTGAGTCAGCCAGTATTACCTACTCAGTGGAATGAGGCAACTGTTAGAAAAAATGAAGTGAATGCTTGGCTTTTGTCTGCATCTGTAAGCCCTAAATTCCTTATTATAACTGCCTGAAAATTGGTTGATGGCATAACAAAATGGAGGCAATTCTAGTTATGCGACCACCACCTTTGTAATTACCCCGTCCTTAAGTATCAGGCTATTTCACAAATATTTGTAGGGACTGACTAGTGGTTAGATCAGACAAATTACTTTTGCATGCCAGAAAACAAGAGGGGATCAATCAAATTATGATCAATTACATTTCCAACTAACTGTAATTTTTGCAGTCTCTGGATGCATCTTAAGCCTAACAACACTCATTATTCAGAAGTCTCTAATTTACGCTTAGATACATATTTTCTCTTTGGTGAGATACAAACATATATAGTTTTTAGAACCTTTATAGCAGTAAAATGGGGGTGAATATCTCTGAAAAGAGAGACACACCAGATCCTAACACAGCAAACCTGAAAAAATCATACTCTATAAATCACTTTCTTCTTTTTGTGCATAATTGTCTATTGGTTACAATTGGCAAATCCCCTGAAATGTTTAAAATGGACAGGTGATGTCTCAGGATGTCCTGAGTGTCAGTTTGAGAGGCAGTTTTGGAGAAATCACTTTTCAGCCCAGTGTTTATTCAACACATCTGTGAGAAGACTTTCCTTGAAGAATGTTTCATATCCTATCTCACATTCTGTGCTGTCAAAGTCACCAAGCACTAAATGTAGAATCTCAACTTTATTTCCTTCCAAAATTGGGCAGATTGATATTAAAGTAAGCTACAGTGTGCTAAAGAAGACATAAAGCTAGGTTTTTACATGCAAGTTTCAAAGCAGTCGGTAACAGCCTGTAAGACAACTGAGTTGCGTCTTTGGTACGCACAAAATCTTTTACAGAGCAATATGAAACACACTTCTGCTTTAAGTATAGCACCTGAGGTTAGGCTTAGATCCTAACTTCTGAGGTTATGCTCAGACCAACTTCTGAGGTTAGGCTTAGACTTTCCTATCTAAGATTGTCTTAAAAGATGATTTGGTTCCACAGCAGCTTTTGCTGATGAGACTGGTGCTGTTGGGTCCTGCTCTAATAACAAACAGGTGTTCTTTTTTTCAGCACTTATGTTCATTTCAGGGTGAGAGTTTGGAGCCCTGAACTTGCAAAAACCCAAAAATCTCCTACAGCAGTGATACAAAATATATATAACCAGGTAAAGCTACACCAAATAAAACTTATATTATACCTCAAGGGAAAGAAAAAATAACATACAGGTCCCCATCATATTAAATTCATTCTAGGCAAAGATTTTCTCCTTTCTATGAAACTATGAAGTTTTAAAACATGAACACCTCATACAGCTCAGAGAAAAGCCTAACTAGAAGAAAGGGAAGCATCTGAAAATAGCAGTTATTGAACATGGAACACCTCCGGTATTGCCCTACCATTTAGAAACAAAAAAAGGGATGCCAAACTCTTCCCATTGATCTGGATTTTCTTTATGTTTTATCTCTTCAGCTCAAACTGTGCAACAACAACAAATGGAGCACATGCCTCCCGTGTGAGGAATGTTTACAGCATTACATGTTTATTTACTAAAGAAAGAAGCTAGTGTTACTCTCAGAAAAAAAACAGTGCACAATACTGCTCCTGCTATATAGATTTTTTGTAAAGGCAGAGTGAATTCTGAATCCTCTTCCCAAGGCTTTGTCTTCATTGTGTCATTACCCGAGATTCCTCCAGTTTGGGTGGGAGCCTTATATTTGAAATGAGCTTTGAAGAGCCAAAGAACATTTTTTCCAATCTTTTTTCCTCTACCTCTGTCTCGTCTGGAGAATTAAAAATATTTTGAACATGGAAATCTGAAGGCTGTTAAGATTAATGATCCTTTGTACTCTAGCTTATACCATTCTAGATGTAAACGGAAGCTCAGATACACTGTGTGTAACTTTGTTTCTTGATGTGTATTACTGAGGGATTTAGTACAAGGAAAAAAGAACCTGGTAAGCATGTATTTGAATGAGTAGCTATGAGTAGAAACTGTTGTATTATTTTTATTTTTACATTGTAAAAAAGATGAGTGATAGGGAGGCAAGCTCATTCCTACAATTTTCCCACCAGTTATAAGCCAGTATTATGGCAGATAGCATGCCCTGCCTGAGCCCAGCTTACATCTATTTGTATTGCTTTATGCAATAGCCTTCCTTTTTTATTGGCTGCACTAAATTTTTAGCCTCATAATTCCAAATATTGCCACTGGTGTGGTTAACTGCCTTTTGTAAATGGAATGTTTTAATAGAAAGAACCCAGGGTTAGACTGAAATCTTACAGATCATCGGAGAAAAGAGCTTGCAGTGTAAACCAGCTGAAATTACTGAAAATCATGAATGACAGCATAGGGAAAAATATTTCCAATGACTTTAAGCTGGTTTTTTTCCCAGAAAATGAAAATATCTGCAACACATACTTGCTTATGAGATACAGATGTTAATATTTTACTATGCTTTTTTTTTCCAACTTCAAGTCCAAATTATCCTAGCAAGCAATGTTTCACAAAGCAATAGCATTACAGAATAATTTTAAATTTGAAAGCTGAAACTCCAAGGTTTTATATAATAGACTTACCAATGTACTAGGTATTTCTAGTTCTAACAGTTTGATACTGAAGAAAGCAGGTCAGAACCGACACTGTGAGGAAAGGTAAAATGACAAAATATGCAACATAAGATTTTCAAGCTTTCTAGTGTCTGACAGTCATAAAATATGATAAAGGAGAAACATAAAGAACAACAAAGTCTCAGTGAGAGACAAGAAAAGGAATTGAAAAAAAATCTATATAAGCACACACAAATCCTTCATACAGACATTATAGGCTGCTTACCCTCCTGCTGACATTGCAGAGAGAGACAATAAGTCAGTCTTGAATTGCCTAAACTGCCACATAGCAGCTTTGTGTGTTGGTTCGTAGGAGGCAAAGACATTTGCTGCCCAAGACACCCCTTCAGCAACACACAGACCTTTATTCCTCCAACTACAGCAGTTAGTGTCCTTCAAATCCTGCAGCTTCTGGTAGTTTGCCTTCTCAGTTCTGAAGCTATAGGTATTCTGTTGTATTTCTTGAGATTATTAGTTGTTGAACAAGAAGTTGTTTCCTAGTATCTGCAGTAGTAACTTATGTTTCAAAAAACCTGAAAGGGAAGTTTGACCCAGGTTTCTGAACATAAAACACTTCTCAGAGCTTTATTTATCTCTTAGGACAAAATCTTGTACTAGCACTGTTGACAGTATCTTTACATTGGAAGAAAACTTGTGTCTGTCAATTGAATTAAATTCACTATTTTACTGAATTTTTTTGAAGTAGATTCACTGTTGCTGTGGCTGGATTTGTAAGTGATAGAAGGACAAACCAACATTCTGATGCCAGAAGCATCTACAAGGCAAAACTTTATAAATATACTCAGAGGTCTTATATACATTCTGAATATTCAAACATAAAAGACTCTCTAAAATGCTTTATCAATATGTTGTGCAAAGTTATACTTGAAACTTGAGATAAGTGAGTGAAGAATCTGGATTTTATAAAAATGTAGAAAAAAGTCATGCAAACCTATTATTAAGACTATTATTAGTGTTTGCTTTAAGTTTCTGTTAGCTAGTAATAACTGGAAAGAACAATAGCAGCTTAAGAAACCTAGGATAACAGACTGTATTTGAACAAAAATATTTTTAATCCAAGATTACTTTAGCATCATATTATGCCCAAAACAGGAGAGGCCTCCAATAGCATTCTGCTTCAGCTATGCAATTCTCATGCCCCCAACATCTAGAGTGAGAGCTGCTACTAAGCCTCAGTGTTTATTTGTCAGCTCACAAATCCACACAACTGAACCCCTCCAGTACCTACTTGCAATTCCATACAGACAGCTGTTAGTTCACATCTTAGCACACAGAAGTCAAACAACACTAGTTGTGTATTATACTAAAGTATTCATTTAAATATAGTAGGAGGTCCCTGTACTTTGTTATATTAATACAGAAATACAAACAATACACAAAACTTACTAATTTATAAATAGTATTACACTTTCTTATTTCACAATATGACTCACTGAACAGCTGGAGTTGCTGCTGTGCGTACTTCTGAGACAAGCATCCTGCAGTTCACTTGCAGGTGAAACTTGTTACCCTGCTGAAAATCATGAACAAAATATCCAAACTAGCAAGCTAGGACTTTGTCTAGCAGCATCCTGAAATGTGGGTATTTAGTCAATTTTACCACAAATGCAGTCTCTAAAGCGTTAGCTCAAACAGATGCACCTCACATAAGAAGGAAACTGGCATATGCCCCCCAGCAGTGTCAGAAATCACTGAAGTGTTCTAGCTGTCCTACAGGAGTATTGCCTCCTCTTTACCAAGGAAAAGGATAGTCCAGACAGTTAAGACCACTTCAGGCAAAGGCAGCAGGGCTAGTTTAATTTGCTGATGAAGATTGCTTCAGATAATTAGCTTAATTTACTGTAATGGATTAGGGTGTACTCACAAGGTCTTTCCTGGCAGCAGAGCTGCAGAAGTTGTAATCTGCTGCAGGATGGAAAGATTCAAAGTTTCTAGACCTATAGGAAGCTGTTTATTCTTATTTTTCAGGCCAAGAAGTTTTGCAGTTCACAGGCACATCCTAACATCTTAGAATGTTTCCAAGACCATTCTGGAATGAGAAACAACTAAAGGAACTGGAAGCACTAATTCAAACTCTTTCAACTGTGTCAATGTAAAAATAAAAAATTCTAACTGTTATGAAAAAATATATCTGCCCTCATCACTGTGTGAGAGAAGTTTCACTATTTGTGAATAGCAAAAGGAAATTGTGATTAAGGAAAGCTATTTTGTACTTTTTGGCTCAGTAATTTCTAAGTGGGCAAAAAGCCCATTAGGCAGTGTTTCTTCTTGTCAGTCCTACAGTTTCTCCAATAGCTTAAGCTCAGGGAATATTAGTGCAGGCAGCCTCAGAAGCACCAGAAATATCCTGGACCTTTAGGCAGGAACCAAATTTATGCCCAATTCTTCAGCTTTCCCACTTCTGACTTACCACCAAGATCTGAACACATTCAATAAAAAACTAAAACCATCCACAGGAAAAAAACAAACTCCACGTTCCCCAACTTAACCTCTGCCTTACTATTACTATCAGGAAAGGTCTTTTAACAATTGTAACTATTGATTAATAGCTTTGGATACTACAGGAGATGAAAGACATAACATACAGCCAAACCATTCTAATCCAGAACTAAAATTTCTAAAAATAATTTAATAGAAAATACAAAAAACTCATAGGTTCTAAACATTTAAAAATTATTTAACTTCCTCCACATCCCATCAGATAGTGAAGAACTGTCAACCTACAAGCTCCAGTTTTGAAAGTTACCCCTGATTCCCATTAGGACCATCAAACATGGTTAATAAACTTCAATGACCCTTATTCAGATTAAATCCTCTAAAGTCTGAAATACCAGAAAAGATAACAATTTATTCCTTTGAGGGAGGACAGACAGGATGTTTAAGAACTAACCTCAGGTCTGACAAGGAATGGATAGAACAGAACAAAGGAATTATACAAAGGCACTTGCTTATTACAGATTTATATTTCTTTCACTAGTAGAAGTGCTTTTGGAGTCCTCACAGTCTTGGCTGGTTCCCTTGTTGAGGTATCTTCCTGAAAATCATCAACTCAAAAATTCTGGGGTTTGAAAAATAATGTGCTTGAGGCACTTTAGAGGCTTAAACAGAATGGGTCTGTTTGCCTCCAGCAGCAGGATCCAATGTTAGCAAAAGGTAAAGAGTCAGCACAGGGGAAACAACTGAGAGATCACAGAACCAATCTTGTAACCTGCTCATGACATTAAAGCTGCACAGGCTCTACACTGTACAATAGGATCCACAGAGAAGAGCCCGAGGATAATCAAGTTAGGAGGAATTTGAGATTGGTTAGATTTATGTATTAACTTGCTATTCAAGTATCTATTAAGTCTTGATCAAAACAGAAGGGTAAAAGAAAATTCATACAATTGAAGTAACACTGTATCTGAGAATCTACATTGTTTATTTCATCAAGAAGTGCCCCCAAACTTAAGTACATTTTTAAATCTACAACACAAAAATAGAAAATATTCAAAATGCACAGAAACACAAGTCACCTTTAATGTGATTAAAACGTCACATGGGATTTTTTGCAGTTAAGTGGCAATTAAGGATGTGCTTTACAACACTGTATAGATATCTGCAAGTTTCCTGTACAGGTAGGATCCTCATGCTTGTGCAAGTCGTTCTAGGACTCTTCGGTAATCTGAAACAAGCTGTTGGAAGCTCTCTTCTAACTGTTCACGTTGCAAGTTTAGGTCTATTTGGTTCAACTGATTAGTCATCTCCTCTGGTCTTAGACACCTTCTCATCTTGGCAAGGTCTCTCTGTTTTTTCTAAGCAATCAAACAAACAGTAGTTTGAACACAGCCAGTAATTATGAAGAATATGGTATTTCATTAGGTGTTTCATTAAAATTTATTCAATTTCAATATCTAGTTCTTTAAGATGTCCCTGATCCCAAGAGAAGCAGTAAGCATGTTTGATTATTACATTTGTTCTGTTAAAGGCTCACTGTTTCTGTATTGCCAGTGAGCTAGTGAAGGAAGGAATGGTTTCAAATTTTGTTCCTTAACCAAACAGATTAGGTCTAACAGTACACGAACTACTGAAGATGTATGGCACGAAAAACTTGACTGTAGAAATCTGACCAGGATATTTAATCCTACATTAATTACATTGATGTCCTATTATGTGACTCTTCAGCCAACTAATTTCCCTACAACAGACTATCAAAAATTAATATTAAGCCTCCAGTACACAAAAAAAGTTTCACAAATTCTTACAAATTATTCAAGTTAACAGGGACTAGCAGTAATAGCACCTAAAAGCAGTAATTTTATTTACAAGCATAAACATATTTGTACAGGAAGATGATGAGTTGTCCTTCCTCTGCCACATGTGATTTTTACCAATTTCTTAAAAACACCTCTAAACACTTTCATATTTTCTTTATATAGCTGATACCTATTTCTGAACTACCCAGTTCTTCAAGTACTTTCCATTCTTCAGTCTTCTTTAGCTTTGTAAAAGCAGAATATCATTCAACACTTCATTTAAAAAAAGTATTATATATGCCTGGTATCTTACCAATAAATCTTTGCAATGACCATGGAATCAATGTATTAAAACAACAAAATTTCACCAAATTATTCAATTTCTAACAGTCTCAAAATCAAAGCCCTTTTGTGCTCTAATTTTATGCTTATGTCTCAAAGAAATATTTGTTTTCTTTCTGTGATTGATGCTGAGAGTCAGGAGGGAAGAGTGGAGAGTACAGTAAACTGTAAATGAGAAAGACCAGAGAAACTTCTGTAACTCCCAGAGATTCCACAGATAGGCAAAGTTCAGAAAAGGAGCTCCTGTACTTAAGTGCTGATGAGGCGTTTGGGCACATTTCCAGCCCATAATCAAGAAACCTTTCCTTGTTGAAAGGCTGTGAAAAGCAGCACAGATGTTGAAATTTTAGATTCACATTAGCTCTATGTAGTCAAAATGAGTAAGATACTCAAAACATATGACGAGCTGCCCAAATGAAAACAGAGATGAGTACCTTCTGGCCAAGCTTCTGTCAATAGAAGAACTAAAACTTTATTCTAGAATTAATTCAAAGTCTGCCTAATTAACAGGAGTGTCTGTTTAGTTTATAAACAGCAGCTCTGAAAAAAGGGTGCCAACTTTTAAATGCCCACTACATCTGATACTGTACCATTAGACCATCTTTAAGTTCCAGATTCTGGCTAAAAAGCAAACTCTCTTTGCATGCTTCAGAAAACCAGTTGTTTCAATATCCATTTACCCTCCAAATATACTACAAGCATATCCAGGCATACAAGATTTTGAGTACTGCCATCAGTAACATTTTACCTGGTCAGCTTCAAGAGGATTGTTTGGTAGCAAGTTGTTGGCCTGGGCAGAAAAGCAAATTCAGGAAGCAAACAAAGTACTACAATTATGAAAAACAGTGCAGCAGTGGTATTTACTTCCAAAAGTGATGACATGAAGAAGAAAGGCATGATCAAAGAGATATACCTACCAACACAATCCACTAATAAAATGCAGAGTTAGTCAGAAATGGAGAAGCCACAGTGGAACTGAAATTTCACAAGCTGCTCACCCTTCAAACTACCTTAGAGTGATGCCCTGTTAAGTAATATACTAAATTTTTATTTCCTGTATTAGTACTACTTATACAGAGAGCAACACATCCTGCTGCATCAGTCACCCCAATCTAGTGATGCCACACGCACAATGGTCTCAGTATCTTCAGCAACCACCTTCTTGATAATGTAACAACGTCAAGGGGAGTAGATTATTACATGTTTTTCCCCTGAGCTTTCTGCATATAGTTTTTTTCACTGCTACTGTTAGCCAGGAAATAATTCTAAGATGGAATACCATTTTTATTAAACAAAGGTAGCGTCAACTTAGAATTATTCTACATCTGTACAGCACTGTTCAAATGAAGCTATCAAACAGTTTATGTAATAAAATATTCCTGATTATGTTTATAAAGTTTGGTTCCCCCCTCAAAATTACCCTCTCTGTATTAAAAGTTAGTTCCATTACATTTCTGAAAACTTTTTGAAAATGGCACTGTGACTAAAAATTATTGGAAATTGTTTAAAATGAGAGTATGAATAAGCTATTTACTAGGTAGAGCTACCATAAACAAGATGACTGTTTCAGAACATGAATTTTAAAATCAGAGAAAAAGGGTGCTGGCTGCTTTAAGGATTCTTTTGAAACCACACTGAAATAACAAAAAACTAAAACCGCAATGTTCTAAAGTAGCAATATTGCATATTTAGCAATACAAAATCCATTCATTATCCATGCATTTATTGTGTGCAAAGACTTAAGTGGAAACACCTGCTAGAAGCACTAGAATTGAAGCTGCTTATGAAATTTTGGATTTTGCCTACAGGACCTCAGCAATGAGTGAGAGAAGATAAACCATATAATAGTCATGAAAAACAGTTATTGAAGTCATCTTATTTGTAGTGGACACTGAGTGAAATTTAGCAAATGAGACAAGACACTCATGAAAGAGAATGTGTTTTGATTAAGGTCCTGGCACTCAGCACGACATGAAGTTATCTCCAGATCAGACAGCTATTTAATACAATGCTGGCTTCTCATTTCCACTAACAGTCCCTGTAAGACCAACCTGACTACAAGCAAAGTTTTGCTATTTTGATGTAACAGGGTAAATGCTGCTTTAGGAAGGTTTTCAAGCCAATCAAAGTACTCTTTGTGCTCTGTGTACCTTTATATGCAAGATTTTAGTTTGCTTGGCAAGTACTTAATTGACAACAATAGCTAACATGATAGTTACAGCAATAAACCTAGATTTATTTTGTGGCCTTTTTGACTCTTCATACAAAAACTGATGCCATTAGCAACGAAGATAAGGGTCTGTTTATGCAACACAGATAAACCACACTGAAAATCCAGGATGCATATATAATAGGAACCGAGAAAATTACTTGGTACTATGTTTAATACTTGCTTGAATTTTACTGCTGGTATTATTTTATATTCTACCTGCATGGAGTTAGTCCCATGTTGACGTGACTTGATTACTTCTAGCAAGCTGTTTTCTTGAGACCTAGCAAACAATCAAAACAGGAATCCAAACTATATCTAGCCTGCAGTGTAAACTTTACCTCTCTTCAAATTTCCGGCTTGTCTATTTAAGGTATGTTTTTAACCTCTTCAAGAACTTGACCATTTTTTCCCCTTAAACCTACCTGGGCATAATGCCACTTGTAGCTAGTTAGCATAAGCTTAAT
The DNA here is from genome assembly GCA_013399455.1 of Anthoscopus minutus. NCBI lineage: Eukaryota > Metazoa > Chordata > Aves > Passeriformes > Paridae > Anthoscopus > Anthoscopus minutus. Next base: position 17,477 of record VWYI01022156.1, on the reverse strand, counting down.
AGTAACCTCCTGCTTGAACTGGGCAGGAAACAGCCAGGAGCCAAACACAGGATCTTCAGTGCCTCTGTGTATGAATGTCCTCTGCATCTGTATATATGTCAGCTGAACACTGCATAACTAATAGTAGTTGATTGGCAACATAATTGGCATCAACTACATTTATGGAAATTACAGTAAAATCAAGTATAATTAGCCTTGAAATAAATATTAAATTATACTTAAGTCATATACACCTTATAGGGCCCAATCAGTCTTCTTTTAACATCCAACCGATAGCTTCTGGACTGTTCTGCATCACCCATATTTGTTGCACGCAATCGGAGAATTTCATAAACTCGTCTTGTGTGTTGCTAATGAACAGAAAGGAGAACAAAAACCACATCTGAATAAAGAGGTCATTCAACAGAACTCCAAGTGGAGAAATACTGAAATATTACAGTAATTCTTCTTCTTATCAGAAGACAGGGGCATGGATAAATCTGTCCTCCTATCTGATGGGTTCAATGAATAAACATTTTTCTTTTTACTTCAAAACCATTTTCTTCTATGCAACCTGTGTCTGATCTCTCATGTGTTGCACCAGCTGTAGAGGTGCTTTAAGAACTTGCTGTAAGTGGACAGCAGAAAGCCCAGAAGCTAGAGTCCAAAAACACTTCTAAGAACAAGGACTGGAACTAGGGTAACATTAAGCAATACCAAGCAGTATCCACTTTACTAACTTTACACAATCCATATACGCCTACTGTGCTTCACAAAGCCCGCTGAAAGTTCTAAATATGAAAGTGAAACAACAATATTTAAAGTTTCCTGTTTAGGAGGGAAGAATATTAACTAGTAAATGGAAAAACTGAAGTGCTCTTGGTATCAGGATCAGAAAGTATGACTTCTGGGGAGAAAATTATGTTGCTACTATATTAGTATTAACTTGCATCTGCATGAAAACAGGATTTAAGACCAAGTATTTTTTTTCTGAACAACAGAACAAAAATTAAGTGGTTTGTTTGCTACACTACCACATGTTTATATACTGTTAAAAAACCAAATGAAACCTATTTATCCTTTCACCTTTAAAATACAGAAGACTGCAGATTTAGTATATATTTCCTTATATAAGCTATACTATTTTAATGAACACATCTGAATATGTGTTCATACTGCCCACCCCTCAGGGTTTAAAGTCTTCAGTAAACCATATTCAAATACATTTTTAATTAAGCAACTCTGCTATTTCATTACCATACTGAAAAATGAGTTTAATAGCTTAAGATTACCAGAAGATTTAATTGTTCAATTTAACTCTTCAGCCCTCCAAGTGTTTAGAGTTGCAGTAGTAAGTTGTTTGCCACTTCAGCATTCTGCATTCCCAGAGCAACACTTAATTGCAAAAATACTCTTGAAAGAAATCAAAACCATGTCAAACCCTATTACAATAGAATTGTAGGTAAAAAAAGCATTTATCTAAAACCGTGGGCCATGTATCTCCTGATACACCCTTAACATCTGTCAAAATAAGCCAGTGTGTAAATTCCATGTCTCTAAGTTTAAATTGTATTGTAATAGTTTGATAAGAATATGTCCAATTACAACTGTACTGATTTAATACCTTATTTATTTTCAATTTTTGTTGAGCTTCCATCACCATTTCTTGACTGAAACCTTGCATTAGCTTTACTGGGGAAAAGCAAAGCAAATCTTGACAGAGCTTTACAAGAACAAAGTCTCTAAGCTTCACATAGTTCTCAGATGGATCTTCAGCTAGAAAAAAATAAAAAAGTTTATCAGCATTATTTGCTTTCTCATCTCTGGTATGTAATTACAAAGAACATGGAAAACAACAGGCGATGCAGTATTCATCCATATATAAACAACTGGGCTTAATTGTAAGCACTGTATCAAAGGTTTTGGTGTTTGACAGTAGACACCAAACAGGTCACAAAAAGAGAAACTTCTATTTTGTGTATGCAGTGCTGTACATATTCTACATATGTATTATGAAAAGGACTTGTTTAAACCCATTTAACTTCTTGGGAAAAGACGATTAGCCTAAAAATCTTTTCCTTGTGTCTTTCATCTATTCTAAATTTGACTGTGGTAGAACTACTAAAATACAAACAAAAGGGAAAAATGTGGGAAAAGATCAGTGAAAATATCCTATTGTATGCAAGTAGACTAGCTGAAGACATGCATTGAGCAGGAAGGCAGGAAAAGGTACAGCAACCCAAAGGATAAGATGATCCAAAATAAAAAGGCTGAAAGGACTTGGGCAAAAGCTGATCATGATTCAAGTTACTTCCGTTTTACTTGAGAAAACAGCATAGCTATCAAAACTGTTGCTTTAGAAAAGAACACTGAAATTGAGAACAAGTCTCAGTTAAGATCAATGTGAGCCCTTATGCAACTATTTAATGCAGAAGGAAAGTAAGTACAACATTGTGAATATATTTCTTTTTTCCTTGCTTTAGGCAAACTTGCTAAAAATAAGCAGCAGGGCCATGTTCCCCCTTCAACACTCATTGTTCTGGGAGCTAGTACTGCAGAGTTTATTGCTAACCAGCTTACCTCCCAGCTGTGTTTTCCTTTAGTTTTAAGGTACATTGGTTACAGTTAAAATTTGAAGTTTTAGGATGATTAAAAGCAAAACAAAGCTACCAAGAAGGACTGGGCTAGAAGCTTTTTCTGTGCAGTGTATATGGCACTGCTCAACTAACAATTTCTTTTTCTGGGTTGGGTTAAAATGCATAGTACATGAGTAGCCTAATCTTCTATGGCAAGCCTTATAGCATTTATTCTGCAAAAGAGATTGGAGAAGCGCACTAAAGTAAATTGTTTAATGCTTTTCCACTGAGATTAGGTAAAAGAAGAATGAGGCAGTTTCTGTCCTGTAACCACTATCAGCATACATTTTGCCCATGTCAGGATGACAAGGTATAAGCAGAACAAAATATTTGCTATGAAGGTGAACCTCAGAAGTAATTTTAATTAGTAAATCATTAGCTTTTTCAAATAAATTAATTAAATCTGCATTTCGTCTTTAGAGAAAGGTTAAAGGCTTTCTTTCACAATTTTAGACGATATGAGCTAAATATCCTGGCCATATTAAGATTGTCCAAGGCCCCCTTGAAAAGGACAATAAATACTTCTCTAAGAGTCTTAACTTTCATCACTTGGGTGCCATGTAGAATACTGCAAACTTTCTCCTGCTTTATTCCACAAGAAAGTTGGACCCTGTTTTAGTACACATTTACTGTTTGCTACAACTCTGCATTTAAGACATGGAACCATGAACATCTAATAGGATTTATGCAGCAGCATGTTAAGACTTTGCTCATCCTCAATTATAAAAACTACATAAAGGTTTCTACTATTAAAAGGAAAAAGCAAATGCATGATACACACGAGCTCCTGTTGCATAAACTAAGTTATACTTTCTTAGGTTCCCAGGAACTGGATTGAAATTATGAAGTGGATTATTTTATTACAATGATCTGGCAACAATGCATTAGGAAAGCAAGTGGTCTACTGGGTTTGAGACTACACATAGAATTGAATGGTCAATATGTGTCTGAACTGCATTTCTACATATACTAGACTTGAAACTACAGGACCGATGTCATGTCTGTGGCAAATTTTAATATTAGCTTTGTTATGCACATGGACCCTTTATCTGCCATTTCTGCCATCTGTTTTTATACTTTTGTGCACCCACATCTAGTAGCTCGGGTACCTGCAGCCAGCAATATGTGCTCCTAGAGCACAAGTTCTCTACAAACTCTTAGTGTCTGTAAAATTTCAGCTTGCACACTAATATTCATATGCTGTTTTAGTTAGGTGTGTTGTGTCCCCCCTCAAGTTTGAGTTTTGGCCAATAGGGGTAAGTTGAACAAGGAATTTGACAAAGCTTGATCTCTTTGCAAACTCAGCTGTGTATCTCACAGTAGTTAATTAGCTGGTAATCCATTCACGCTAGGGATTGAATTTTCCTGGTGCGCTGTTCTGAGTAAAATATTTAAGAAGCTACACTATACACACACTTCTGTAAACCAAGGTACTATTAATCCTGAACTGAGCAGAAGCTAAATCTTCAAAAGGCTTTAAATTCAGACAAATGAACATAAAAGTTAGCTTGTGGGCTAACAACCGGCAAAAGTTCCTTTTTAAAAATTTAACACAAACCTGTTATATCAAGTACTGTAGGAGAAGACATATAGTATCTATGAACTGTTTCAAGCAGCTGAGCACCATGGCCTTCTCCTTGGAATGGTGGCAAGATCAGCATCTGGCTACAGACAAAGGAATGCATTTTCAGTTCAAATGAAAGCATTTGGAAACATAATGTGCAGTCTTAAAAACAAAATGGTATTTCATTTTAGGTTAAGGTATGTGCAATCTTCATGTTAAAACATAATTTTTAACAGAATCTTAAAATTGTTAAATATTCAAAACTTGTTTGAGATTCCCTCTGCTTCAAGAAGGGAACAATAAAATAAATCAGTGCACAGACAGCTAATAATGGGGATTTTTTTAAACAAATCAACACTATTATAAACAAGTATTGGGAACTTCAGCAGTTCCCTCTTCTGAAATAAAAGGCAAGGCACGAGTTACACCGCCAATTACCTTACACGTGGCCGGGTTTTGTCTGGGTACACATAGTAATTATAGACTGTCATGTAGCCTACGGTCGCAAAGAGCGTGGCTCCATCCTTATTATACTTCTCAAATCTGCAGATAAAACAGAAAGCCAAGCAGGTCAATTACAGTTGCGCTCCCATGCAGTGTCCATTTTCTTTTCCATTCTCCAACTGAATTTTCAGTGTCAGCAAGCTACTCTGTGAGGGCCCAATGGGTACACCTGCTATGTTCTGAATGTACAATTCACTTAATTGGTGTGCAGCAACTTGGATAAATCAGACCTCTTTACAGCACTTCAGTGCACTTGCCTATTATAAAGATGAATAGGTGGCAAGTAAAAGAAAACACAGGCAAAGCTCATTTTACTGTTTAAGCCTACATTCAGGGCTCTAACGGACAACAGCATTTAATTCAGCTCTATTCTCAAGCTTTCCCAAAGCATAATGGAGGAAAACTCAAGCCTCATAAACAATGTTTTTTCTTTCCTGGGAAAAATATCATTATACTGCTTCAATAATTGGCCAGCCACAATTAAAATGCAGGCTTTGTGGAGGTAATAAGGTCCACTGTTGCTTTAGAACTGTACTTACACTAGAAAGTAGTTCCATCTTTCATCATCTACATCAATAAAGCTAGCAGTTTCAATAAACCACATCAAGAACGTCTGAAGCCTTTCATGATATTCTCGAAAGCCTGGACATGTCATGTCAGCCTAGGGAAAAAGCCAGGAGAAGTCAGGTGAAACCTATCACAGATGCAAGAGGAGAAACTATGCAAAACCCAATTAAATTCTCTGATATAAAAAAGCATGCTAATGGTTAATAAATGGGTAAAATTATAGTATTTATACACTACAGCTGAATCACTACAGAAGGTGCATCTCTACAAAATAAAATTGAATTTGACTGCTCAAAAGCTGAAGTTTTAGTTTATTTTTCATACCTTGTATATCTGATATGTTATATCTTCACCACCTTCCTCATGGATAGAATATGTGTGTAGCAGCATTCCAAAGGGCTTGAAGTTGACCTCTTTCTCCAGCAGAGACACAAAGTCATCTGTGTTTGTGCAAAAACCAGGTGGAATGATTTCTCTAATTTTACTTTCAACATCATCTGCCTGGAGATTACAGAAAGGGGAAGGATCAGTGGAAGACTGGAAAAAGACAACACTGATGTCACTGTTGCATTTAAGAAATGAATATGAGACACACTATATCTACCAGTAATTAAAAAAACGAAAAGAAAAAGCAAACATTCTTCTTCATTAGTGATTTTCCAGCAAGTAAAGGAGCCACACTTATGAGATCAGGAATGTCACAATCCAGCCTTTGTAAGCATCAAAAAGCTCTTAGTTTCAGACTAAGTTCATGAACATTTTTATGTTTAGAGATATATATTTGTTCAAGCTTGACTAAGAGCATTGATAGCTATTCTGCAAGCACAGCATGTTCAGAAGCCAAGACTTTCCAGACAGCAATTCATCAAGACTATGCTATGCTACACAGCCTTGTAGAGCTCAGGTTCCAAACAAGCAGCTTACAAGAGGTATTAGGTGATGCAGAACTAAGTGGAGAAAAAGGGACAAAGATCAAAAACGGTAGCTCCCAAATAGGAAAGTGACAGCTAGCACACTCTGGCATTCTTACAGCCCCCTGCTTGAAATGCCTGTCTATACAATCAGCTGCAAAACACAGTACAAACTCAGACAACCACATCCCACATTCTAATAAAAGAAAGTTTTGAAAACAAAGTTTGACATAAAATAGTACAACTTATGAATACTGTCAGCAAATCTGACCTCTAGTCTAACATACTGTGGAAGACAAAATATTCTGACACCAAAATTTAATTCAGAGATTACTCTTTTCAGATAGCCAAAGTTAGAGACTATCAGCTGAGCAGACTTCATAATCCTTTTCAGACCCCCAAAAGACCACTTGATTGAATACATTTACTACTTCTTTTTAACCATGAATATTTGATGAAGTTTCACAATAACGTATTACTGCTTCTCACCAGGCAATAAAACTTAATGAATTGGTCTCAACTTAACAAAACCATACTCCTCAATACAACCCCTAAAAGCCTGACATTACATTCAACAAAATGAGCTTACATTCAATTCAAACTTTCCTCTGGACAATGAATCCAGGTTTTTACTTAATGGAGTTTGCCGTGAGTTCAGCTGTAATGTTTGTATTGTATCTATTTCCACAAGGGCGGACACAAGAACACTTTGTGTTAACTTACTAAGCAGCTCTTTCACACGGTTTACATGCATGATGGGTATTAGTTCAAAACCAAGACCCTTGCTACTTAGCATTCAAAACAGGGAAATTAAGATGCTTAGAACAAAATACACTACAAAAGGCTAATACAACATGCTACTAATTCCTGTCCTTTCAACGATGGGCCCTTAAGCAGAAGCAATGCACCTGCAAATGAATAGCACTTTATCATTCAGTTACATTTTTAGTGTAGAAAAAGATAGACTTAGTTCAGCACAAACAAGTTTTATTCTTAATGGTTTGGTACTACCAACATTTATATTTATATTTGGAGAGAGCTATTAAGCAGTTAAAATACAGCTCGACAATACCTGGTGTAAGAACTCAGTAAAAACACGTACAATCTTTACACTCATTTCATTCTCAAAACAAAGATCATTTGTCAGCGCCTTCACTATTCTTCATAAACCAATATCAGCAAAACACATTTTCTTTATGCTTACTGATTTAAGGGCATTACACAAAACCAGACACTTCTTCAGAATCAATGAATTACATTAAAAAATGTACTTATATGGAACACAATTTAGAAACGCCTTTTTTTAAAATTGTGCAAATGTGTTGTTTACACAGATCTTATGTCTGCACTACTGGCAGAGCTGTAAGAAACCACAACTAAGAATCTGTAGCAACTTGCATTTTATATAGCTGAATAAGCATGCAAAAATAATCTGCAATTAAAACTATTTCCAAGCAACAGTACAATAACAACATCTAAAAAGTGTGGACAGCATCTAAAAAGTTGAAGAATATACAGTAGAAAGTACAATATATATAAGTATATTGTAAAGTCAAAAGTACAATGCTTAAGTAATTTTGCTTCCCCTCACATTTCTACATTTCTTCACTAAATTAGTGCTGAGAAGGAAGCCAAACTGTGACCTTCTCAAGGCCTGTAAGGTAGCACATCCATCACTGGCTGCCATCAGAGAAAAATCTTGTTTTCAATACAGCAGAAAGAATTAAAATATGACAGATGCTTAGCAAATGAAGCACTAGAGAATACTTCTTGATTCTATATGACTACAACATATTTTCACCTATTGCCTCCTAAAAATTCTCTCCCCTCAGAATGGTGTCTGACACAAAAACATAGTCTTCAATTATTTTAAGGGTTAACAGGATCTCTCCTTACAGACCAAATCCCAGAATTCTCAGTTTAAACAATGGCATAAGTTTAATCCATGTAGCTTTCAGTTAATAACACCTGAAATACTGGAACCTTAATATATCAACCACATAAAAAAGAATTTATTTCATTAAAACCTGTACTTTTTAATGTAAACAATTCATTACTTAGGTCCTTTTCAAACACTTCTCTCTGAGGGGCCCATATTCCAAGGAGCTACCAAAATGTGTTCAGTGCCTTCCTTTGTGCATTTCTTTGATATTGGTGAAAGGCTGATTTTTTTTATTGGAGCAAGACACTCATACCTCACGAACTGGAATGGAAGGACACGAGTTGCTCTTCAAAAAAACAATCCTGTTGACTACTACAGCAATGTTTAACATAGGCAAAGCCACTTACAATGAAGCATGTAAAAACCTAAATTAAGCCAGCCAAGAATTGTTAAGCTGATGGTTCATGAAAGTGCTGCCTGTAACGTATTGCCTTCACAATCAGAATTCATGAGAGGTGGTGACAGGGAATTTGGTGTAGGTTTGAAACTACACTTCATTTGTAGTAGTCTTCAGTGGGTAATGTCTCTTTGTACATCACATTTGACACTGGGTCAAATGGTAATTTTAATTTAGAAATTATTATTGCATTAATAGACAGCTACGACATTTGCATACCATGTAGATGCTGCTTCAAAGTAACTTAATTTAAAACAACTGTAGAAGCATATCTGAGAGTTGAATCTCTCTGAAAATTGAATTTCAGAGGACAGGAACGGTGTAATCAGCAGCATTACATTACAAAAGTGCCAGACATTGAAACAATACTTTTTAATTAACTTTTGTATAAAGCAAATGCATATACTAGATGCAAAGCAAGAGATAACAGAGTTTATTGAAATACTTTACCCCTATCCCATCCTAAAATGCAGATGAAAAGAAAGATACTAGAACAGCTGCAAATCTCAAAGCAGCAAGCAATTCAGAGGTCATTGCTATTAATATTTACACTAAAGAAAGCAGTTTCTCTTCAGTTATCTGAAAGAATTAACTCAAGGGATAAATTCTGTCTACTTTCACTAAATGAAGTGCCAGCTTCTGTTCAAAACATGATCACACCTTGCTGAGGCTTCCCCAATAATATCATCTCCTTAAAGATGGACCTAAACCATGTTAAGACACATAAACATGACCGGAGTTCTGCCTTTTGACATTTCAGGATTGTATCTCTTCCTCATGTTCAAAAAGATCTCGGAAAAAAAAAATAGTGGCATCGGGAAGATTATTTCTGTCAGTCCCTAGCAGGGATAGCAGCAGCTGCTTTAGCAATAATGAAACCAAACTCAGTATTACAGAATAAAACCACCTGCTGTTGAATGAGCTTGTATGGGTATTTGGATACAAAATCCTCAGCTGTGAATAACTTTGTGGAGCATTAATACCAACTTGCTTGTAACCAGTTATGGTAAGGGCAGAAACTACAGGCCACCCTTTCCTAAATGCTGTCTATTCACAGCTCAAGATTACCTGTTATGTGTGGCAGATAGTCTGCATCTTGGTATAATTACCATCAAGGAAGAGAGATCAGCACAGTTAACTTACAAAAAGAGATGTTAATATGCATTCAAATCAACATCCTGCTGCAATGACAGCTTATGTTTTAACCTCTGCAGAAGCGTTATCTTAGGGTGGTTAAACTGATGGCAAATACAAATGCAGGAAAAGATTGACTACAGCTCTATCTTTTTTTCTCCATATGTTTAGACACAGCAATATAAGGAACTTATTTGAATGTACAGTGCATACACATCTAATATAATGGATAACATGGATAGTAACACTAAGGGAATCAGAGGAAGCAACCCAACCACATTCTTCCCTTTCAATCAAGGCATGTAAATGCTCAGGAAAGCATACAGAAGTGCTGCTCAAAAAGATCTTTTTTGTTCCCAACTCATTCCCTAAAGGAATTGGAGGAATAATTAAGTATAGGAAACAAGGCTTGGAAAAAGCAACCTTTTTGAGCAATCAAGGAATTTTCATTGTGCACAGGGCAACACAGACCTTGTTGCAACCTCTGGAGAAGCAAATTGGGTTTGCCATTTGTACAGAAAACAGAAGTAGTAAAAAGGTGCTATGGTGCAGATTCCTGTTCTATTTTGAAATTATGGCAGTGAAAGGTTGGACAATTTGATTTTAATGTTTACTATATGGCAAACAGCCTTTCCTTTTTTTCCTTATTTCCAAAAAATTCTTAATTTTGAAGAACATGACCTTTCACTCCTAAGACATGTTGCTCTAGCCTCCAAAGTATTTCAGACATGTCCAGGAACTTAGCCTGTTGAACTGAGTATATTCTAATACACCTTCAAAGGTGTATTAGAAAAGGAAAGGCAAATCTTTAAAATAATTTTAATGAAGTCATTCCAATGTATTTCTCCTTTTACAACAGGCCTTTCCTTGAAATTATTTAAATACACTCCAACAAATTTTAAAGTTGTAATTTAAATGTAGTCTGAAATTGGATTTGGAGAACGTATAGAGAGTAGGAGAGAAAAAAAAGCTACTCTACAAGTGTACTGTAAGCCCAAAAAACCTGCAGAAAGAAGAAACAACCAAACAAAAGCCCTGCAGGTAATTGTACTATTGCATTCCTTTTAAAAAAATATAAAGCATATATGATATCCATACAGAAGTTTATAATATCTTTTCTCCCTTACTTGCTCCCCTCCCCATGTTTAGGGAGACACAGTCAAGCATACAATCACATGAAGTCCTTACAGAAACCTCCCTTTCCTTCTCACTGACTCTCTCCATCATAAACCTCACCAACGCTAGTCCTCCTCCTGGTCACAGTTAATATGAAAATACAGACTTGCCAAGTTGAGGCTTATTTTGTGGAACTGGCTTTGGCATCAGCACCTCACATCTGACTGTTCTGTCTGACAAAATTTTGATTGTACTGTTGTCAGAGAATGAGAAATCTACAGATGAAATTCAAAGCTTTTTATCAGCTTAGCAAACGGAAGCTTTTGTTTATTTCCTTTTAATTTAAACCATGTTTAGGTGGGCAATAACTAAACCTAGAACTCCCAGCCATATCAAAGTAAACCTTCTCAATGTTATGTTAAAGACAGAAACAGACCTACACTTACCTCCACACAGTCAAACTTCTCATTTACTTTTGATGTGTATTCAATGCGGAAGAGCGTTGACAGGTTTCCAGCAATGTAATACAAGAGGATCTTGAGTCCCTTGTACCCAAAAGCAACTTCACTGAGAAAGGAGAAAATAACAACCAGGAACTCTATACATAACACAACCTTTACTCACAGTGGTTTCATGTCAGGTGACATTCACACAATCTTTAAGGTAAAGTAAGCTTCCTAATAGGAAAAGGCAATCAAAAGGAAAGCACTATCTAGACAGAGACAATGCCTTACACTGCTTCTATTATTTTGCTCCTCTAGTGAAAATATTCTGAACTCCGTAAGGCAGTGCCTGCAACCTTACTGTGACAGCTCAGGAGAGAATGCCTGAAACAGCTAATACTGTGTTTATGCTTTTTCAACAGCTTTAACTCATGAACAGTTATTTACATTAATGATAACTAACATTTATTAAAAATTACTTTGCAGTCTAGTATAATATTTTGGAATAAACTACTTCAATCTATAGTGTACAAAGCATAGATAAGCAGGTGTAGCAATTTGTGGAGTTTTTAGTCGATGGTTTCTATTTAGTTATCCAACCTAACAAGATATTAGCACATGCAAAAGAAGTTGAGGACACAAAAGCCTGTTTAACAGTTTGAAAATATGAGTTGTCTGAACACAAATGCTATACTCTTAGGAAGAATAGAGAATTTCTTTTCTGAAAAAATGGTGCAGAAAATACTGTTTGCAAAGAAAGAGGCCAATCTTTTTTGTTAAAGCATAGCTAAAACTTTTTTTTACTAGTATTTTTCTTTTATGGCAGTACATTTGTAATTCAAAATTTAAAATGTAAGTGACAGAAGAATTTACTTGTTAGCAAAACTAACAGATTGGAGAGTTCTCCAATTACTAAAATTATAATTACTGTCAATGATAGCTACACTAGATGCCCAGTAGTGTAACTAATTCATTACATTTAATATAGGTAGTTCATCCTAATTGGAGTACTTCGAATACTTTCAAAAGGAAATTGAAATTAAGAAACACAAGAACTTAAAGAACTCCATAAAAACATGCAGTTGGATTTTCCTTAGGTGTTTTTTTTGGGCTGTGGGGTTTAAGAAACAATACTTTTCTACCTACACTTTTTTAGGAAAGACTTTGATACCAGCATTTTCCTGGAGAAACTGGCTGCTCATGGCCTGAACAGGGGTACTCTTCACTGTCTGAATGGCCGTGTCCAATGAGGGGTGAGGAATGGAGTTAAATGCACCAGATAGCTGTTCCCCTCTGGTGTTCCCCAGGGCTCAGTGGTGGGGAAAGTCCTATTTAATGTCTTTATCACTGATCTGACTGCTCCCTAAGTCAGACTGCAGTCAACACTAGGCTGGACAGGAATGCTGATCTGCTGGACTTGGGTAATAAGTGACAGACTTGGGGAAGAACTTGCAGAAAAGGAGCTGGGGGTGCTGTCAACGACTGACTGAATGTAAGCAAGTCAGCATGGCCCAGGTAGCCACGAAGGCCAGTGGTATCCTGGCCTTTATCAGCAAATGTAGCAGTAGCACTGGGGCAGCACTTCTTCCCCTGCACTCAGTATTCGCAACATTTCTTGTTTTTTATTCTTTGGAAGCAAATTTGCCCTCTGTGGCCTCTTAATTTGAATCTGGAAACCTTAACTTACTCATCTCCAAACACTTGATGGCTGTACTCTGGATTAAATGTTGTGTTATCATCATCCAAATCCTCAGGAAAGCGAACTGAGAAAAAAAAAAAAAGAACAGAGCATGACCAAGTCACCACCTTCCATTTGTTTATCCAAAGACGTCCCTGCTAGCTGTTCATGCACGTTTCCACTAGTCAGACAACTTTAGTTAAGAAACTATGCGAGGATGGCATACAAATGAAATCAAGGCATCCTATGCAATTTAGATGCATGTTATTTGATCTGAGAATATCAAACCAATAATCAGGCTGGAAATGAGAAATTGACACAGATGTACATATGTATATATTTCATGGGAAGGTACTAGAATACTTTAGTATCACTTGTACAATACTTAAAAAGCAGTATTACCTAGCTTCAGTTGAATTGCTTCATTTGTATTACACTTGTATTCAGCCAGCTTCTTCTCCACAGCAGTAAGTCCTGAAGAAAAACGTTTTTTTAAGAGTTAAGAGGTGTCCAATCTCTGTCACCATTCCTCAAAAAATTGTCCAAAAAAAAGGGTCATAAATCAAGAAAAAATACACAACACAAAACCACAGAACAAGAAAGATTAAAAAAGCTACAAAATGCCACAATATGTCAATACAGAGGATAAAAAGATCTAGCACACACCTTTCTGGAATTAGAAAATATACAAGTATCTCTTTTTAGTTTCTGAGAATTAAAGTCATTACTATAAAAATGCTAAGTATTCTAAGTTACTACCAATTAAATATGGTAGTCTGTAAGAAATTAAATGTCTGTAAGAAAATGAGAATTCAGTATAACATATTATTTAAGTAACATGTGCCAGAATATTTTAAGTGTTTGCATTCAGTCATTTTCATAAACAGCTCTTAATAAGCTACAGTGGAACGTACACCACTAGCAATTATTCAGCCAACACTACTCTTCCAGAGCGGAAGTGGAAGAAAAATGCAAATAAACTGTATTTAATCGGATTTCCAAAACCTAATTGAGGACAGAAGACGTGTTTCGCTTCAGGTTGTTCCAAAAGCTTTACAAACATAGCCTCCCTTCATTTCAGACGTACCATAAGTAGCTTCTACATCTTACTTCAGGCAGCGAGCTTTAGGTAAAAACATTTCCGGGTTTTCAATTCCCTGCCCACCGCTAGCAAACTCGTGGCGGCGGACACGGAGATACACTCTGGTTTAACACTGCCAGACCGTGGGGGCCGTCAGCCCAAAGACACGCAGGAGCAGGACGATGAGAGCCGGACGGCAGAGAGGCAGCCGCGCTTCCCTCCCTCACACCCCATTCCCCGTCCGCCCGAGCTCATCGCGGTCCGTCTTCATCTCCATCTGCCAGCCCCGAGCTCACGCTCCTCTGTCCCGCACCCCGGTCACGGCGCTATGCCCGAGGCCCCCCCTACCCCTCCCGGCGAGGTACCAACAGCGCCCGCTCCCCGAGGGGCCGGTCCGGGACTCACCCGCCATGTCCGAGTCCCCGCGCACAGCGAATCAACCCGCGCGCCCGCCCGGCGGAAATGAGCGCTCGCGTACACGCGCTTCCGCTTCCGCCCGCTGAAACCCAGCGGGGAGCCAATGGCTGCCCCGCGCGGGGCGCCCAGCCCGCGCGCATGCTCAGCAGTACCGCGAGCCCTGCGCTGCTGCTCTCGGCTGGCCCCGCCACACACCCCCAGAAGGCGGGGCGGCCGGCACGCGTGCGCAGTGCAGTTCCCGCCTCACGTGCGGCTCGCGTCGCGGTCCCCGGTGTTGCCGGCAGTGTCCGGCCAGGAGCGCGGGACGGGTCGAGCGTTCCTCTGGTTCGGCGGTGGCCTTCCGAGGGGCCGTCTCAATCTCCGCTCCTCCTTCACGCACAGACCTCGTTGCTTACTGCTCCAGTTACATTTTGGCCGAGTAAACAACCGGAGCTTCGTCATTAGTAAAAAAAAAAACCCTCTGTGCTGAACTGCTTGCTGCAGCCACTGCGGGAAGCGCCATGGGGATTTCTGCCACTTTCTTTCAAAGGCCTGGCTCTTGATGCACGTTGGTACTCTCTGTGCTGGTTTGGGCTGGGGTAGAATTACTTTTCACAATGGCTTGTGTGGGCGTGGTGGATTGGATCTTGGAGAGTACCTTCCAACTCAGCGTATTCTGTGATTCTGTGATTTGTGCTGAACACGGTAGATAATACAGAGATGTTTTCGTTATTGCTGAGCAAGGCTTACATAGAGCCAAGGCTGTAATATATAGAAACAATGCTTGTTAACNGCAAGTGCAGATGCAACCCGGAACGACGGGAGCTCTGAACTGTATACAGAGGAGAACTTTGTCAGCCGAGGCGCGAGCCATTGGCAGAGCACAGACTCCCTGGTTGCCCAGCGCTGCTTTGCTCACTTTGCCACTTGCTAATTTAATAAATTCATCGTTAATTATTCATTTAGATTGGCTCACTCATTTTATTACAGCCGTCTATAACAAAGGCATTTGCTGTTTTTTGTACTGCCATGCTGGTAAGGATGTTGGGGCTGAATGAAAGGTAGGGCAGAGACACAGCCGGGACAGGTGTCCCCAAGTGACAAAGGGATATTTTTGACCAGATGGCTTCATGCTCAGTATATGTTCTTGCTCAGGGGATGTTACAGATGATAAAATAATACAGGCTTTCACATACATAGATTAGCTTTTTGCATCACAAGTATTTTGATACAGTACAACTTATACTTACTTTTAACTGCTTTGTATAATCTGTCAGTTTATGTATGCACTGTATAGTTCATATGAATAGTAGAGTGATAAATATGTCATAGGCTTTAGCAAAATGTTAAAATAGAGACTAAAATACTTCTATGTAGCTAACTCAGAGAATGGTGTAAAGAAATCACTATGTTACATCTGCAGACTGGCCTCTCCAAGTGATAACAATGACAAAAAACAGAGTATAAAAGGATTTATTGACTATCGGTGCTATCAGGGAGTGTGAACCAATAGGATGAAACTACAGGAAGAAATAAAATATATAGACCTAATTTATAGAATGTCCTGAAGACAAGTCAGAGGTTAAAATCAAACGAGAGTTCCTGGAATATCAAAAAGTCAAAGGAATGTTTGAATAATGTAGAAGCTAATGAATATGCATGTAACTGTATATAGAGTACATGATTTTAAGCCACATCTGTGCTCTTTTGCCAAAAGCACCCCAGCACTAGATTGTTTGTCCTTCTTTTATCCTTTATTAAAAATTCTAAATATTTAAAATTCTTTTAAAAATTCTAAAAATCCCGTGTTTTTTACAGGGAGAAGGAAGAGGGGAGAGAATGGGGTGAAGATGTTTGTCATCCCAAGTAACTGCTAGAGGTGATGAAGCACTGCCCTGCTGCAGATGGCTGAATACCTTCCTACCCATGGGAAGCAGTGAATTAATTCCTTATTTTGCTTTGCCTGTATGCATGGCTTTTGCTTTTCCTATTAAGCTGGTTTATCTCAACCCACAAGTTTACTACTTTTTACCCTTCCAATTCTCTCACCGGTCCTGCTGATGGGGGAACAAGTGAGTCACTTTGTGGGGCTTGGCTGCTGGCTTAAACCATTACACTCTGCAGCTAGCATATATATATGGATTTTCTGAAGATGCTTAGGTGGTCAGATGCATACCAAATAGGCAGATTTCTAGCAAAACCGACATCGGCATATATGTAGTATGTGAGCTCTAAGTTATATGCTGAAAGTTTTTGTTGACATGTAACTAAAAAAAGTTGTTTTCCAGTTTCAACTTGAGTCATTGTTTTGTGAGCACTATTATAAACTACCAGTTACTGTACTGTAGTTTAATATCTCACTGTGTTGAGGAGTATCAGAATCTGCCCTTCTTATATTTTCCAGGGGCATCTAATAAAAGACACTTTGTTGAGCCCTTAAATTAGCACAGTAAGACAAAATATGCAGTATTATTTGTCAGGTATAAGCACTGTGATTGAACTGTTGAAACAAAGTATAAACTTACCCTTTCTTAAGGCGGTGACCTGCATGCTTTTAATTTTGAATTATAAAGCATAGGTATGCTCTGCTGATAAAAACCCTGTCAGAAGTTACTGAATTCCAGCCAGATTTTGGGCCTCTGGTTCTATGACTGAAATACGGAACTACAAACGATTTGCAGCCAAACTGCCAGAACATCAGTCTACGAACAATTTCGGCTCTTGAAACCAACAGGTACACCTCTGCTGACCCTCGAGGGCACGGCTGCATCTGTTACGCCAGAAATGAGCTTCAGCAGCATTTAAAAAGGCTCGGTTTTGCACCGTGGAGGTGCTGCCAGTAGCCCCCGGCAAGGACGCACACCCGCCCCGCCGGTGCTCAGGCGCGGCAGACGCTGCCCGCACACGGAGCTACCGGGGCGGGGCGGGGCAGGGCAGGGCAGGGCGCTCACCCCACAGCGCTGCGCTGAGGCGGCGGCTGCTGCGGCGGCGCGGCGGGCGGGCGGCTCCTCCTCCTCCTCCTCGGCGGACGCAGCATGGCGGTCAAGGTGACTCTCCCGCTCCATCGCTGGTAGCAGGAGGAGCCGGGCGGATCCCGCGCGGAGCCAGGGGCAGGCGGGCGGTGGGGGG
>VWYI01022155.1:16720-30107 GCA_013399455.1 Anthoscopus minutus | reverse complement strand
TACAATATGTATTATTTATATATAGTCTATATTACCTGTTTAACATTACAATATAAAATCTATATTATATATTACATTGTTTACATAATATATAATTATAAGTTAGATTAATTATATACAGTATGTCGATTATATCAATTAATTAATTAATTAATTAACTACGAATATAATTAATTAATTACTTTTACATTATCTGTATTATGCTAATATATTAATATATGGATAGATATTAATTAATGCCTATTTTGGAGTTAACACACCAAATTGCCAGATGGGGACAATGACAAAGTTCCCAGTGAATTGGATTTGTCATTTTGGGAAGCAGAACTCCATAGAAAATTCCTAAATTTTTCTTAAGTTTTTTGGAATGAAGCCTTAAAATTGAAGCGAAATGGGAATTTGGAAGTGAAAGCACTTTAAAAATGTTGATGATTTTGGAATATCTTGCTTTTCCTTGCATGTCAATCCCAAAAAATAACAAAGTCTGCCTTGGTATGAGGCAGAGGTAAAAAACTTTGGGAATGTTTGGAAAATCTGCTTCTTCATGATTTGCTTGCCTCAGGAAATACAACCAAGATTAGGAGTGGAGTGGGGGATAATTATCTGGGCGGGAATGAGCCCTGGATGTATCCCAAGGGTCCCATCCGGAATATTCAAATATTCCCAGGATGGAATTCCTTAGCCAGCTCCAAGCAGGTGAAATCCAGGACGGAAGGGATTAAATTTGTAATGGAAATGTGAGAAAATGTTTCAGCACTGCTGAGGGAATGAAATTTGCTGCATCCAGGGGAGATGGGAGAGCAGCTGCACGGTACCCAAACCTCCCACATCCATGGGAAATAGTCATGGAATCATGGAATGGGTTGGGTGGGAAAGGGAGTTAAAGATGATCCCACTCCACCCCATCCATGGGCAGGGACAATTCCCTCTCTCCCAGGTGGATCCAGCCTGGCCTTGGGATCCTGCCAGGGATGCAGGGATGCAGCCACAGCAAATCTGGGAATTGCAGCCCAGCCAGGAATTCCTGCCCAAGATCCCAGCCCAAGCTCCCCTTTCCCAGGGGCAGCCATTCCCTGGCTCCTGTCCCTCCCTGCCTTGGCCCCAGGCCGTCTCCAGCTCTCCTGGAGCCCCTGCAGGGACTCTCAGCATTCCCTGCATTTTCCCTTCTCCAGGGAACATTCCCAGCTCTCCCAGGCTGGCTCCAGAGCAGAGGGGCTCCAGCCCTGGAGCAGCTCCGGGGCCTCCTCTGGGCTCTCTCCAGCAGCTCCACGTCCTCCTGCTGTTGGCCCCAGGGCTGGGGCAGCTCTGCAGGTGGGATCTCACCTGAGGGGCACAGGGACACAATTCCCACCTTTCCTTTGGGAGCAGCCCAGGCCTGGGGATTTGGGCTGGGCCATTCCAGCCTCATCCCCAACATCCCAAATCCTTCTCAATCCCAACATCCCAAATCCTTCTCAATCCCAACATCCCAAATCCTCCTCAATCCCAACATCCCAAATCCTCCTCAATCCCAACATCCCAAATCCTCCTCAATCCCAACATCCCAAAGCCTCCTCCCAGGGCTGCTCCAGCTCTTGAGAGTTTTCCCCTCTCCATCAGGAGCCGAGGTGGTTGTAGCTACACCCAGGACTTCCTCCCAGGAAGGAAGGGTGCTTCCGAGGGAGCAGAACCGAGTCAGTGAGGATTCTAAAAAGCTGGAACCTCTTCCAAGCTGGGATGCGACTGAGCTACCCTTGAAAAACTTTCCCAAAAGCTTCGCTACTGACACTGTTCACATTCCAGAGGGAATCAGCAAAGGAGAATTTTCTGGGATTTTAAGGTGGGAACTTGCTCCGCATACGCTGAATTTTCCAGAGAGTGAAATTAAACAAAGGAGCATTTTCTGGGTGGGATTTTAGGGTGGGAAAAGGCTCCGCATGAGCGGAGTATTCCGGAAAGTGCCATCAGTGATTCCATAAAAACTCCTCTCCCCCATTTGGGCTGCATTTGCTTGCCAGGATTCATTTGAGGGTCTTCCTTTCGGGAAGACATGAACTAAAATTCCAGTGGCCGCTCCCAGTTATCCAAATTCTCTCTTTCCTGAAGAAAAAGGAGGTGAAAGCTGCTTTCCAGGCCAAAATCTGATTCATGCTCCCACGCTTATTTTTCCTGTAATTTTTACTGGACACGGTTCTTCTCTTGGATCCAATCATCCTCTTCCCTTCCCGTGCCTATTCCTTCCTAAAATTGTGCTGGACCGAACAAGCCGAGGTTCCAGGAGCTGAACTCGACTGAGAAACTCAGCTTTCTGGGAAATCGGGGTGGAAGGGGTGAGGAGGGATGAGGAAAAGCCGTTTTTTTGGGATGGGTGGAAGCCGTGAGTCACGAAGGATCGGGGATGGGAAGGCAAGGAGGAGCAAAGGCAGCTCTGATGGGTCATTTTCCATCCCCACATGGATTTGGGAAAGTTGGAGTCACATCCCTCAGCTACTTTTTGGGTCAAATGCGGTCACTTGAAACTTAAGAAATTCCAGGATTTCGGCTCCTCCTTTTAACCACGAAGCATTCCTGACTTTTTTTTCCCGGCTTTTCCACCATCTCCTCGCCATCTTCTTTCATTTAACAGGAATATCAAGTTAGAGGCTCGTTAAGCCTCAGGCTCATTAGGAGAAACCGAAGCTCCTGGAGTTCGCTTGGAATAGTCGGGACCTGATGACAGCAGCTGACACCGGGTTGTTTGGGAGCTCTTAGGATCAAGGAGAAATCAGCTGGAATCCTGGGATGAAAGGAATTGGAAAACAATCCGGAAGAGGCAGTGGTTTGTGTCAGGCAAGGGGAGCTTTTCCTAAAAAACAAAAAAGTCCCACAAAATTCTCTGATCTAAGGAATATCTTTGTCATTTAGGACAAGAAGAAATGGCCTCAAATGTGCCAGGGGAGGTTTAGCTTGGATATTTGGGAAAATTTCTCCCTGGAAAGGGTTGTCAAGGCCTGGAGGAAGATTCCCAAGGGTTCCTGGAGGGATTAAAATCCATGTGGATGTGGCACTTGGGGACAGGGGTCAGCGATGGCCTTGGCCATGTTGGGAAAGATTGGACCTGGTGGGCTCGGAGGGATTTTCCATCCTGAGCTATCCAGGGATTTCCTGGATTTGTGATGCCACGGGGGACCCTGCGATATCCGGGACATCCAGTGATTCCAGCTGAAAAAGGCAATTCCAGGGAGGTCCAACCCAACATTTTCCCCAGTCCCACTGAGGCCAGGTCCTTCCTTTCTTTTCCCTGCATCCCGAAAATCCAGGTCCCCCTTTTCCCTGTGTCCTCTGCAGGATGGATAACCCATCCCCCCAGGAATTTCCACCTCCTGGAAATTCAGAACTGCCCCATTTCGAGGGAATCGAAATTTCTGTCCAAAAAATTTCCTTTAAGAGGGAGAAACCTTTGGAGCCTTGGACATCCATGGAAGCTTCCATCCCAGCTGCCATTTCCCTGCCTCCACCGGGAATGGGCTCCCAAGTTGCTTTTTTTTATATTTTTCATTTTCTCCCTCAATCTCTCCCTCACTTGTGGGGCTTCCACGCAAGCCGAGCCGAACTCCAGAACTCCGAGAGCCCCCGGGAAGGAGGAAGCAGCCGGAGCCGGCAGCCGGAGCAGTGCAGGCACGAAGGTCATCCTTTGCATAATGTATTTATCTTGGAAAACGGGATTTTATTCAGGCTGTCCAAGAATCCAAGTGCTGAAACCAACACTAAGTCAACAGCACTTAGAGTAATGAAATAAATTCTTCAGGACAATCCAGCCCAAGGAGTCGACAAGGAGGGGGGGACCGGGGTTGTTTTTATTAAAATTCCTTCATTCCTGCAAACCGGCATTGTCTGTGTTTCTTGGATGCGGCCTACGGAGAGACACCGCGCTAGGCCTAGGCCAGGGTTTATTTAGTCTGCTGCCTGCAGCAAAGGAAAATAAAAAGCTTAATAAAAGATTTCCTTCTGCGGGAGCCCCTGCGATTCGCAGATCGGGAGGATAAGGGGGCTGTTGGGGAGGGAGGGATCATTCTCCATCCCGACGGAGGTGGCATTCCCGAGCCAAGGGAATGGGAATTTATCTCCAGCCTCTGGTTAACCGCAGGCCTGAGTGAAAGCCACCAGGACTGAAAGCTTAAACTGTTCTTAATTGTGCTGTAAAGCTCAAAGGAAAATATTTTGGATGCTCCGGCTTTTTAATCTAAATATGATTTAAACTCGGCCGTGCCCTTTCCCTGCCGACAGCACGACATCAATCCTTGATTTCACGACCTCTCGCGTGGAATTCTGCCAGGAATTCCGTTGGATTGGAGGCTTCACTCGGAGCCTGGTTTCCACTGGCCCTGAAACCTTGGGATTCGGTTACGCCGCAGCTGCGGCAGCAGAACGTGCTCCTGCTTCCGATCCTTTCGTTTACCTGGAGAGAGGTTTCATCCCGCTGTTCCAAGATTTTGTAGCCGCTGTTCCTTCCCTCAGGAATTCTGTCCGTGCAGCGAATATTCCCGAGGAATTGTTTTAGACCTTGGAAAGGGAAATATTCCTTCACTTTGGGGTCTTCCTTTCCTTGGAAGTGGAAAATTCCCTTGGTTTTGGGTGTTTTCCCTTCCAGACCTCCAGCCTGCCTCTCTCCCACCCTGTGGCTCCTCACAAATCAGGGATCCAGAATTCCCTAGAACTTTTTCCTGGTGTTCCCCCTGACTGAGAAATCTCCGGGATTTTGCAGCCCAGAACAACGAGGAGGAAAAGAATTCCCAAATCTTTTCCCACTTTCTTTTATTTCCAGCAGGGGAATAGAAGCAGACAAAAGATTCCTTCCACGCATGTCCCGCATGAGGAAAGTTCGAGATCTCCCGAGTCTCCTGCATCCCACAATCCCATTTTTTTTCCCAAATCCATGATGCATTTGCCTCCTCATCCTCAAAATGAGGAAGCGTCTCCCAAAATCCAGGCCAAGATTTCCATCTCGGTTAAACTTCCAAGGGCTTTCATGGCAAAATCCTTGGAAATTCAAAGAAGGGGAAAACAATCCCTGTATTTCAGCAGAACATGTGTGGGATTCCACCAAATTCCTATGGTCCCTAACTCTGGATCAGTTTAGATGGGAATGTTTTCCCTAAATCCCTCTTTTCTCCTCTTTGCTCCACCTGGGGAGAAATTTGGCTCCAGCATTGTCTCCAAACCCACCGTGGCATTGATGTGGAATTGTTGGATATTCCAGAAAATTCCAGGCAGCTCTGGCTTCCAGTTGGACCAGCATCCCACCCCTTTCCCTCTTTTCCATCTCTCCTTTAGGAACGAGATCCATGTAGTATAAAATCCCTGCAGTCGGGGCCGTTTGGAGCTCGTAATTCCCTGTTCCCTTTTTTCCAGGTCTGGTTTTGGTATCCGAACCTACTCTGGGCACAACTGATCCACGAGCGACCTCCTTCCTGGAATTCTGGTGATCCCAAGTTTGGATTGGTTCCCTAATCCAGGCCTAGAGGGAAGGTTCTGTCCTTGAAGCCACTGCGGGAAAATGTCACCCCTGGAGAAGTGGAGATCCCAACTCTTTATTTTATGGATGAAGCACGTTTGGATTTTCCTGAAAGTTCCTGGAGTTTGTTCACCTTGTGGAATTTTGGGATGGGATTGGGATCATCAGGCTGCGAGCACCTTATCCTGACAACCACCAGAGCCTTGAACACAATCTGAGGTTAAATATTGGGAAAAAATTCCTCCCTCTGAGGGTGGCGAGGCCTTGGAATAGAATTCCCAGAGAAGTTGTGGCTGTCCCTGGATCTCTGGAATTGTCCAAGGCCAGGTTGGATCCACCTGGGATAGTGGGAACTGTCCCTACCAGTGACCGGGGTTGGAATTAAATGATCTTAAAATTCCCTTCCAACCAATTCCATGATTCGATGATTTTATGGTCTTGATTCTCATCCCCTGGGATTTCTCCCCAAGATTCCAGGAATAAATTTCCTTTTTATCTTTAAAAAGAAAAAACCTCCTTTTTTTTTTCCTTTCCAGGTTTTTTTTTCCTCAGAGCTGCTTCTTTCCAGACTCTTCTCTTCAGGTAGGATTTTTTAGGAATTCTGAGGGGTTGGAGGAAGCAGGGGCCGGCCTGGGGTAGGAAAACTGGGAGAATCTGATCTTGTACTACGACTTTCCAGCCAGGACGCACCTTTGGATTTGTGCTCCAAGTAAACCCAGGCTCCTGGAGCAGGAAAAAATGATGGAGCAGCAGGAAAAACGGTGGAGTGAAGCTTCTTGGACCACGGAGCGCCGGGATCCAGCGTGAGGCTGGGGGGAAAAGCGGAGGAAATGAAGGATTGGATAATGGATTCCAAATGTTGCCGTTCCGAGTGAAATCCTAGGAATACAGGACACGGAGCTCCAAACCGGATTGTTTTTCAAGGCAGAGCTGCAGCGAGGAGGATGCTGGGTAACGCTTCCCGAATTCCCAGAAAGGTAATAAGGTGAGGATTTAGCTCCATCCAAGCTCCCTTGGCTTCCATGCATGCAGGAACGATCCCGGAGCGCTCTTCCCAAGGCTTTGCATCCCGCCCGGACCGTTAATCCCCGTGGCAGGTGGCTGCTGGCCATCTGGAATCTCTTCCATCCATTAAGATTCTCCCAAGAAAGAAAGAGGGAAGAAAAAAAAAACTTCCTCAGTAGCTGGGCCAGGTTTTTAGGGAGAGCTTCTGTATGGCGGCTCCGGGTCAGCGCTCCCGCTTGGATCGCTGGCTCCGAGCGTTGGCTCCAGGAATGGGACTCGGCATTCCCCTTTTCCTACCCAGAAGTGGCTGCTCCTCCCAGATCCTTGCTTCACCTCATTCCCTGTGCTTTTCCTAACGTTTCCAGTCGGCCAAACCTGGGATTGTTCCGTGGTGAGGGATGGTATGGAGTGATGGGATAACGGGAATGGCCTGGAGCTGAGGAGGGAAGGTTTGGGTGAGGTGTTGGGGTGGAATTCTTTGGATAAAGCTGGAACGGTGAGGTTGTTGCTGCCACATCCCTGGAAGTGCCCAGGGTCAGGTTGGACGAGGATTGGATCCACCTGGGATAATGGAAGGTGTCACTGCCCACTTCTGGGATTTGAACTGGATGGGATTGAAGGTCCCTTCCCACCCAAAGCATTCCATAATTCCATGAATATTCCAATTATTATTAGGATGTCCCATCCTCCAGCAGCGGCAGAGGGGTTGAACCCCGTCCGTGTCTCCTGCTTGGCTTAATCCCAATCTTTCCTCAAATATTGTTGGAGGAAAAAACCCTAACCTGTGGAGGCAGCTCAGGGACAGCTCCAATTGGAGTCAAAAACTAACGGGAAAAATCCTGAGGGAATTTTTTAGAATTGGGGGCATCTGTGACATTGGACACAAGGAAAACAAAGGAAAACCTTCCGACGTGGAACTTGTTCCTACCATGGGAGGAAGACCAAGGACATCGGGAGCCTTTCCCTACTAATCCTAATTTTTTGGGGGGGATAACTGCAGCCTCTGAGATGTTTCTCCCGTATTCCAGATGGGAATAACAGCATGGAGCAAGGGCCTTGGATAGCTTGGGAATTCCACAAGGCCGCCACCAGAAATGGGGCAAATTTTCCCGACTTGAAATCCAAAATATCCGTCTGTATTCCGGCCCCTTGGATGTGTCCAGCTCTCTGTGACCCCCAGCAGGGATCAATCAGGGATCAAAGGAAGTGGCCGGAGTGTCCGAGTGCATTTAGCAGGATTTTTGGGGTGAGAAGTAGGAAGAAAGGGAATTTTCCTGAAGGGGAAAGTCTAAACAAGGAAAGGACGGGGATGGATGCAGGTTCCCGATCCTTTGCTCTTCCCACGGGAATCCCAAAAGGACACAGGGATTGAAGCGGGGCTGATCCAATTCAAATCACCCCATGAAGGCCCTAAAGCCCCGGTGAGCCCGGGGAGATCCCAAAACCTGGGGAATATACTGGAATTTACCCTTTGGAATGAGTGACACTTCCGGATAAACTCCAACCCCTTCTCCTTGTGTCCCTCCCAGCGACTTCCACCGTTGTCCTGCTGATTTTTTGGGAATCCAAGCTGATTTTGCAGGGGCCAGAGCAGAGGAATGTGGATGAGTCTCCCAGTTTGAACCTTTTTCCAGCTTCTTGGAATTGCATCACCCCCATCCGCACTCCGCTCTCGGCGGATGTGGAACGACATCCACATTCTGGGATTCAGGAATTCCCGGAAATCATTCCTGCTCCTTCAGCTCTGCCAGGGCACGGAGTCACTCCAGTGCTCAGCACTTCACAGGATCTGGTCAGGAGGAGGAAATTCCCACAGTCCCAGAATCGTAGAGGTTGGAAAAGCTCTCCAAGGTCACCTGTGCCTAATCCCACCTTTTCACAATCCTGGGAATTCCACATCCCTTCCCAACCCACTCCAGTCCTTGGAGTGGAAAATCCCGGATAAACACCTGAACCCCAAGATGTTTTCCTGGAATGCTCCTGGATTCCCAGGCTGGCCCATCCCTCTCACCAGCAGCCTGTGGAAATAATTCCAGCTAAAATCAGGAGACTTCCAAGGATCCTGAGCATTATCCTGGATAATCTGGAAGGTGGAGGGGGGAGATGCCGGATGGAAAAATCCAAGGTGCCAACTTTTTTCTCTGGAGTATTTGCGCTGCCTTGACACGGCTCTGCTTCCTTGCACTGTTCCTTCACATCCAGGTGACGGATATTTTTCCATAGAGTGGGAATGCTGATCTTGGCAGGGGACTGAGAGCAAATATAGAAGCTCCCATGCATTCCCAGAGCGTTCCAAGGCATTGGGAAAGCTGCCGGGAGCAGCAGGAGGAAACAGCGAAGAGCCAGAGGACTGGAGAGGGCTCGTTCCGCATCCACAAATCCCGTGGGATTTGGGAAGGTGAGGGGAACCCCGCCATCCCAAATGGTGGGAGCCTGCCAAGGAACGCTGCTGGCAGAATTCCGCCTCAATTACGATCCGATTTCTTTTATTCCTGCTCCGGATCCTTGGCTTCCATCCTTACAATATCCAGCCCCCCGCTGTATTTAATAGCTTTGTCTTTTCCACATTATCCAGAGCGGGATCCTCGTGCTGATCCTGGGATTACGGGAGCGCGAAAGTACTGGAGAGGCCCAGGTTTAGGGTCGAACACTTGGATTTTCTTTAAGCCAGGCTTTGGAGCCCACAGCAAAGAGCTCCTCAAATCCCCTTCGGCCCGCTTAAGGGCCATTCATGAGGGCTTTAATTTGGGATGGGAAATCCCAGCTGGCTCCTGGTTTTTTGGGAATTGCTGGAGCAGCGTCCACTTCGATCCATGCCCCTTCCTGCTCCAGGGACAGCCCAGCAAGGGAATTGCAGGAGGTGCTTGGAAGGAAGCCGCTCGTGCTCCTGCGGGGAGATCTGCCCTGAAGGGAGCCTCAAAAAAGATGGAGAGGGACAGGAGCCAGGGAATGGCTGCCCCTGGGAAAGGGGAGCTTGGGCTGGGATCTTGGGCAGGAATTCCTGGCTGGGCTGGAATTCCCAGATTTACTGTGGCTGCATCCCTGAATTCCTGGCAGTGCCCAAGGCCAGGATGGATCCACCTGGAATAGCAGGAGCTGCCCCTGACCATGGAGTTGGAATTCGATGATCTTTAGGGTCTCTTCAGCCGAACCCATTCCAGGATTCCATGGAGGTCTTTCCAGGGGGATGTTTCCAAGGAACACAAGTCAGGACCACCGTCCCAGACCGCGCTGAGCTGGGCTGGATGAGGTGACGATGTCCACATGAAAAGCCATGGATCTCATTCCCAAACTCTGGAATCTCCCAGTTTTCCCTCTGTATTTTACCATCAGAGCTTGGACAAAGTCAGATCTTTTTTCTTTTTCTAAGGAAAACTGCCAGAAATTGAATGTTCAAATATCCAGGGATGGGAGAGGAAAAAACCCTTAAGAAAGCAAACTCTGGATCTTCCAATGGTTTATTTTTGGAGATGATGAGAAAAATGAAATAGAAAAATGTCCTTGGATTTTATTTTTATTTGTGGATCTATTTCGGTGGAGTTTTTCCCGTTTTTTTTTTATTTTGTTTTTTTTTTTTTTAGATGGAGCTGTTGACTCCTTTCTGCCAAAAAAAAGTCATTCCTGTCTCCTTCATTGTTTCCAGAGGCCTTTTCCAGAGGTTCTCACGCCCACACGGGAGCCTCTCCCGGAGCCCAGCCCAGACTCTGTGTGATCCCTCCATAAATCCCAGAAATTTATGGATTTTTTTTTTTATCATTATTATTAATAGCAGGCCGAAAAATTCCAGAACCCCAGGGCTTTCTCTCCTCGCTCCTTCAGAAAAAATCCAGGAGTCTCCGCGGAGCTTCCCTCGTGTGTTTTGGGAATTCTGGGAAGTTTTCTGTGCTTAAGGAGAGTGGATTTAGGGAGGAATGATGGAGGGAGTGTAGCTTCTCATCCCTGTTATCCCTGATTTACCAGCTGCCATTCCCAGAGGTTTGGAAAGAGGCTGGAATCAAAGGAATGATGTGATCCCAAGACCATTCCAAGGGGTTGGAGCTCTCCGGACTTGAAATCTGCTGTTGGAATTCCAGCTATCCCGGATAAACTCATCCTGCTTTATTCCATTCCTACCACACCCAAACTCGGAGCCCCTCTCAAAGCATTTTCCGCGGAAAATGAGCAGGATGAGCATTCCAAAGGGTGTCCTTCCACTGGAGCTGGAGCGCTGTGAGCCAGGAAAACTCCTCCTGATGGAACTGCCGGGTGTCCCGAGCAACCAGGAAAAACCTCGATGGGAAACCACGGAGAAACTGGGAGCAGATCTTAAAATGCGGAATGGTCACGCCCAAATTCCCTGCTGGGGAGGGTATTATCCATGAAAACCATGCTTCATCCCAGATAAACATGGAAAAACTGATGTCATCCATCAGTGCGGGGTGGAAAGAGTGGGAAAGATCCCAGAAAAGGGATTTTTTTCCTTGGATATGGGACTAACCAGGAAGCATCCAAGACCAGGTTCCACCTGGGCCAGTGAAAGGTGTCGGGGTTGGAATGAGATGGGATTTGAGGTCCCTTCCATCCTAAACCATTCCACAATTCCACGATTTCCTGGATGCTTCTTCTGAGTGGGAATCTCCACCCTTCCATGAGCAGCTGGCTTTTCCCAGGTTCTCGCCAAGTTTTCCGCTCCTTGCAGAGGGAACCGCTCTCCTTGCTGACCTCACCTATCCACGGATGAGCTGATGGAAACTGGGAACATCCCGGTTTTTGCCCTGTGGAGCACCAGGCATGGAAATTCCTTGGATCTCCACATTTTCCTGCCTGGCAGAGACTCATTCCCAGGTGCCCCCTCCACCTTGTCACCCACCTCCATCCCGACTTTCCCGCTATCCTGCTTTTCCCTTTTCCCATCCCACCCTGCGTCCCCCTGGAACAGCCACAGCCTCTGCATCCATCTGGAATTCCCTCTTTTCTGTTCTTCCTGCCTTCCCTCCCCATTCCCTCCCCTCCTGGGCCACCCCAAAACTCCAACGGCCAAAGCCAAGGCTCGGAGGGGGATTTTTATCCTGAAGTTTTGGAAAGCCACATTCCCAACCCACTCCGGTCCCATCCCGCTCCAGATGACGATGACATAGCAGGGCCTGGGTAGGATTTTTTCCTCTTCCTTGTCCTGCTGCCAACGTCTTTGACCTCTGGATGAACTCCCCAAAAATTTGCCTTTGGAGCCGCTCCCGCCTCTGGGACATCCACCACCGCTTGGAATTAAAATTCCCTTTTTAAAATTTTTTTTCTGGGAGAGAGAGAATGAGAGAGGAGCAAGGAAGGGTGAGAGTTAAAATGGGGAAAAATAATTTAATAATAATAATAAAAATAAAAAAAGATGGATGAGAAGAAACCAAACTCAGAACTGAGGGAAATATTGTGGTCGGAAAAAAAAAAACCTGGGAATGAGTGGGATAAGCCAAGGCTTCAGAAAATATGGATCTCTCTGTTCCAAGAAAACAGCGGGAAAAGGTACCAGGGCCTTACCTGGAGTCAGTTCCTGCTTCCCAAGACCCCTGGCAGGGTCATTCCCAGGCTGGGAATGTTGGGCGTGTCCATGGCTGAAATTCTGGAACAGCCGAGCTCCAGTTCCGTGTCCAAGCTTTGGAATCATCCATCCATCCCCTCTGCCTGAGCTGCAGGAACCCAAACTCCAGGATTTTGTTGCTCAAAGCCCCCGGCAAAAAGGCAAAATTCCGGCGTCACCGGCACCCCCTGGGTTGGGATGGGCTAGTGAAGAAAATGGGGAAAAAATGCTGGAAATGGGAAAATTGACTCCATCAGAATAAAATTTTTGGAGGATCAACAATTCCTTCCCAGAGCGATTGGAAAACGATGCTCTACTTCCAGGGAATTTATTTCAGATTTGTTTTCACTAAATTCCAGGAAAACTGAGTCGCATCCAGCAGGAATTCCGTGGGATGTGGAGCTTCCCAGAATTCCTGGGCTTTTCCTAATTTATGTTCTAATAACGAGCTGTGTAAGAGGAGCTGTTTAAAGCTCCAAATTCCAATTCAGTCATAAAATCCAGCACTCTTATTTGAAAGGGGTTTGTTCCCAAATGATTTTTTTTTAAAAATAAATCCCTTTCTGCTCCAAAAATATTTTACTGGAATTAAAAAAAAAAAAACCCGAATGCTTCCATTTGATTTTTGGGTTGTTTTTCGGGAATTTGGGGAGATAAAGAAAGGGAGACCTAGTGGGGTGGGAATTTTGATACCTCAGAGATTTCCACGGGGGAGCTTCAGACCTGGAAATGGAGGATTCCGAATCCCAGAGGGAGCCTGTAGGTCTCAGGAGGCTCCAGGATTCCAGAAGCGTGTCCTTGAGGCTGGAAATCATGGATTCATGGATTCATGGAATGCTTTGGGTGGGAAAAGACCTCAGAGATGATGGATACGATCCAAATGTCCAACCTGGCCTTGGGCACTGCAGGGGCAGCCACAGCAAATCTGGGAATTCCAGCCCAGCCAGGAATTCCTGCCCAAGATCCCAGCCCAACTGAAATATGGAATATTGGAAATTACATCAGCATTATATTGAAAATATATTAAGAATGATATTTGAATTGTACTTGAAATTATATTTGAAGTTATATTAAAAAATAATATGTAAAAAAAATATATTAAAGTTACCTTAATATTAAGATCATCTTTTAAATTACTCAGAATTTAGATCTTATTTATATTCTTAATTATCAATGAATTTCCTTTAAGTTTTATTTCCATTTTTATTTGATTTCTATTCAAATCAGACTCAAAATTGATATTAAAAATAAAAGATTGATCAGAAATCCCACATTTTACAGACTGTCCCCGGACAACAGGACCAGAACATCCCAAACAAGCTCCTCCCTATTTTTTTTTTTTTTTTTTGGGCGTCCAA
>VWYI01022155.1:0-15333 GCA_013399455.1 Anthoscopus minutus | reverse complement strand
AAGGAAAGGAAAGGAAAGGAAAGGAAAGGAAAGGAAAGGAAAGGAAAGGAAAGGAAAGGAAAGGAAAGGAAAGGAAAGGAAAGGAAAGGAAAGGAAAGGAATCCAGTGATTCATTGGCCAGCCTATCTCTGCTGGCAAAAGTAGGAAAATCCATTTGGAACTGCTCCTAAATCCTTATTCTGGGTCCCAGTGGAATTCCAGGTTCCCATTGGTCCATGTCCCTCTGAGGAAAATTATTCCAGGTTATCCCTTGGGCTCTTCCCTCTGGGCGCTACAGGAACACCTTCAGTTCTCCCAACATTCCCCAAATCCTGGCCCAGATCCCAAATCTGGTTCTGGAAAAATCCAAAATCCACATCCCAAAGAGCTTTGTCCTATCCTCAGCCCATTCCCAGCTCTCCTGCTCTTTTCCTGAGCCTGATTTCCCTCCAGTAGTTCAATCCAATTTATTAGGAATTTATAGTTCTCCGTAGGATTTTTATATTTAGCTGCCTCCCCTGGAAAACCACGTTTTTATGGATCTTGGATCCCACCTTTCTCCCTGTGGCTCCTGCAGGTGGATTTTCACCCCCCCACCCCCCCCCCTATTTTTGGTGTTTCTATTCCAATTTTGGAGCTTAGCACTGGCTTGAACACTTCCATAATTCCCACCCACCCATCCCAGAAATTCCTTATCAACAGGTCGGGTTTAAGAGGCCGCAGTTTTTCTGGGATTGGGTCATCCTTGGCTCCCGGAGGCGCTTGGCTCTGAGAGAAAAGTGGGAAAAGGGATCAGTTTACAGCCTGCTAAAGGTCAGCTGTGCCACTCCTGGTTTTTGGAGGGAGAGACGTGAAACTCTTAAAATATCCAGATTATATCCCTAAAAATAAAACCTCCCAAAGCCTGATCAGCTCCAGTGCATTTTCCTCTGGGATGGGCAGGATTGATCCGGATCCCAAAGTTCTTGGGCTAAACCCAGAGGAAAACGGCGCCAGCCACTGATTCCCTATTTAAAGACAGATTTTCCATGAGGAAAATGAGGGGAGAGAGGGCGAGGAATCAATCCCTGTTTGATTCCAGCAGGAAAAAGGGAATGTAGAGCAGCAAAGCTGGGAATCAGGGAAAAATCCCGTTGGTTTGGGATTTTTTTTCAGGTATCATCACAAATATGGAGTAAAAAGGATGGGAACGACCTCGCTCTGTCCCTTCGGATGAGGTTTTCCAGATGGGGCGTTGATGCCCTATCCCTGGAGATCTGGGAAAACTGGGATGGGTTAAAAAGGTAGAAAATCAACTTCAAGCCAAAATCATGGAAAAAAATCTTTATTTCCTTCTATCTGTCCCCAAATTCCATGGATTTTTCTAGGATCCCCATTTGTGAAATGCTTTTCTGGGAATGAGGGAGGTTTGGAGCTTCCCTGCTGTCAAACATACCAAGGATTAAAGCAGAAAACCTTGGGATTTTGGCATTTCCCAGCATTTATCTCTTTGGGAATCATCCTAATTTTCGACATTTATTTGTACACATGGAATTTCGGCCGGATAAGGAATTGGCAGAGTGGATATTAGGGAATATTCACAGAATTCCAGGATATTTTGGTGACCAGGATTTTTAGCTCCATACAGGCAGGCTTGTTCTAGTCATGGAAAAATCCAGCTTGGAAAATCTTCCTGGAATTTCTGCTCTCACATTCCCAACTCAGAGTTTGGAGTCAGATCCAAACTCAAACTGGGTTCCAAGAATGGGATTTTTCCCATTCTGCACTTCCAAAGAATTCCGTTCGTGGACGAGCCATTTGATGGGGCTCCCAAACTGTTGGTGATTCTCTGGAAAAATGGGAAATCAGGAATTTTAGGAGATCTGAAGGTTCTGTCATGGATGAAAGGGTGAAGCTGGAAACTTGGAAATAAATTCCCTGTGAAACTTGGGAATAAATCTGGGTGAGGGATTTCAATCCATGTCTTTTTCCCCATGATCCGATTTTCCTCCCCGAGCCATTCCTCATGGGAGGAGAAATGGCTCAAAACTATGGGAAAAGTGGAATTTTCTGCTGATTATCCCCCCCCAAAAAAACTCCACCCAGACTTCTCCAATTGTGTGCATAAATTAACATAAATTAACTCCAACACCATCCATGGCTACAAACAGCCCGAGGATGGCATTGGAATAACTGCTCCAAGCTGGAAATTTTTGGGAATGATTTATCCTCTAACACGTCCCTCTTTTTATTAAAAACCTGGATCTGGGTAAAGATTTCACATCCCATTAATGGCTTTGCCCTTAATTAAAGAAACCACTGGCGGCTCATTAATACCTCATTAGGAGGTGAGAATAAAAGATGGGAAAATTTGGGGGGAAGGGCTGGGAAATACAATTCCTCCCAGGTGAAATTCCTCAATAATTTATCGGGAAAGGGTAAATCTCCATTTTTGGCTTACACACAGTGGCTCCTTTATTTAGGATGAGTCAGCCTGGAAAAATCCTATTTATTCCCAAATTTTGGCACAACTGCAGCTACCAGGCTCGGAAGTGACACCAGCCAAATTTCAGGATTTCTAATTCCCGGGAAATTTTGGCCTTTGGAAATTTGTTTTTTTTGTCGGGGTTAAGAAAACAAAATTTTTTCCTTTGTTCTTGCTTCGGACCGGAATTTCTGACTCCAGAAAAAGTTTTTGGAAATCTTGACCTGGGATTATTGTTCCCATCCACGGAAATGGGCAGGGTTTGGAATGAAGATTTTTTTTGGGAGCAGAACCAAAGCTCCTTCAGGGAGGTTATTCCCAATTTTCATTGTATTTATGCTCAGGTGTGTTTTTCTTATCATGGTGGAGAATAAATATGGATTTTCAGAGCACGTGGGAATGTGAAGGGAAAGCAACAGGAAGTTCCAGCAGGTTTTGGTGATGAATCCTTGGTGTTTTGGGGGATGAGATGGGAATGTCCAACCTGGAGAAGGGAAAATGCAGGGAATGCTGAGAGTCCCTGCAGGGGCTCCAGGAGAGCTGGAGAGGGACTGGGGCCAAGGCAGGGAGGGACAGGAGCCAGGGAATGGCTGCCCCTGGGAAAGGGGAGCTTGGGCTGGGATCTTGGGCAGGAATTCCTGGCTGGGCTGCAATTCCCAAAGAATCCCTGTATCCCTGGCAGTGTCCAAGGCCAGGCTGGATCCACCTGGGATGGTGGGAGCTGTCAGGCTGGGACAGATGATCTCTAATTCCCTTCCCAACCAAACCATTCCATGATTTTCTGTTCATCTCCTGCATCACTCCAGACTCCCGCTCCATGATTGGTCCAGGCTCCCTTTGGAAGGAAAACAATTATTCCTGAATTATTTTTCTAGGGTAGAATCCTGGGAATCCCTTCCCAGCCCACAGTAGACACAGGCTGTGGACACACCACGCTGCCTGAGCTGATCTTCCAACCTGATCCATCTGGATTTCCCCATCCCACCTCCCACCTCCCACCTTTTCCCCAAACTCTGGAGCTTCTCCCAGGACGTGCAACACCCTCAGTGCTGCAGAAACTCCTCGGCAGAATCCCTGTCAGAATTCCAGGCACTTGGATCTGAGTTGTCCCCGTCCCTCCAGGAAACCATGAGGGATGAGTCAAGATCATGCCCAGGGCGAGGATTTTGGGATGGAGATCCCAAAAATCCAGCCCCGAGTGTAGGGCTTGACCACTGTGGTTATGGAGCAGACAGCCCAGGGATGAGTCTCCATCTCCTCCTGAATCCCACAAATCCAAAATTTCCAGCTTCACTCCCCCAGCTGGGGTTCAGGACCTCCCCGGATTGCAAGGAAACCTCATTTCTCCGGAGGATTTTTGCCTCTGTCACTTGCCCAGGGTTGCTCCACAAGCCCATGGCTTGGATCCAAGGTACCCATGCTCCAAACCACCAGGAAAAGAGCTGGACTGGGTTTCCTCTCCCAACCGGGCCCTCCTCCGGCATTTCCCAACCGGAGCAGTGAATCCCACGCTCCTCATGGGAAAGGGAAGCAAAGCTGAGGCAACTTCAGAAGAGGAAAGTGGCCAGAGAACCACAAAACTAAAAGATAAATTAAAAAAAATCTGTCCCTGAGGTGGTTGGGGTCATCCTAAAACAATCCAAGGGCTCTGCTGGCAGGACGGAGATCCAGAGCCAGGAATTCTGGTGCACAAGGGCTTGGAAAACCAGGATTTCTGGGATAAAGTGGGAATGAGATTGACCACACACTCACCGTGCTTTGTTCTCTCCGTCCTTACAGGAGGAATATTTTTGGGTCAGGGCTGATCCTTGTCTTTCTTAGTCCAGACTGCTTAAATTCCATGAGTTTCCCTTCCTCCCATTCCATATTTAGTGCCTTCACATTGCTCCAGTTCCAAGGAAGAATTCACAGCTTCTGCTCCGTGGATTTGCTAATCCGGGAAAAATCGAGAAACAGGAAAGTTCCTGCAGATACCCCCTCACTCCCAACGGGAGATTCCGGCAATTTTGCCGGCTAAAAAACTTTTCCAGGCCTCTGGACTAAGTAGCTCTCCAGATGTTGGGACACGATGGCTCCAGCAGGTCCTGGCCTTCATGTGGCCACCCAGCTCCAGATGTTGGCCCAGAAATCAGCCTTTGGAGTCATCTCCTGGAGGAAAAGAGGGAATGGGTACGGATCGGGATGAGTCAGGCAGGGTGTGGAGCCGGAAAAGAAAGGAATGTGCCTCCAAAGCTGCTTTTATTGCCTTGGCACGTGGGCTTTGTCCTGGTTGGACACGCGGGTGGGAGCTCAGCCCTCCCAATGGATTTGGGAAGTCCCTGTGTCCTGGAGGCCTTGGTTTTTGGGAACAACATTCCTCCCTGGCTGCATGGAGCTGGAAAAGCTACAGAGGTTTTGCCTCCCTTTGGCTCCCAAATTCCAGATCGTTCCGGGTGGGACAGACTCGGCCAAGGGACAAAGACAGGACGAGAGGAAATGGTCTCGAGTTGGACCAGGGGAGGTTTAGGTTGGATATTGGGGAAAATTTCTTCATGGGAAGGGATCTCCAGGCCTGGTACTGCTGCAAAGGGCAGGGCTGGAGTCTCCATCTGTGGAACTGCTCTGGAGCCAGGCTGGGAGAGCTGGGAATGTTCCCTGGAGAAGGGAAAATGCAGGGAATGCTGAGAGTCCCTGCAGGGGCTCCAGGAGAGCTGGAGAGGGACTGGGGCCAAGGCAGGGAGGGACAGGAGCCAGGGAATGGCTGCCCCTGGGAAAGGGGCGCTTGGGCTGGGATCTTGGGCAGGAATTCCTGGCTGGGCTGCAATTCCCAGATTTGCTGTGGCTGCCCCTGCATCCCTGGCAGTGCCCAAGGCCAGGCTGGACACTGGGGCTGGGAACAGCCTGGGACAGTGGGAGCTGTCCTTGCCCAGGGATGGGGTTGGAATGGGATCATCTTTAATTCCCTTCCCATCCAATCTTTTCCATGATTCTTAAATTCTCTGGAGGCCATCCTGCTTTTCCCTGTTCCAGGCTGAGGATCACAGCTCGGCCAGGATTTCTTGGGAATTGTGTGACAGCACTGAAGTTTAAGGTGATTTTCTGTTCCCGATTTTCCCCTTGGAACAGCAATTGGAATGTCCCAGTGCCAGCTCCAGGATAAAAATAGAGGCCCGGGATGTATGGAAAAGAGTTCATGACCTTACTGGGACAATTCCAACCCTGGGCAGGTTTGGAATTACAGGGAACAGCCTGAAAATTTCCTGGTTTTTATTGGCATAAGTGCAGCGAGTTCTATTTTTAAAGAAGAAGAAAAAAAAAATAAGAAGGAAAGGCAGGAAAAGAAGGAGAATTGGAGATGTGGAGTCTCCGCCGTGTCCTGGCTGGAATCGGTCACTCTGAGGTCACACATGGGTGGCCAGCACAGCCTGTGCTTTTCCTGCCTGCTGGAAAAGTCCGGTTTGGAGGTGGGAATATCCAAGCACCAGGCTCTGGAATTCCAGTTCCCTGCAATTCCAGATTGTCCCGAGGCCGTGGTGCATCCCATGGAGGGCTCAGTCCCTCCTGCCACCCCCTCCTGGGGCTCTGAATAACTCAGCCGGGAAAACTTTGCATCCCAGCTCCTGGATTGTTCCCATCCCAGTCTCTCCCGGCATTCCAGGGTACTTCTGGCAGGCAGGGACTTGATCCAATGTTTGGGATTGGATCCTGCCCCCACACAGGGATCCAGGGCCTCCTGAGGAGCAAAGTCATGGAGCTGAACACCTGGGATGTGTTTGGAGAGAGTCCAGGATCCACTTCCCACATCCCTTCTCCACGTGCCAGAGGCGTCTTCCAATACCTCGGAGTGGGAACATCCACAACATAAAATATTCCTTTCTCCTGGAATTTCCAGTCACTCTCTTTGGCTCCAGAGCTTTTTCCCAAGGCAGTGGGGACTCGTGGAGATGGAGAAACAGAGGAACGGCTGGATTTTCTTGGGATCTGGTAGCTTCCTGCAAAAATGGAGATGGTTCTTCCTCTTGGAAATGACCTTGGATATTTTGCTCCTTTAGAGACGAATGACAAATCCAGGAATGGGAACATTCCTGAATTTTGGGATGTGCAACCAAGCAGGGCTCAATCCACAGAAGCCTCCATATTTTCCTGAAAATCCAACTGGGATTTGGTTGACCTTGACCTGCCCATGACTGGTTTTAGGGTTGGGCCGGCCAGAAGTCCACCAGATATTTGTCTTTTTTTTTTTTTTCATCCTTTCCAAAATTTCCCGGGATTTCCAGCACCCGGTGGCTCTGAGGATGGGAAATGGGGCAGCGAGGAGCTGAAATATTCTGCATCCTCCTGAGTCATCGGCAAATTTCCTGGAGCTGCCTGAAATACGGCCCAGATTGGCTGTGGTGTCCCAAGGGAAACATCAAAAAAAAAAAGGGAAAACATAAAAGGGAAAGAAGAAGAAGAAATTCTGGAGAAATGTTTCTCACCCCGAGCCAAGGAGAGGGAAATTCCCCTGGTGGGTGTCAGGCTTTGGTTGCAAAATGAAAACAAATGGGAATTTCAGGGACACCTCGGCGTTCTTGTGACTTTTCCTTGGAGAATTTCTTCCAGGCAGGGTGACAGGGACAGCACTCAGCTACCCAGGAACGCCCATTTCCGTGGGATTGTCCCTCGGAATCAGCAGTGCAAAAGAATTCCAGGAGATCTTCCAGTTTGTCCTCTGCTCCCTTTTTCTCTTGGATATTTTTGGTTAGATCCAGCACCTTCCTAAAGGCTGGAGTGGTGGAAATTCCAACTTTTCTTTGCCTCCTTCACCTCAGGAAGGTGATCCTAAATCCCAACCTAAATATCCTTTGAAAAACTTTAGGACGTAATTTTTTTTCCTCTCTCCATGTAATTCCCGATACATTCCCAGTCTTCAATTGGCTTTTCCTTTACCCTTCGGATCCATCTGAGTTTGACTTCTGTGCCATTTCTTTGATCATCCCACTTGTGTTCCAAGGGAAACCTCCAGTTTATCCATGAATTTCTTGATGTGGTTTAGCCAATCCTAAACTATTTAATTCCATTGGAAGGACATTTTCCCAATCCTTTTCCTATACAACAGCAGGAATTTCTTGATCCCTTGATTTGGGATCAATTTGTAAACTGTCATTTCTCCCTCTAAAGATCCAGAGTTTTTCTCCAGCTGAGATTTATCCAAGCAATGAATCTTCCTCAAAAATAGTCCCTGCACGTGATTCCTTGGAATATTCCCTGCTTTTTCCATCCAGGTTTTTACTGCTTGGCTACGGATTTGCTGCCTGGGCCAGGAGAGGCACAAATTTGGCTCCCAAATTTTCCAGGTTCAGTGGCCTCTCCTAAAAAAGCTGCTCAAAATGAGTGGAGCAATCTAGCTTCTGTGGAGGGCTGATATTCCAGGTGGAATTCCCAAGTTTTTTTTCTGGATAGGTTTTGCCATAAAAATGGGAATTCAGCTTCGCATTTGGATTCTGGGTGATCCATCAGTCAATAAATGGTTCTTTTCCTGCAAGAAATTTCCTCTGATCCACAGGAAATCCTCATCCACAGGGAAAAATTCCTTTCCACTAGAAAATATCAGGCTGGACATGGGGAATATCCAAACACGGGCAGGGAAAAGCTGGAAAAATTCCCTGTGGGAGAGTAGGGGGTTGCAGGAAGACGCCCAGGGCAAAACACAGGATGATGGAATGGTTTGGGTGGGAAGGGACCGCAAGGATCATCCCATTCCCACCCTTTTTCCACGGGCAGGGATGCCACTCACTATCCCAGGCTGTTCCAAGGTTTATTCTTGGACATTTCCAGGGATGGAGCAGCCAGAACCTCTCTAGGCCACACCTTGGCACGGAGTAAAATCCCAAAATGTTTTCCCACTGGGGACAACCCAGGAGCAGCAGTGACCCAGCTTTGACTCCCGCGTTCCCGAGAGGAATGTGGAAAACTTTCCTTAGGTAGGAAACACCTTTTCCTTGGAGACAGAGCGCCCCCAGGTTCCCAAAATGCCCCTTCCCCACATCCACACCACTTTGATGGAGCCTTTTCTCCTTGCTCCTTGCTTCCCCAAAAAAATCCCCCCAAATTAGGCAAACCCCCCCAAATCCTGCAGCCAGCCGCGCGTATTCCAAGATGTTTGCGGAGTTCAATCCCAACAAAAACCTCCCCAACCTTCCAGAGGCCATCCCCAAGTTAAAAACAGATGGAAAACGCTGGCAACACAGGGATGGCTCTTTTTTTTTTTTCCATGAATGATTCAGAAGGCCAGGAACAGCGGCCTAGGCCTGGCTTAGGCCCAGCACATCCTGTTGAGTCACGGCCGATGTCTGCACTCTAAGCTTGGCCTTGTTAGGACTTGTCAGCCAAGCCTGGCTCCCAAAAATATCCCCCAGGCCTGCCCTGCCCCAGGAATTCCACATAAATCCTCACCCTGGGCACAGCCAGGAGCGTGAGGGAGGTCTCGGAAGGGCCAAAGGGCACGGATGGGAGGCAGGAAAACACATGGATCATTCCTTATTCTCTCGCCTGTTCCCACTTTTTAAAAATAAAACACGCGGCTAAAAAAAAAAGAAAATGTTGGTTCAGCCAGAGGGGAAAAAAGTGACTTTGAAGTCCCAGAATTCCCAGTTCCAGGCCTGTCACTGTTGGTGGGGGTTTTTTTTTCCCTCCAGGATAAAGGCAGGAATTTTGTCTGCCACTGGGTGATACTCACTGCCCATGGATGCCATGGGAATTAGCGAATTCTGGGGATGGTGATTAATTAAAATCCATTGAATTCTGAAACGAGTTTAAGTGTCTCTGAACCTTAAATGTGGTCATTTGCTGATCCTGAAAAAATTCCCAGTAGCAGGAAAAAGCCCATCTCCAGCAAATCCAGGCCTTTCTCTGGAAACACTTCCTATTCCCAGCTACATTTTTGAAAATCCCCAATAATCCATGAATTTTCCTGCCTGTCTCCCTACAGAGATCCCACATTTCACCCTGATGTCGATAGACAGATAAAGATCCAAGCAGGAGAATGCAGCGATGAGCTGAGCTTAAGATTCCCACCGGAAAACTTCCACGCAGGCCCTCCCCGCTTCCCAAAATCCCCAGATGGAGGATTTGGATTGTCAAGATAAAGCACATTTCCCTCTGCAGACCCAGCCTGGAGTTCAAACGTTCCCGAAATTCAGGAACATTC
Organism: Anthoscopus minutus; assembly: GCA_013399455.1. NCBI lineage: Eukaryota > Metazoa > Chordata > Aves > Passeriformes > Paridae > Anthoscopus > Anthoscopus minutus. The sequence goes on along the minus strand of VWYI01022155.1, from coordinate 5,722 downwards.
CCATTTGCGGCTTCGGTTCCAATCCTCATCCGACTTTCAAAGGGAAGATTAAGGGAGATTGCTCCGAGATAGCAGCAGATCCATGGATTTGTCCAGGCCTCTCCCGGTTTTGGGCAGTAGCTGAAAGCCTCCAAAATTTCCCTCTCAAAGCTCCGGAGCACTCAGCACTCGGAAATTTTTTCCCGGTGAAACGCTGGGAGCTTTGCCACTGCTTTCAGCCGAGCTTGGATTCCCTCCTAAACATTTAATCCTCCAGATGGGGGAAGGATTTTTCCGACTTTTTTTTGTTATTGTGGATTGTGGGGATGGGGAATGGAAAGGAATCACATGGGAGCTGCTCATCCCAGGCCAAAGCACGGTCAAGGAGAGCTCCCAAATTCCTGGTGCTGAGCCCCAGGCTTGGATTTGGTGCCACGGTTTTCCTGGAGGAGACGACTCCAGAGGCCACCCACGGAGCACGTTCCTGATCTCTTTTCCCTGATTTTCTGGATCTAGGAGAAGCAGGCCTCCTGTGCCTTCTCCAGGGTGCAATCCAGCCCTTGGGAATGTGCACCAGGACAAAAAGTGTCCTCAAATTCCTTGGGAAATGTTGAAGCATCCCATTTTTGCCTTTTTTCCTGAATAAAAACCACAAAATTGGGAGGTGCAGGGATCAAACCGGGCTGAAACTCAGCATCCAAATTGGCTTTTTTCTGGAAAAAACTCCAAGGTGATGGATGAAATTCCAGAAGCCCAGCATGCTCCCTGGTTTTTTTATCCCAAAATTGTTCCCTGGAGGTGCCCAGTCCCTGCTCCATCCATCAGGAAAATCTGGGGGAGCCAAGCACCAACTGAAGCATTCCAGGCAAGCACGGGGAGAGGTGGGATGAATCCACAGCCTGAAAATAAGGATGTGGATGCAGCTCAGGGAACCTGGGAGGGAGAGAGAGCCCTGGCACAGAAATCCCTGAATTATTTTGATCCATTTGTCATAAAATCATGGAATAATTTGTGTCGGAAGGGAACTTTAAAGGTTGAATAATCCAAACCTTCTGCCATGAGCAGGGATAAGGTTCCCAAATGTCTCTTAAATCCCCTAGGAAGGAACCCCTGGCATACTCCAGTTATTTAGGAGCAGGGAAGAGAAAGTCCTTGTGGATCAGGCTTTATCCCAACCATGATCCAGGCAATTTCTGGGAGCAAAACCAACTTCCACATTTAGACAAGATCATAATAATTAACCTTTGGATTTCTCTTCCGTGTCTGCTGGATCCCAGTGGGATCTGCATCCATGGAATGCGGAATTGAATCCATTTGGGAAGGGAAACAGTGCACAGGACAAAGAGCATTGCCAGGACTTTGATAAATCCTTTTCCGTGCCTCAGTTTCCCCAAAGGGGAAAGCAGGAATGCTGAAATCAGCTGGGAACAGGCTGGAAATGTAGGAATGACAAAATGAAATGGAAATGGGGAATGTTTGTCCCTAATTTTACACAGAAGGTTCTTGCCCTCAGCAGCACAAGAGGATCCAGGATAAAGGGTCAAGGATAAAGAGCTCCAGGAAAGAATTCCAATAGCTCAGAAATGCCAAAGGGTTCCCAAATAAAACTCTCCTTTGGGAATGAGCGTGCCCAGGAGCTCTGCGTGGAAAAGGATCCAGGCTCTCAACCAAGTAAAGGGAAAAGGAGGAACAGGTGGAGAGGGAACAAAATAATGGAGATAACAGGGATTCATCCAGGGATTGGAGCACAGAGCGGGGAAAAATCCCCTGGAGAACATCAGCGAGGGGAAAAAGGGATTTGCTCCTAGGGAACAGGGACAGGATGAGAGGGAATGGCCTCAGGATGGGCCAGGGGAGCCTCAGGTCGGATATTGGGAAAATTTCTCCATGGAAAGGGTGGTCAGGCATTGGAAGTGCCCGGGGATGTGGTGGCATCAGCGTTCCTGGAGGGATTTCATATCCGTGCGGGCGTGGCACCTGGGGACACGGATCCGTGGGGGCCTTGGCAGTGCTGGGAGTGGTTGGATTTAATCCCAGAGGGCTTTTCCAACGTTAAGAGTTCTGGGATTCCAAGGATATTAAAGTTCATCCCAGTCATGGGCAGGGGCACCTCCCACCTATCCCAGCTGGATCCAAGCCCAATGTCCAACCTGGCCTTGGACATTCCCAGGGATGCAGGGGCAGCCACAGGAAATCTGGGAATTGCAGCCCAGCCAGGAATTCCTGCCCAAGATCCCAGCCCAAGCTCCCCTTTCCCAGGGGCAGCCATTCCCTGGCTCCTGTCCCTCCCTGCCTTGGCCCCAGTCCCTCTCCAGCTCTCCTGGAGCCCCTGCAGGGACTCTCAGCATTCCCTGCATTTTCCCTTCTCCAGGGAACATTCCCAGCTCTCCCAGAGCAGAGGGGCTCCAGAATCCTGGGATGCTTTGGGTGCGAAGAGACCTTAAATCTCCTCTCATTCCATGATCAGGGACCCCTCCCACTATCCCAGCTGGATCCAGCCCCAGTGTCCAACCTGGCCTTGGACAATTCCAGAGATCCAGGGGTAGCCACAGCAAATCTGGGAAACTTCTGCAATTTCGTGGGATTGGTTTCCAGCACAGTATTTTTCCTTGGATCAGTGTTCCATGTTTGCCTCTTCCCACCAGTAGCTCCTGTGGGACAACGACATTTGATGGGTATTTATATTTTATAGATACTTATTATATTTTACGGATATTTCTATTTTATGGATATTTTTCCATTCCCAGTCTAAATTCCCACACGGCATCGGCAGCACCGCTTCCCTCCAGCAGCAGGCAGGGAGAAAACACCTGCAAATTTCCAAAGAATTCCTCGGATTTTGGAAGAGGTGCTGAGATCCTCAGCATCCCAAACCGTGCCGTGATCCAGCAGGAAGGGAGGGCGCCTCTCTCCAGGATCTCCCTCCGATTCCAGCTCGCTCCCGCTGCTCTCAGGTGGGATTTCCCTACTCCAACCCTATTTACAAGTCCAAGATCATTATCTGGGAGCAAGGAGAGGAGGAAACTTCCCATGGAATGGTCAGGAAATGGCTCTCAATGGCCAGACAGAGCGGCAGCCTCTGAAGGAGCCTCCTGGGAGAAAAGAGGGATTTTCCCCTGGTGAGTCACGGTTTGTTGGGCTGGACACGGGCAACAACATCCAGGAGCCGAGGTCTTGGGAGGGCAGAAAAATCCATGGATTTGGAAGGGTCCTGGCAGCGGATTCAGCATTCCAGTTTTCTGGAAACTGCAAAAGGAATTCAGTCGAATCCCATCGGCAGCAAGGACAAGCTCAAGGCTCTGCCATTTAAGGCACTGATGCAGGGAGAAGGTGCAAATCCCAGGAATTCAGAGGAATTCCATTGCCACACGGGAATTGAGGGCAGATAGGACATGAATCCCATCAAAGCTTGGATGGATTAAGGAAAATCTACTTCTCGCTGGATCCGGTTTATTTATTCCCATCCAGTTAAAAGCATTTAATGCAAATTGAATTTATTCGTGTGCTGGGCACTGCTGAGGTCACACCCGGAATTCTGTGCCTGGTGCTGGGCAGGACATGGAGGGGCTGGAGCGTTTCCAGGGAAGAGAATAGAGCTGGGAAGGGGCTGGAGAATTCCTGAGGGAGCTGGGAAACGAATGGAGAATTCCTGAGGGAGATGGGAAGGAAACAGAAAATTCCTGAAGGAGCTGGGAAAGGGCTGGAGAATCCCTGAGGGAGCTGGGAAAGGAATGGAGAATTCCTGAGGGAGATGGGAAAGGGGCTCAGCCTGGAAAAAAAAAGGAGAATCCACAGGAATCTTTTCCGTCTCTGAAATTCCCTGACAGGACAGGGTGGCCAGGAGAAGTCAGGCTCTGCTCCCAGGGAATAACAGGAAAAGAGGGAATGGCCTCAAGCTGTGCCAGGGGAGCCTCAGGCCCGACACCAGCAGGAATTTTTTCATGAAAAGGGCAGTCAGGGATTGGAATTGCCCAGGGAATGGTGGAGTACCCATGCCTGAAGGTGTCCAAGGAATTCCTGGGTGCGGCACAAAGTTTTTCTGGGAATCTGTGCCATGGCCTCCCCACCCTCGCAGGGAAGAACTTTCCCTGGTGTTTAGGAATTTTCCCAGCCCTTTGTGTGCTTTTTATGCCGATCCCAAGTGGATCCTTTGTACCTAAATCGGTTTTTGAAACATTTTATCCTGCCTGATGGTGGAACTGGGACTTTGGGAACCAATCCCTCAATTCCAGGAATTCTCCAAGAGCCAATCCCACAATTCCAGGGATTCCCTAAGAGCCAATCCCTCAATTCCAAGGTTTTCCCAAGAGCCAATCCCTCAGTTCCAGGATTTCCCAAGAGCCAATCCTTCAATCCCAGGGATTCCCAAAGAGCCAATCCCACAATTCCAAGGATTGCCCTAGAGCCAATCCCTCAGTCCCAGGATTTCCCCAAGAGCCAATCCCACAATTTTAGGGATATTCCTTGAGGTGATCCCACAATTTTAGGGCTTCTCCATTCTTGAACCATAAAAACCTTGGAGTCAGGTGGATCCTGCTCCTCAGGCTTGGATGATCCATAGGGATGGGGATAAGGATCCATCACAGGGAAGATGGATTTAGATGGAGTTTACATCAATTCCCATGGAAAAATTTTGGGAAAAGTGGCATTAGGAAAAGTCCTGAGGACTCTGAGGTTCAATTTGCACTTGGAATGACAGCTCTGGATCCATGGATAATGAAAAAACCTGGAGAAATCCAGGTTGTGGAGAAAGGGCCTTTAGGGAAACCAGGAATTTTGGGATGCTGATCGGTGTTGGACCAATTAATTCCTCAGTCAATGGATTGTCATTAATTAGGTGCATTCCATGCAAGGGAATTCAGGATCTTCCTTAATTTCCTCCTTCAGATCCCTAGTCTAAGGTTAATCTGGGATTTTAGGGAAAAAACATCCCTTGGGATATTTGTGGATCCATTTGCAGCAAAATCTAATTAATAATCCAATGAAAACGAAACCAAATAATTGCAATTTCACAGAATCACAGAACTGCGGGATCATTAACGTCAGAAAATCCCCCCAGGATCATATTCCCCATTCCCAACCTTTTCAAAACCACGGGAATATCGCTGTTGGCCGTGGCAACGAATTTATTTGTTGTCACAAACCTTCTCTTTCCAAGAGCTGTTGGAAACAACTTCCGACCTTGGACCCGGTGCTGCAAAATGTTGTGGATGTTACTCAGCCCCTGGAATTGCCCAGGATTTCCTGGAAAATCTCTGAGAACTTCAGGAAGCTCAGTGGACGACGCGAGCGACTCCCGATTGTTTTTATGATTATTGTCACGGTTTTGTTTTGGTTTTCTATTTGTGTGGCGGCAAACAAGGGCTCATAAATTCCACGAATGTGGGAGAAACTTCTCTGGAGTTGAATCCCTGGGGATTTTCCAAGGTATCCACCAGGTTTCCTCGGCTTGGTTAAGCCTGGCTTGTTTTTGTAACTTGGATCAAAACATTTTCCAAGCCCCACCCCAAGGCCAGACCAAGGAAAAGCCAACGTGGGGCAGTCGGTGTTTATTCCCAGATGGAGAAATACGGGAGAATTTGGGCACTGCAGATCTGCCCCACACAGCTCCAGGGGCTGCTTTGCCCCTGGAATGAGCAAGGGGGGATCCAGGGAATTTGGGGCATTTTATTCCATCCTTGGAAGTGTCTAAGGCCAGGGTGGACATTGGGATTGGAGCAGCTTGGGATGGTGGGAGCTGTCC
>VWYI01022154.1:0-21380 GCA_013399455.1 Anthoscopus minutus | reverse complement strand
TCCATCAGTTTTCTGTATAGCTAAAATAGAGGTGTTGTGGCTTGACATGCAGGGCTCTAGAGTACCTTGCTTTACTAATTAATCTGTCACAGCGTTTAATCCTAATTGGATCTTCTGGCCTCTCAATTTCAATGGACAGGGGTTCTATCACCAGCTTTCCTCCTTCTCCTGTGGTACACCAGACCTTGGGATCAACCTTAGCCTCATCTTCTTCAGTTAACCTATACAAGCTTACTACTAGATATGGTCCTTGTACTATTAAATTTATTCCTAGAGCAACAATCAAGTCCCTACCGAGTAGGTTATAATCTGCTTCTTCTTCCCATGATTTTACTACAAACTGTTTTTAACACTACTTCTCTTTAGATTTCCCTATTCTCCCGTGACGTTCTTCCCAGCATTCTAGCATAATTCCCAGTGGACTATTTGGTGGAATATCTGGTATGCTACCTTCTTTTCCCAGAGCTGAGTTTTGTTTTTCCTGCTGTGGTTTACTTTTTCTTTGTCCCATTTTATCAGTTATTGCAGTACAATTCTACTTGCTTCTCCCTGTTTGTGACCAAGGGAATGAAGGGAACCAAGAATCATTACTGAATCTTCTCAGAATCATGGAACTGTGTTAATGAGGGATCCGCATTCACTTCGCAATGAAGGTTTTGCGTCTCACTCATTCATACCTTCACACACTTATTTTCAATTATTACCAGTACACACCTATGTTCAGCACTTTTATGGAGTTACTGAAAAAAACTACGGCGGTGGATCATCCTGCTTGGGTTTAATATGGTAACCAGAGCTCCCTTTTTTCTTTTTCTGTCTCTCCTTGGACTTGTTAAGTTCTAGGCAAAAGGGGTCTTTCCGGTCCCCTTTGTCCCAGGACACCAGCTTCTCCTTCTGCCTCCCGTGGCTAGAGCCCAAGTCCTCTCTTGGACTTCGGGTTTTACATATGTTTTTCAGATCCCTGACTGCTTTTCTTGTGGAAAACACAGTTTTTCAGGTCCCATACGCCCGTCAACCCCACTCAACCGTGTGGTACTTGCAATCCGATGTTTCTCACACTGATATCTTCGTGCACGTAGACATTTTATGAGTGAATTTTACCGCGGTTCTTAGAGGGTCCTCCCTCTGCTTTCTCGGAGCATCCGAGCTCGTCTTTTTCTTTTGCTTGTGGCTTAGTACTTTTTGTAGTTGGATCTCTGGCTCTTTTACACTGTCAGGACCGCAAAAAAGTGGAGCGTGCTTCCCTGAACGATGAAAGATAACCACAGACCCGGGATCGCTTCACATCGGGGTCACCTGAACTGTTATAAATGAAACGAACCAAATTAATAATCAAAGGAATTTATTAATTTGTCAAAGTATAAATTTTGAAAAGCCACAAGCAAGGTTGGCCTTGAGCCAGGCAATCTGGGCCGGGGAAACGGAGCCTAGTCTCTGTCAGATTGCACTCGTGAGGAATTGTTTCCCAGAGCTGTTTCATCCAGCATAGCTTTTTATATGTTTTTTCTGCGAGATAACGTTTTCTTCTTCTCCGCAAGACAATCAAGGTCTGTTTGCTTTTTTCTTCTTTATGATGAAAGTCTTTCTTTCTTCTGGTGGTGGTATGAGGAGTCTTCCTGGAATTGTAACATTAATTTAGGCAAAAATCTTTTGAAATGTGTATTTTCTGGTGACACCTCTTATCTGGTTGGGTTGCATATCTCATGTAGATTTTTTGGTTCTGTGCTAGATAAGTTAATCTTTTCTCCTGGAGGCAGCAGCTAAATGTATTTGTCTTATCATTTAAAACTGTTCCTTGCCTTTTTGCAACATGTTAATGTTTAGCTTGAATTATTTTATAACATATATCACAAAGTAAATCTGTAACCAGACAGCTGTTGGTTGCTGTATGTAGAAGTTAGTTATGTATTGATCCCAAGTAGCTGTAGCTGTAGCGGTAGTTGTAGCAGCAGCATGAGACTCTTTTAGGGGTTCTACAGGTTTTCTAGTTATGCCAGGCTAGCTCAGGGGAAAGACGGTTTATTGTTAACAAGGACAGAGCTCTGTTTGAGGCTACAGCTTCAGCCTACAACGTGCTCGGAGACAGAGGGGAAAGGAGGGGTTGAGCATGGTGGTAGCAGGGAGGGTGAGGAGAATGAGGAGATAGGAAAAGGCCAGAGAGGCCAGCAGAAAGAAGGGGTAAAAGAAAGAGGACAGTAAAAGAAAGAGAGTGGTAAAAGAAAGAGAGAGGTAAAGGGAAGAGAAAGGTAAAGGGAAGAGAGGTAAAGGGAGGAGGTCAAGGAAGAGAGCGAGGTTCTTCTTATAACATCTTATATCCTTTTCTATAATGCATATTCTAGTTTACACTAACCAACCAACACCTAACACAAGAACCAGGGGATTGTACATACAGCCTATAGGAGTGGCTCTATTATTCTATCTGAAATCACATTCCTCAGATTCTTCCTTGCCTGGTGTTGGGGGTTACATGGTTTTCTTTTTTTTTCGTTTCTTAGCTAGTGGAATTTTTCCCATTTAGCTAAGAGAAAAGCCTTGATGGTTGGTACATCATCGGTACTTTAAAAGACAAAAGAATCGTCTGGGCCCTGGGGGCAGTGGGGAGGGGAGCGGGTTTGGGTTTTTTTTGGGTCCTTCTGGGAGAGCAACACAGACACTCTCGGAGCTGTTTCTGCTGGGAGAGGAGGTTTTTGCCATCATCCAGACGGAGCGGCTGTTCCTTCTGCTTCTGCTTCTTCTTCTCCATTTGTGGCCTCCGCTCCCCTGTCCTGCTGGACGTGCTGCAGCCCCAGCTGCCACCGCGGAGCTGCTGATCCATCTCATCCACCGGCCCGGGACTTTCTGCTCATCCCTGCCATTCCAGCGAGGTGTTTCTCCTCAGAGCCTGCAGGAGCTCTGGGACTGAGTGCCAGCTGAGGGGTTTGTGAGGCACCGCCTCTCCTCCACTTTCCCCGTCTCGGCTGAGACGGGGTCCGTTGTTAATACTGTAGTTGTTGTTGTTGGTTTACCTTAATATATATATATATTAGTAAAGAACTGTTATTCCTATTCCCATATCTCTGCCTGAGAACTCCGTGTTTTTGAGATATAATAATTCGGAGGGAAAAGGGTGGGGGCTTACAATTTTTTTCTGCCTTCCTTGACAGATAACTGTCTCAAAAACCGGGACACCTGGCCTTGCTTTTGCCAATCAACATCAGTGGTAAAACTGACTTTTATCTCTACTTTGACCTTTGGATTCTCTATCAGCAAAAGGGTTTTGTCGAATCCAGAGGAATCTCTTTTAGCTGGCTAGGCTATTTTTCTTGGGTTATATAGTAACTGACTCAGTATCCTGAGTCCCAGAGCTAACTTTCATTCCTACTTTGATTATGAGTTTCGTATTTTCAGATTCTTTTGCTGAGCATTCATTCTTACAGGGTTTCTCAATTTTAGCTTCTCCAACAGCTGTGATTATTAATGATCCCATCAAGTAAGGTGTGTATTTAGACACATTTAGGGAAGTAATACTGATGTCAAATTATATTGAGAGTTATTTGTTTAATAAATTAACTGCGCTGAAAATGGGCATCTCTTGCTTTACTGCACAGTGATAGTTCCCCAGACCCTTGGTTGCTGATCTGATCTGTCTGGGTGATTGCCTCAACTCTATTTCTGTAATTTCTCCTATCATCTGCTAACACATAATTTCTAATTTATATGTCTTTTCCACTTCCCTTACTCCAATTTTTATTTATTTTTGAGACATAAGGAAAAAGCCTCTCAATCAGTTCTGTCCTTGTAAGACAACCTCTCTCAGGTCCTCACTTGTGGGAGTCCAGAGCTTGAGCTGTTGAATTTCTAAGGGAAAGCTGCAACCCTTCAATGGAGCTCAAGGCATACACAGAGTTCAGCAAGGAATCCAGAATGAAGGCTGGAAAGAGCATGATTCCCAACAGGGTCAGATATGCCCTAGTTTTTCCCACAGCTTTTTCACTATTCCTCACTCCTAAATTAAGAAACTCTAGTTTCGAGGGTAAGCAAATGACAGAGGACAGGAGGGACAGTGGAATGATCCTGTTCTAACAGATCTTCCTGTGTCTAGAACATGTTATAAAGGCAGCATGAAAACTGCAGTGATCCCATGTCATGCAAGCTTAGGAGTAGACTGAAGGCAGAAAGATTTAGTATCTGTGATTCATGTGCTTGTGTCTTTGCTGAAACTGGAACAGAGTGGAACTGATGTGCTCCCTATGGAGATTTATTATCTAGAATGCAATTTCCTTTAAAAATACTGTTTCACTGAAATATTTTGATTAAAATAATATGTATGTTGCAGAAATTTTCTGGAGCATGGAACATGTTTAACTATCGCTGCCACTAGTACCCCGCAGAAAAAAGTTATTGAGGTTACCTCATAGTCACAGTTTGCAAAAAGACCATTTATATTTAAATGTGCCCCCACTTTTTTTGATCGAAGTAGTATTTTGTTAACAGAATAGATTCAAATAGATATAGCTTCAAATAACATACTTTGATAAAAAATAGTGGAAATATTCAATAGCTTCCTTTACATGCATATACAAGAACTGAGGAAATTAACTTCTAACTTTCTGTATCCAAACTGTGGATCCTTATGTAAGATCCAGGATAGGAACCTGTTTGAGTAGAAGAGCAGGTTGGGATATTTTTGGAAAAGGGACAAACCTGTTCTCATTCCTGTTCATCATTGTTAAAAATAATCTAGAAGCTGTTGTAAAATAATTGTTAAGCATGTACTGTTAGTTTGTTATTGGTTTGTCATTTGTATTTGTTATTTGTACTGTTTTTATATTGTAAAAGGGTTTAAAAGGGTAGCTATAAGAAATGCTGTACTACACATAAGAAAATCACCACCCCCCAGACAAACCGGCCAGAATAAACAGAACAAAAGTGAATCACCAACCCCCAGCAAAAGGAGTCAGCCTAAACAAAAGCTATGATGGACCAATCGAGCGCCTTAAACCTTCATGCAAAAGAAAGGATCCAAACAAGAAACCAATCCAGAAGGATGAAAAACAGGATAAAAAGAGGCCTCTGAACCGAAGAAAGCTGTGCTGTGCCGCTTCACCTGGAACACCGAGGACGAGACATCACTGCTGGAGAAGACCCAAGTGCCGCTGCTGCAGCATCCTCAATGGGAACACTTCTGCCTGGCCGGTGGGCCCCCATGCTTTAGGCCTTTTCTTTTTACAATAAATGCTGAAATCACTCTTAGTACCGGGAGTCTGGTCCCATTTTTAACAATCATCACAAAAAAGTGCACTATTTAGAACAATTTTACAAGGTGACTGAGTATGAAGGTGAAGAATGAGTAGGAAGCTTCACAAGAGGCATTAATATTGTATCTAAAAACTAATCTTCTATCTAAAATATTTTCAATCCTAGATAAAATATATCTCAGTTCTGCAGATCACTCTTGGGAGCAGGAGGAGAAAAATCAGAAAAATTGACCTCACCAAAAAAACAAACAATGAAACCCAAAAAACCAACTTCTGAATATACTGTTTCAAGAATTTTCGAACAGCTCTACATGCTAAGAATTCCAAAGTGAAGTATATTTCTAGATGGAGCTTGAAATCATAGGTCTGTGATGAGAAGAGGATCTAAACAAAGTAATGTGAAGAATGTCATACAGTCACTTCAGACACAAGATTTTGATGAGAATTTAACTAGCAATTTCCTAACTAAACCTGTTACCAGCAGATGCAGTTTGCTGTACACAATGATGTTTTAAATAACATTAATTTGAACTCACATTATATGTCTGTTACTTTAAAATTTTGTTATGGTGAAGATCAATAAACAAAGATGGTCTTTATCTGCAGCCAACTGAAACACATGATAATCTCTCCTTTGATACCACCAGGCATTGCTTTTGATCATAGTTGTCTTCAGTTTGGAAGACAGCTATCTGTTAAGGAAGGCAGGAACCTCTCTTGAAATGAAACCAAAAATGTAAGCCACCCACCCCTTTCCCTCCAAATTATTGTATTTTGAAAACAAGGGGCTCTCAGGCAGAGATATGGGGATAGGAATAATAGTTATTTACTAATATGTCTAAGAAGGCAAACAAACAAAAATTACAGTATTAATAACAGAACAGAAACAGGGACCCCATGGCAGTCTTCTGGGCCAAGACGGGAAAGGTGGAGGAGAGGCTGTGCCTCACAAACCCCTATGCAGGCAGTTAGTCCTGATGCTCCTACAGGGCTCTGAGGAACACCTCACTGGAAAACGGCAGGGATGAGCAGAAAGTCCCGGGCCAGTGGATGAGATGTTCTCAGCAACTCCGCGGAGAAAGTCTCGGGCCGGTGGATGAGGTGTAATCAGCAGCTCTGCGGTGGCAGCTGGCACTGCAGCACAGGGAGTGTGAGGCCTAACAAACAGAGAAAACGAAGAAAACAATAGCTCCGTCTTGGTAATGGCGAAAATCCCGTCCCCCCCAGCAGAAACACCTCCGAGCAAGAGTCCCACTCTCCAGCCCAAGACAAAGAAAAGGAACCAGCTCGCTTCCAACTGCCCCTGCCCTACATTTTACCTGCCTCCCCCCTTCCCCCCTTGGCTCAGATGAATTCTCTGTCTTTTTAAGCACTCAAGAAGTACAGTCATCAGTTTCCTCCTCAGCTAATGGGGAAAAATTCCAATAGCTGAGAAAGAACAAAAGAAGGGATACTGAACCCCCAACAATCGTGTACATCAAAATCTTCAGTCTGAATACCGAAGCAGTGTGAATAGCTAACTGCCTAATCTATCTTACAGCAACATCAAAAATACGCATTTGTAAATTATATCATAGAAAATAATTTCATTTCCCTAAAGAAAAAAAGCGCAATAACTTTTACTTAGCCCTTATATTACTTGGGCGTGGTTAATATAGGCTAGGTATAGATTTAGATCTGAGTACAACCACATCTTAGTGGCTTGTTACACATGTACAAAGTCATGTTATGTGAGTGCATGGTGGCCAAACCAGCTCCACTCTGGTCCCATGACCCAGCCTGGCCTTTATGATCCCCAGGGAGGTGTCTGATACCCTAGCTGGGTGGCTGCCAGGCCCTGCTGTACCTTCCCAGGCAGGGCCCACAACCTCTGGCTCCCCAGCCCCTCAAGATAGAGATTGTACAACTGATATAACAAACCATTAATTGAGATCTGACATGAGCTGCAGAGGATCCAGGTGATTATAAGTTAAATTGCATTATAAATTCCCTACCATGCTAGTTACAGATTGGTTATGTTGACTCTGCTTGTAGAAATCCTGTGCCATTCTAATAGTAAATTCTCTTCTAGATCAATCATAACATCCTGATAAGAAAACAAGAGAACCCATCCGTGTTGGGTGACAGTGCCAATCAGATAACAGTGACATGCCTATTAACCAAGAACCTTATGGAGCAACAGGGAACATTTTATAGCAAGTGTGTGAAAAGAACTCAAGGGATGGTGTTCCAGGAAGTTGGACTCTAGATGCTGAGAAAGTTCTGTGTTGCACACCCTGGCTACCTTGCTCAAAGGTATATTACTAAACTAAAACTTCCTGCTTGCAAATTATGTCACTGTTAGTTTTGTTTGTGGGTTTTGAAAGAGTTTAATTGAAAAGTGCTACAGCTCAATGTTATCTAGAAGGAAGTTTTCATCTTTTTATTGGTCAATTGATTTTGGTCATTTGGCAGCTTTTTATGCAGTGGCTTAAGCTGTTTTCTACTGCAAAATAATTTCTAGTTAAATTTAGAAGGTTTACAGTGCTTTTCTTTTTCTATTGTTCAACACCTAATTTGAAGTAGATCTTTCTAATCTTATCTAATCTATCTAATTTGAGATAGACTTTCAGAGATCACATGAACCTGTGATAATTACATATTATACTACTGGCTTTTTGCAAATATTAAATTGAATGCTATATGTATAATGTTGACAAACTTTGCTATACTAATATACTTTCTTTTATTTCTGCTAATAACGAAACTTAGAAATAGTACTGTGATACATACATATATTTCTTAGGCTATAGTAAGGTATTGAAATAGAGACTGCTTTTGTACATACAACCCAGAGAATGAGAAGATAATCAGAGAACTTCCCCTGCATTCCTAGATTATTTTATCCAGATGCAGATGACAGTGACCAGAGCCCCAAAGAAGGAATTTACTAAACCTCTGTTATCAGGGATATGAGACATGACGGAGCCACAAGGAAGATTGATCTACTGGGGCGGGAGGAATAGAAACTAAGCAAAAGAACATCTAAACTTAAAAGGAGTGTTTAAATTATGCATGAGGGACCTATTAATATGCAACAGGCTGGTGCTTTTATGGAACAATTCTTTGTTTGTAGGGTGTGCTTGGGTAAATGCCAAGCACCTAGCTGTTTTAAACCTTTATTTCTGTCTCCTAATTGTCTATTAAATCTTTTAAATCATATCAAAAAGGTGAAGCTCATTTTTCATAAACCTGAGTGTCCTGTTGATTTGTGGAAAGTCTGAGAAGTCCAGCACCTCTGGAAATCAGGTGTCCCCTGCTCATCTTTCAGAGATGTCAGACTTTGGGCATATAAATGTTGGAGATTAAGTGCAGCTAGTAGTGCTAGAGCATTGTTATTAACGTTTGCATTGACTGGTATACTTATTTCCACTTAGAAATCAGGGCATTATGGAAAATTTATATTGTAGAATATAGATTAATATTAAAAAACTACATATTCATTTAACTTACATAAGAAGACAAACAAATACTTAGTGTATTGGCAGTTAAAACCCACAGTCTTAAACAGAAAACACACAAACATTTTAAAGATTTATTTTGAGAAATATCAAGCCTATTTTGCTACTCACAGGATTACAGAACTCTCACTCCTTGCCCTCCTTGCATGTTATCTCTTCACAGCTTTCTAGGCACCACACACCCCCCATACCATGGACACTTCAGGCAGAACTGTACTTCCTGCTTCACAGCATAGTTTGTGTTTTAAATGTGGGAGGTTTGCCACCTGAAATTCACATTCTTGGCTGTAGCAGTGAACTGCCACATAATCCACAGCAGGCACAGGAATGTGGCTAACTGCAGCTTAGGGTACTGCTTTCCAACTGATGTGATTCATTTTTTTAAAAATTAGATGGGCATCACAATACAAGCCAGCAAGTTCAACTCATTTTACAGTCATGCATGCCATACCACAGCCAGGGTATCAGGTGTTCCTGTCAGCAAGGAGGAACTGGTATGGATGATTTGTTATCAGGAGAAGTCAGAAACCAGGCACCAGGTTTTCTTGGGACTGGTGCAAATGCAAAAAAGTTAACTACAACTGATCCCCAGAAACTGTAAAGATAGCAGAAAAAATTCAGTTCAATCAACTCAAAAATTGTTCACAATGATCAGGGTGAAGATAACAAATGGGTGCATTTCTCATCCACGAAGAAAGCTACTGTGTGAAGCTACAGATGAGAACAAAAGATAAAGTGTTATCAAGATTAGAGGAGAAGTGGGAGAATAGTTTAAAAAAAGGTGAGAACTGGCCAACTGTGAGACTTAGCAGAGAGCATAGGATGGAGAGGGATTGTTCTTGGAGATTCTCGTTGCTGTATTTTGGATCTTGCTCCATTGATACTGGTTGCCTTGTCAGGAAACATTGTTTTAGGACTCTGTAAAGAATAACAAAATCAAAGACTAGCACAAGATGAAAGGGATGCATATGAATACATCAAGTCCAACTCCCTGTGATTAAGAGTTTTCATTCTTATAAGGAGCAGTGCATGCTATATTTACAGAATATGTGCAAGAATTATTGTGTGTGATATTGAACAGCTCGCCTATGGGCTCTAGCTGAAGAAAATGGTTTTGTGACTTCACTTCCCCTCCAGTCCTCCGTGTAAACAAACAGCTGCAGTAATCAGCTGGTATCATACATGAGCAACATCTTGTGTAGGACTGAAAAAGCATGTGCTAAGAGTCAGACCACTGTAGGTCGGGAGGTGGAACATCTGAAAGGATAGTTGCAATATTCTCTGGTTTCAGTACCTTGAAAGAGTATGGAAGTGTGTTGGCTCCATACTACAGTACCCTGCTAATGCAGCAAGAACTAATGTGAGCACCATAATTTGGAAATCTGCAGAGACCAAGACAATATGCATACTTACACTTGCCAGTAGTTTTAGTTAATAAAATTCCAGAGGGATTCTTTACCTTGTAATGACTTATGTAATCAAGGTACAATAAATATTAACAATTAGAACCGTTGCCATCAGTTTATGTACTTAAAAGGCACTGTGCAACAAGTGTGGTAACTTTGCTGAATTTATATATTCATTAATCCCTGTCAGCAAAAAGGAAGATCAAGATGTTTTGTGGCATGAACTGGATTCTTCAAAGACTTAATTAATAGGAGAAGGATACCTGATACTACTAGAGAAATGTATGTTATGAAACTTTTATAGCAAGGTGTCTTTTTTCAAATACAGAAATAGGTTAGGAAAAAACTTAGTTGACCTAAATTAATCACAGAGTGATGGACTTAGAAACATAATGCATATGTAAACCAAAATGCTGTTCTAGACTGTTTCAGAACACCTTTTTCCAGTAGAGATAAAACAGATTGTTGCTGGTGCTGTATCACTTCTTTTCATAGGAATAAGAATAAAAAGCTCTGAATCAAACTTATTTTTTAAGGTATTGAGAAGGGTGGCAAAGATACTAAAGGAAATGAAGAAGCCGTACTATACAGGCATGATTTTTTTTCAACTGGCCGCATGATGACTGCAAAGAAAACAACTTTTCTTCAAAGGGAAAGGATACCAACAGACAGGGAAGGGTATAGGCATAGAAAAATGAATTGTTGACTTCACAGGTAAAATTTGATCAGTGGAAAGGAATTGGATGAGTCAAGAGGGGCTGGTGCTCTGCACCTCAGAATGGGGTACTGCCCAGTACCCCATCAAATAACCTAGAGTGCAAACGGAGGGCTACAGAAAAAACCCGGGGTTGTTGGCTTCCACAGACCGACCAAAGCCGCAGCCAAAGCAGCACCCCCGCAGTAGGGAGCCGGCCCCGCCCAGCCCAAGGAGGGCAAGTGACCCTCGGGGCCGGTTTGGATCACCCCGCACTCGGCGGCCCCCGGCAGAGAGGGCAGCTGGCCCTGGGCTGGCAACACCGCCCGCTCGCTCCCGATAGGTCCGGCCGTGATCTCGGCGCCGGACAATGCCGTGCACAGGCGGGAACTCCGAGCCTCAGCTGCCCTGTCCCCGCTCCGAGACCGGGCGGGGTCCTGGCCCCGGTGTCCCTCCGCGGGCAGTGGATGCGGGGCCAGTAACGCCCCTACCCCGGCTTTGTGCTGCCGCTTCCACTTTGCAGGCGCGGAGGGACTGAGAATTTCGGGCGTCTGAGACAGGTCACCGCCGCCGCCGTCTCCTCCTTCTCCTACCTCCTTCCCCTTCCCCACCTCCTCCTGCTGTGGAGCGGGGCGCATGATGGCGGCAGCCAGCGTAGCGGAGGTGAGCAGCGCCGGCAGCAGCAGCAGCAGCACCGATACCTCCAGCACGGGCGAGGAGGAGAGGATGAGGCACCTCTTCCAGACCTGCGACGGCGATGGCTTCATCAGCAGGTAGCGACAGTGGGAGGCGGCTCTATGCTGGTACGCAGCTGTCCCGTCCTTCCCCTCGCCCCGCGTTCCTCGGCGCTCAACTTGTGCGCGAGTTGGAGCAGTGGCGGGAGCTCTAGCGGGGCCTAGGCACTGAGAACTTCCTAGGACAGCAGGCAAAGCCTGCCCGCAGCACTTCCGCGTCCGCCGGGCTGAAATGTGACGCCTGCGATCCTGGATGTTATAACTTCGTGTGCCGGGCAGATGGTTTTTGCAAGTAAGCACGCAGAATGGCGGTCGTGGGTAATCTAGGAGAAAACTCTTACTTGTTATCCCGGATCCTATGATTTTGTTTTGTCAGTACCTTTTAATCAGTATTCTTGTTACACAGTTTTGTTTAAATTCCTCTGCTGGTCCTCAGAGAGTTTGAGAAGCGTTACCTAGGCTGGTGGATTTTGGTGGGGAAGAGTGAGCTTATTCATTTCCAGTAGATAGTTGGAAATAAGCCATAGTGGAATGTTTATGTGTATGGAAACACTGGTAGTGTGTTTTAGTCAGGAGTTGGTTTTGTGGCAATGGTATTTCTGACCTCTCACGCCAGAATTTAAAAAATACTGAACTTCAAAAGGCGAGATTTGCCCCAGGTCGTGGAGAACTGGCACAGTGAGGGAATTTCTTAAGTCTGCCGTTTAACCTGTAACCTAAGAATATGACCCCGTAGGAAAGGCTAAGTAAACTTAAATCCCCACTGCTATCTCTTTGGAGCCAGGAAGTTGTTGAAAATCTGTAACAACTGGCAGTCACTTTAAAAATAAAGTTTAAGAGTTGTGATATTTCTTGTCTAAACAGCTCCCTGAACACTCTTTTCCCCCCTCAGTCTAGTAATTATTTTGACAGTTGTGGTTTTGAAATATAAACTTTGAAAATATGTACTTTTTAACCAGTGTGCTAAGACTGCTTCTCTTTCTATTTGTTTCAAGTCTTCATGGAATTTATTCTGATGTCTGAAAACTTGTGACGTGCGTGCACTGTTTCCTCAGAGCGCACTTGCTCTTCTGTAATATAATGGTTTTTTTGTAATGCAAACTTTCTGTGTATTTATAATTTAAAGACCTTACTCGGGGAATGTTAATGTTTTAGTGTTTCATACAGATGAGAGAGATTTTACCATGACACAAACTACTCATTGCTGATCGACCAATCCATATTCCCTAAATTTTATTCCAGACCTGTATTCTGTGTTCTTCAAAGTAGGTGTTTCAGAGTGTTGTTCGAACTACAGTATTGAAAACCCCGGGATTTCATGAGGAGATGGCAGTAAAGCTTGGGGCCTGTATGGGGGTTGAAAATCCTTCATCCTTCAGGAGATGGTGGGTTCATTGTTGAAGGTTGCTAATACTTTGCTTCAGAAGGGAGTTGTGTCTTCCAAGGCAGAACTGGTGTGGCCTTTAAAAGAACATGGAGTTATAAATTATTGGCTTCCTTTACATTTCTATATGTGTGACTAAGTAGTGAAGGAATATTTAAGAAATTATCTTTGACGTGACTTAATTGGCTAGCCTGAGTGATGAGTTGTATAAATGTAATGCCTTTCTTGCTTTCTGTAGTTACTCAGTTTTGTTCTAAAATCTGTTTTATTGCAATGGCTTATGCAGGATGAGACTCATGCAGTTGGATTTGAATGTCTTTATAGAATGAACCACTATAGTATTATAGACAAATCTGTCAGGCTAATGGACTCACAGTGTCCCTGTTAGAAGTAAAGCAGCAAGGGGGTTTGTTGTTGTTTAGAGCCCTAGTGTTTAGGTAATTGCACCCTTTTTAATGTAACAAAATAAAGGCAAAAAAGTTAAAGCTGGTTTTAACACTAAATTTCATCTTGCCATTTTCTGCATAACTATTTGGCCTTCTGTGTTTGTTTGTAGGGTTTTTTTTTTGTTTTGTTTGTGGGGGGTTTGGTTTGGTTTTGGTTTTCTTCATTTTATACGAGCCAGTTGCTTGGTTTTCCTGTTCCTTCTTGCCCTGTTTCTTTAGGCTTTTCTTTGCTCGTCCTTGTGGCCAGCGTTTTTTTTGCCTTTCTTGCAGCCCCAGTAGATATTGGAGGCTGACTTCTGCATGTCATTATGTCTTTCACCACAAGTTAAACATGGCAATAAATGCCCAGACATGTGTATAAAGAGCTGAAAACACAGAAGCTAGAACTGTAAAATCATCTCCTTCCATGTGTACTAGACTCTGCTGTCATCTATAACCTGTTGCTAAAATGAGCTTCTTTTTAAAAACTAGCTTATTTTAAATGCAATGGGGCTGAAATTTGCAGCTTTGCAGCTGCTGCTGAGTATAAATGTTACTGAAAATTAGTATCCCTTCTATATGTGGACCTGAAGCTTGGTCAGTCATTTCTGTGCCTAGCACATGCATCAGTTTGTTTATAAGGTTTTGGCTTTTTCCATCAACAGAGCTGTTAAGGAAAAGATCTTTATACGTGCAGCAAAGGCAGGAATTTTTTGTGTGTGCATTTATTTAGTTCATGTTGCATGGGGAAGAGAGATGTTTGCATTCCTAATGAAATTACATGGTGTCTCAGCTGTGGAAATCCTTTGTCGTGCATCAAACTATAATAAACCTCTTCAAATAGTAGCAGAGAAGTACAGGCACAGATAGAGAGGAGGAGCATGTCCTGAGATATTAATTCATTTTCAGGCTCTCACCTGACATACTGGTTAATTTTCAGGCTCTAAACAGGATGATAGCAAAACAATAAAGCATAATTAAAGATATACAATTGGTGTTTATAATCCAGAAGACACTGAACTATGGGATATGAAATGTTAAAGCAATGCCTCTGAGCCTTGCATTGACATATGCATATTGAAATTTTGCAGCACCTAGCTAAAGAAAACTACAAAGAAAACACCAGAGTTTTAACTTGCTGGCTTGTACTGAAATGGCTTTTGATTCTTTTTGGGTTAATATTTGTTGCTTAATTATTTTAACATCTTTCAGATGTTTGGCATTCTTCAGATACTTCTACAAGAGGTAATTCCACAAAAACCAACCAACCAACCAGCCAACCAACCAGCATTCCTCCCTTCCCCCATACCACCCCCCCAACTCAGTTGCAAAGCAGTCCACAATTAAAGCTGGATTCTGAATGCTAGAGATCAGCTGAATGAGCATTGCTGAGAGCAGAAGGCAGCCTTAAACACTGTTTACAGCAGAACTTGAGTTTTGCAGCTGGATTGTGTTGTTACTAACAAAAAGCTGTTAACTGAAAAAAACAGTAATTCCTTTGTTTTATTCTGTTTGCTTTGAAAAGCTTCGGAATCTAATGTTACAGTTATAAACATTTTCGGTTTCAGAGGGTTGGTAAATTGTGGAGGATAGGTGTGCTTTTTTTTCTTCTTTTCTTTTTGATGCTGTCTGCATATGTAGCCTTGAATGCTGGGTTTTAATGGATGACAGGCTTGATTAATGTCTTCAGAAACTAAGTTGCCCTGTAGCTTTATTATTTGTGGATTGTGCTAAAATTTCATGTAGCACATAATGAATTTCTTCTTCACTGCAGAAGTCACTAAATGGGTTTTGGATTACTCTATTGTAACATTGCAAACTGTAAAGGTAACTTTGAATCTGCAGGAAATACTTTTGCTTTAAAAAAATGAAGATATGAGCTGTGGAAATAATGTGTAGAGAAAGAAAATTCATTTAATTATTAAGCTACATATATTCTGGGTTTCCAATTATAACCTTTAAGCATAGATAAATAATTTTAGGATTGTGAAGAAAAAAGGTGAAGCTAGTGTTCAGCTAGAACTCTGTCATTATATTAACAATAATGGTATTAAGTTTTGTTTGTAGGGTTTGTTTGAAATTTGTATTGTCTGTGTACACAGGTGGTGGGTTTCTTTTACATCGGGTCAGTATCTTTCAGAAAGTCTTGTTAAAACTAGTATAAGATGTTAAAAACTCATTAAATCTACTAACTTTGTAATGAGCTTATACAGTCTGTTAAAAGGACATGAATGACTGTGCCTTCTCTAGCCCGGCAGGGAAGCCGTTAAAAGGAACTAGTTTGATTTGATTTGTTACCTGAATGTTTTTCGTGGTATGTGGCTTTGGGAGCTCAAAACCTTTGCAAGTACAGGCTGATCCTTCACTTTTTAATGGGTTATCACAGTAGTAGACATTCACAGCTTTCTTGCTGAGTGTATTTTGGCACCCCTCCTCCCTAGTGTTTCTAGTAGCCACAAGCTATTAGAGGAGAAATCTGTTCATTGTCTTTTTAAGGGAGGAGATTTATTCTTCTGTGGTCTCTCTCTCCATAGCAGTCGTTGCCACTTCATTTAACTTTTTTTCAAGTGTTTGATTTTGCTAATGTGCTTCATCTTCTGCTCTTAACATTTAAAGAGATACCTATTGAAGCACATAAGGACCTATAAAATGAAGCAGCAAAACCTTGTGGGTTGTCTGTGACCAGTCAGGTTTCCATTGTTGGTAAAACACGTGCTTAATGCATAAGATTACCATATATTAAGTCATGCGAACATGTTCAGTCAGGATCTCCGAAAACTTGATTTGGGCATGTGTTAATATTCTGTATGTAGAGATTTCTAGTCTCTGCAGGGTATTTTGTGCAGGTTGAAAGCAGTATCAGGAACAAGGTGTTGTGAGTGGTCAAATTCCAGCAGCCTAGGGAGTGATAAAGCCATTTATCCCGCAAGAAAGAGGTTTATAAAAGGTCAACTCTAACAGAACAGATGGAAATAAAACACTGCCTTTGAAGTCTTTTGACTATCACAAGTAATATTTATTCTGCTACTTTTGCAGCTATTGGGATTTCATATTTCAAAATAAGTTTGATCCCAGTACTGTACAGTCCTAAGACGGGCCTCAATCCAGCTGTCTTAATGGAGACATCATTTGGAAGCAGTCTGCAAAATGTCATCAAGGGTGGGACAAAGCTTTTCTTGCCTTGCCTTCAGTCTGGCTCTTCATATAGCTGGGCTGTTCTTACTGTGAAGCTTAGAAAGTTAAGACCACAATATGGGATTTTTTCTCACTTGAGGTCTGGACTGTTTGCTCTGTGTTTTCTTCAAAGTAGCGCAGTCTTAGAAATTCCAGGGGAAAAAATCCCTAATTGCCAAAATCTCCAGACTATCCCCAAACCTTGGTAAAATGTACTTTGTCCTTGCACTGCTGCTTTAGCTTGTCTTGAAAACATTTTCCGCTCCCAGAATCTGTTCCTGGACTTAATTTTAGTCTTCATCCATCTCCATTAGGAGGTTACCACGGAGTTTGTAATCCATGTAACTGAAAGATTACTTTTATATACATACAGCACAATACTTACTGTATGCAAAGTAAAATGGTGACTGGAAGCACTGTGCAACATGTTTCTTGCATGATTGTAGACTGTTCTTTGCGTTTCTCCTGGAACTTGCTTTAGTCAATAGTTCCACGGTTGTGTAGAATTTTGTGGAATTTTAGTCCAGCTTTGTCTTCTGTGGGTCCTCTTGGAGTACCATAATCAAAAAAGGAGTAAGTTATGGGGAAAGCTGGGAGGGTGGATATGTATGAAAAGCCAAAGAGATATGCTTAGTTTAGGATGAAGAAAAAGGAATCCCATTTTTTAAATAACGTGTCTAGAAAATACACCAAGAATCAATATTCATTACGGGATTATGTATTTCAAAGTCTATATTTCTTAAAATTGGTACACAGTCAAAGGAGTATATTCAAACTTGAATTTTCTGAACATATTATATTTTTTAATTGGTTAGCAGTACAGTTCTTATGTAAACATCAGACACTTGGAGGGTGTTTTAACTGGAGGTGTCAAAGTTTTAAAGTTAGTGAAGTTACTTGGTGTGTTTTATATATTGCTTTTTTCTTTCTTCACTGGCATTATTAGTCTGGTAAAAGGGACTAAAGTATGCATCTCAGGCTTGTTGTTACATGGTCTTACTGTATTTTCTTTCTCAGGACCTTATTGTCCAGGTAGATTATCCTGTGGAAAAACTGACCAAACCGTAATTCACTTGAAAATACAAATGCCAGGTTTTTTGATCCCTTTGAAAGTTACCATCCAGCTGGCTTCTAAGCAGTGAAGTTATTTGTTATATTTATTAATTTTGTTATTTTGTTATATGGATTTTTTTAATTGAGATTTTTGCAAATATAATGTTAGTTGGGTTACTGTTAGAGAAGTTAATCACGCTTTAAAGTCAGTAATTTCAAAGCCAATGATTTCCCTATTGTGTTAAAAAGGAAGGTAATTGTTAAACTGGGAAATTTTTGCCTTATGTTTTCTTGGGTTTCTTGGTAGCAATTCTGAGAGATAAACTTCACAAATATAATCTGTTGCTTTCTTCCCAAGAGTGATAGGGAGCTCAGGCCCTCATAAGACACTTAGCTTGGTTTTTCTAGCAACTCCACAGCCTTGGATTTGCAACATAGGAACCACTGGTGGCTGTTCTAGCAGTGTGACTGGGACTAGGGTAAATACTTGTGTGTGATTGCATGTTATGTTTACAGCAGACAAGGCAGTTGGCATACTTGTGTGATTGCATGTTCTATTTACAGCAGACAAGGCAGTTGGCATCCTCCTTAATCACTGTTGGTTAGCTCCTGTTCCTAGGGAGCAACTTACTGTATGTGTTTGCCAAATTAATTTGGCCAAATTAATTTGCCAAAACCTGTAGTTTGAAATTCAATGGGTTGAGTGTGTAGGGAGCCACTTGAATGAGAGAAAAGTTCTTCCAGTTAACTCATTATATTTATTTGTGTTTATTGTTTGAGGGTGCCATGTGCAAGTACTTTGCTGGTAGTTGTGGATGTATTCTAAAATAATTTTTAAATCTTCTTTGTCTCTGACTGCTGGGGTAGGCTAGAGATTACCTGACATTGATTGAAGCAGCAGGTCATACATGTTTTGATTTAGAGTAAGGAACCTCACAAAATACTTGGGCACCTGGTCTTTCTTGCAAATATACACCCCTAAGCTGTGCACCTGCACTCCTTCCTTATGCAATGAACTGTGAATAGCTAGTGGAGGTTTTCATGATTTTTTTTAAGTCAGCGTGTTCTGCCAGATGTTGTTCTGCTATGCATGGTCCTGAAGTTTCCCTCTGCACCAGACTTTGTTCAAAGAATCACCTTAGCTGTACACTAGCTCCATAAGAAATATTTCTTAGCAGCATAGCTAACGGTTTATAGTTGTGACTTTTTATCTGGCTATGTGACTTTTAATGTTGGCACAAGATGTAAAGGGGGGGTAAGAAATTAGCTTGGGACGTTAGTTGTGATCCCTCTGGTTATGTCTGCTTGATTTTTAAACATATTTCATTCCAAATGATCTGAACTAAGAAATCCCACCACAAGTTAATTCATTTTCAGAAGTGTAAAAGGATAACAGAGATTTTGTTGAGACTCTGGTATCTCAGCTGGTAGATGAAAGGCAATAACAAGGCTGGTGTTGTGCCTGATGTGTTGTGCCTGATTGAGTGTTGTCTGAAGGATGGGCTTCAGATGGAAGCCCATCCTTCCTTCAGAAGGATGGGCATCTGAAGGAAGAGTTAGGCTGTGCATTTTGAAATCCACTGTATTTTACTGTGAATGTTCATGTTATAGGTAAAAACAGTTCCAGCAGAATTTAATAAAAATGAAAAATAGAATTTATTTTGCAACCGCTTATACAGTCCCGGCAGCCAACAACCGATGGACAGTATTAGAGCTGGGTACACACAGAATTGTAGCTTGATAGCATCAAATCTGCAATGTTCACGAATGCAGCATGGCAGAGCTCGTATTTATACCCTTTTTCTAGCCCATGGCTAAGTCCTTTGTCTTCCATTGAGGTTCTCCATATTCATGTTATTTCCATTCTCTGTTCTAGGATGAACAAAACCTTGTCCGGGAATCGAAGTATGTTCCTTTTTCGGTTACTGGAATCGGGCATTCAGATGTATGTTCCTGCTCACTGTGATTATCTAGACTGGGCATCTTCATGAGCCATCATCATTGCGTGGTTTCCTGATTATCTGCGATAGAACAAACATCTCCTGTGCTGGGCTAGGTTCTGTTCACATGCTAATGGCATTCCTTCTCCTCTGCTACCAGCTGCAGTTTCATCATCTTATGTGGCAACTCTCGGTACCCTGATTAGGGTTTTACATATCTTATATGGTTCTAAAAGTAGACACATAAAATCTTAATCAACACAAATTACAAAAATACTTATAACATTCACATATATCTTTTAGGATAAATAGTACGTATGTAAACTCATCCTAGTGCAGAGGCTTTTGCATTCATTGACCTGTTGTCCTGGGGTGGCTTTATGATGCTTGTATCCCCAGTCACCCGTTCTGTTTATGTTACATATTAAGTTCTGCACCTTTAAGACTGGTTCTGAGAGTGAATTAAGGGAGGGAAAAAAAGAAGTGCACGATGTGTGTTTAGAAATGGCACTGTGCTAGTTTGATATTAGTTAATATTAAGGAGGAAGGAAGGGAAGCATTTATGGAAAGTTTTCCAAGGCTCTTGGGAGCTTCTCTCTGTTCAGAAAGGGCCAATAGCTGGCCAGTTCTGAGAACTGACAGCTTTGTAAACTATTGAGAAGCTGGATCCACCCCTGTGAATACCCTACTTTAAAGTCCGGGAAGCTCCGAACTTCACCTTTCGGCTCCCGGCTTCTAGAAGGTATCAAAGCTGGGGGTGGGGGAAAGGCCCGGCCTTGCTCCAGCGTGGCCCACACGGCCTGGCCGGGCCGGGCCAGGACCCAGCAACAGCCGGGCGGGGCCAGGGGACGCTTCCTGCCGGAGCCGGGTCCAGACCCTGCCTCCAGTCACCCCTGCCCCTGGCTGTGCTGAGACAGGATTTCCCCAAGCTCTGGGCTACGACAGGCCCTCCTCTCTCCCCCTTTCCACTGCAGCCTCTGAGTGAAATGTTAACCCTGCCGGTGCACAGATGAGACCTGCAGAGCATGATTCTTCCATTGAGTGAGAGAAAACCAGAGTGACAACATGAAAACAACAGGGTCAGTTGAGAGTTTAAGTACTAGAATGAGGAGAAGAGGAATGAGGAAATGTCCTAGTATTGGGACTGAAAGTTCTTTAGGTAATACCATGGAGACGGACTATAATAACTACAGCATTTCCTTTAATTAATGAGAGAAAACAAGTATGGGGGGATGATGAAGTGTTCAAATGTGGACCTGACCAGAGGTAGCAGATCTTTGAAGAAGCAGTGGTGCTTTGCGGGGAGTGAAGAGGATTCTGTGTCTCAGGGAGCAGAGAAAAAGACTTATAGTTCTTGGAGATGAAGATGATTGTAGAAGCTGGTGAAGAGAGTCTTTTCCTTTGAACAGCTCATCCTTAAAAATGACACCACATAAGTTGACAATGAGCCGTTAACTCAATTGTGAAAATGAGAGGAATTTCAAAACAGCAGAGTTTTTCTAAATCGGGCAGCTGCTGTTTTGTGAAGATGCCAAGCCATGAGAAGACTGTATTCTTGTGGACATATCTCCAGGGTGTTGAAAAAGAAAACTTCTCGCCCTATGAGAATTGAGGAAAAATGATTGTANCCCTATGAGAATTGAGGAAAGATTATTGTAGAAATGATAACTGATTTAAAAATCCCAGGTTTTGTTTTCTGTTGCCAGATGGGAAAGAAAAGAAGTGGGCAGGGGAGGGAAGCGTTCTGGAAGTTCCATTCTGGTTTTCCTTTTTTTTCTGTTCTTTTACTTTTGTTATAAACATGCTTTATAGTCTAAGTTTGAGCCTGTTTTC
>VWYI01022151.1:39223-50211 GCA_013399455.1 Anthoscopus minutus | reverse complement strand
GCTCCAAACTATAAGTTTGGAAATTTCTTTAGAGACATGGTTCCAGAATGGCTACAGTGAAGACAATGCCAGTAGCTCAAGTGAAGAGAAATATTTTTCTTGAAAACCAGATGGCTTCTGCCCTTTCTTCCTTTTCAGCTCACAAGCTTCCCTTCAGCCTGTGAGGGTCTCTTCACACCAGCAGCAGCCTTCACCAGAGAAATGAACTACTAATCTTTGTGGACAGCCTGCCTGAAAACACAGAAATATGTGTCTGAATAGAATTTCTTTCCAGGATCTGCTGGAATCACCTGCAGGTGGGACCTCCAGAAAGCCCCTTGACTGCTTTGACATTTTTATTCTGTTCTGAATGCTACAAATCACTAGGATCTCAAACTTGAGTATAAAATAAATCATGGTCATATTGTACCAATTTTGGCCAAAAATGTAGGGGCAACTGCACTATATAATCTTTAGGGTATTTTTTATCTCTTGCTGTAATAAATGAAAATATTTTTAATTTCTTGTTGCAATAAATTTACCTTTGATCCACTAACACTTGAATGATTATTTTAGATTTTCATGACATTTTAAATTCTACTAATCACCAACTATTCCTATTTGACAAATGTTCTATTTTCAATGAAGCTTAAAATAAAAAAACTTTTTTCTTCTTTCTGTCATTGTTTTTGTACCAATGATGGTTTCATTCATGTCAGCACAACTCATAAATGAGTTTTAGATGAGTTGAGCTGCTTTTGCTGACTAAATTTGCAGCAGCAAAGCATAAAGCATTTTAGGCTCCACAAAAGCAGTCTTTTAATTATTTCTTATTGAGAGACTGGTGGTTTAAAGAGAAAAAAAATACGTAGATTTCAGTATGTTCCTTTTTTTCATTTTTTGGCAATCTTCACACAATGAGGAACTTCTCTGCACTAGAAAATTATTGGACTCTGTATAGATTTTATAGAATGTATACATATTTTTTGCCATTTGGCACCTGCAAAAAGCACACTGTAGCATATACCTAAAGTGTAAGCTGTTACAGTCACACAGGATTGTCTCTACAATAACTAAATACAATAGCCAAACAAGCAATACATATACATATAGAATTCATACATAAGTGTGTGTGTAAACACATAGGTACACCTATATTCATTCACATGAAATAGTTATTTTGCAATAAGTGTTGATGTGCTCTGTGGCACATGCCAGTTGTCTTGGTGAAATTAATTGTACATCACACTTTGTCTTCTCAGCTGTTGCTTGCTGCCTAGTTTTCAGTTTGGCACTGTCTAGGTATGCTGTCACAGATGGAAAGCCAGTATGTGTGACATGCTTTCCACCTGCCATAAAATTCTGAACTCCCTCCATCATTTGGTATAACCAATTTGCAATTCATTTAGGTACTCACACATGGAATTCCAAAATAACTCAGTAAAATGTTTACTATTATCAGTACTGGATCTTAAAGCAATGAGAAAGAAGTCCAGTTTTAGAAGCTTTTACATGCTATAATTTACAGATCTCTAACCTTCAGCACAGGAAGAGGGATTAACATTATGTATGAGGTTCTGCATTTGAGTCTCTGATATTACTTTTATGTATTGACATCTGGAACAAAAAGGATTAGTTGTATAATTTAATCCTGTCAAAGCCAGTTGTATTTTCCCTCTCCTACACTGTGTTAAATGCATGGAAGCTTCATGCAATAGCATAGGGCTGTCTAACAGTGCTTACATGGCACAGAAAGGCTGGTGACTTGGGACATATGATACAAACAGCTTTGCAGCACACCAGTTGATTTTTCTGTTTGAGGCCATGATTCACTTTTCAGTACACAACATTTTGTATGTTTTAATGAGGAAGAAATATGGTAAGGCTGTCATCTTGCTCTCACAAAATAACCATTTATGCAGAAGGGCTTTACAGATATCTGGAATCTGTTTTATTATTTTTATTTTATGCAGTAGTATAACAAATAATAAGAGTAAAGAAGGAGTAAAGAAGAGTAAAGGAATCTCTACAAGTAAAGATTATGTAAATACTTGCCTACATCAAGAATACAAGAAGCACAGAATACTACCTTGTATTCAATTCTTAATTCTAAGGAGATGAAACTTAGATGAGATGCATCCCACCTTGTAATGTGCCTTCAGAGAGCCTCAGCACCTTCAGCTGCCTCCCTGGAGCTGATGCTTTACTAGCACTGAGTAACACTTCATGTTGCTAACAATCTTCATTATAACCTTGCAATGCCATCAAATACCCATACGTCATCCCAAAATTACCTTTTGTACCCTTACCTCATGAAATTGTTACTATTTGCACACATCAAATATCCAAATATCCAAATTTATTGTCCAATATTGTCCAAATATTGGACAATAAATCAGTAACTACTGATTATAATGCACCATACACAGTACTAAATATTAAGATTTCCTATTGTCACTAGAAAAAAAATCTGTTCCTTACAGCTGACATTTGTAAACCTATTGAATTATGAGTCTGGGGTTTTTTTGTTTATTTGTATTTTTCTGAACAATAAATAAGGTGATCTTTCAATCTTTTCTCTTAGATACAGTCATATGATAAATGGAGGAAGTAGTGTAGAAAAGACTGTTTAGTTTTTATAATTTAGACCTAAGTTGTACTCAGCACTTTACATATTTAGCCTACTCTGAATGCTGTGGGAGATGTCAGTAAGTATATAAGATTACAAATTAATCTTACTTACACAGTAAGAGAAAGTTTTTATGTCAAGGACTAAGAGTTACAGAAGTATAATCAGAACCCTTATTGGCTTATTACATATATTAGTTGCACTGTAAAACATGAAACATTCAGCCAGCATAAGAGTAGAGGTAAACAGTGTCCAAGATACCAGTACGTTTTCATACAATTATTCTGGAGCTAATGTAGATATTCTGGATAGCTTTTCAGGATCAAGGTACCTATTAATGACTATAGCTTTAAACATGTATGCAATTAATGGGAGGATCAAAGCCTCAGAAATGTTTGCTTTCACAATTATTGTCTTAACTGAATAGCATAGCACAAAGCTGTAAGGGAAGCACGCACGTTTTTCTTCAAATAACAATGGATTTTCCAAGTGACTACCATACCCTGAAGGTTTCTTTCCTAAGATAATATTCACAGTGGGTACGTTCTTGCTTAAAGATGGGTCCTTGCACAAGGAATCTCATATTTAAAATTGGGCCTTGTCCCTCCAGAAAGATTTCTGCACTGTATCTCCCTGTGTTCACACCAAGCCCTGCAGAAGCTTGTGGTACTTAACAAGGACTGAAAACTTTGTATTAGCTGTTATTGCAGGCCAGAACCAAATGGAGGATATAATTTTGAATTCCACTTTAGTGAAACCTCTGTCAAAGACTAAATCAATTGTAAGTTTTGAAAAGTCTACAGCAAATAGGACATCTCTGTTTTATGATTTTTCTTTTTCTCTGAAAAAAGCCTTTGGGTAGAAATAACTTTTAACAGATTTGTATGAAAGGCAAAATCAGAATTTTTTTTTACAATTTCTTCTTCATTGTTTTGAAATTACTTTTTACTTTATTAAATGTCAAAATTGGGGAAAATTAAAAAATAAAGTAAAAAATCCAAATGAAATATTTCTAACAAAATTTTATTAGTATTTTAACTTGTTTTCATTCTTTTCTTTCAGTGGCACAATCAATGAACTTTAGCTCTGGGTCAATATACCCCAATGTTTTGGGGGTTTATAATTATTTTGTTCCGACAATGAACTGGGAAAAAACATTAAATAAAAGTAGTTATTTGCAATTCTACTACTCTACTGTCAACTATAAAATATTTTCTTTTAAAAGCTATCAGCTTGGCAACTACATAACCAAAACAAAATAAAGAAAACCAGAAAGCAGTAACAGTAGTCTACCTACCTTTCCAGTTTTACCATGAAAAATGTACTTGTCTATGCAAAACTTCTCTAGATCAAGCTTGAAATGACACAAATGCACATTTCTTACTTTTCTATGAGAGTGTATGCATGTACAGCTTTCTCCATCTGTCATTTCTGTTTTTCACAGAGTTATGATATTTACATTTCAACAAACCAAATGGCAAAATATCTATTATTCAAACATAATATTGGATTTTGTAATTTCCTAAAAGGTTGAGTACATTTAACCAGATACATATTTAAGCTTTCCATATGTAATGAAACACAATAGGAGATTATTAATTCAGAAGACAGGCAGGCACACTCATGATGTGACATTGAAACAGAAAAAAGAAACAAACCATGAATTCTTTATTGAACTTTGGTTTTGTTAGTCAAACAAAAGAGATCAGGAGAATATTTATGACAGAAAAAGTGTTTATTTCATAACAGAAAAATTTCTTCAGCAATATGAATGATATTAACCATTAATTCTACATTTGAATTAAACATTTTTCATAATAGACCAACAAATAATGGTGATAATGAATAACCAATACTGTGCTTGGTTTTTATGATCTTTTAAACATGTACACACACTTACACAAGTCTGTTACAGAATGCTTTCCTGATATCCCCAAAAGCTACAAAGTGCTTGAGCTGTCCTGGACTAGGGTCTAAGGGGATAGGCCACTAAAGAACTGGTGTTCTGCACACACCTCTGGCTAGTGGTTGCAATTATTTACACTAGCAGCTGTGGAAAAGCTGCAGAGGGGAGTCACACTTCTCAGATATAATCCTTTGATGTAGTTCAGGGTTATGGCTACCAGACAAGGGCAACTTTTGTGCTATTCATTGTAACTGCCTAATGCAACCAGAGTTTCACCTAAAGGGAGTGAAATGTGAAAGTCCACTATAAAGAGAATGGAAAAGAATGTGTCCAGATATCACTCTTCTTGAGAAAGCTGGCCAGAAATTCTCAGGATGAACCAAACAAATAAAGATAAATTGGCAATTTGTAGAATGGTTTTCTAGGTAATTGAGTAAATTTCAAAATAGAGTGAATACAGTAATTTCCCATGTCACTCTGTCTGTCAAACTCACACTAATTCTTGAATGTCATTTTAGAGGGGTAAGAAGACTAAAGATAAGCAGTTTTTATAATTTCATGGAAACTAGCAAGTGGCTGGAGATGAAACACCCTATTATTATTCATTGTGAAGGAAGCTAATGAGATCACCCTTTCTTAGACATCAGACAGGCAGGGAATCAGACATCAATAGCTATGCTGCATGGTGCTACTCTTTTTTTTTAAAGATGTTACATTATCTTCTTCCCTAATTGCTTTAACTGGAGGATGAAATGGAAGAGTACAGTAAGGGGTTTGGAAGGACTGATGTCCCATCTAGACAACATTTCCATTCAGTGTAACAGATAAAACTAAATGACCAAACTCACTGTCAGTTTTATGACCAGTTTGCAGAGAATAATGAGAGCAAAGCAGAAGCTGCAAATGGGCTTCAACCATTTTCAACCTCTCCCTGATTTTGGGATCTTTAGCCAAACAAGTGGTTTTAAGTTGTTTCTTCTTATAGAGCTG
This sequence comes from Anthoscopus minutus, assembly GCA_013399455.1. NCBI lineage: Eukaryota > Metazoa > Chordata > Aves > Passeriformes > Paridae > Anthoscopus > Anthoscopus minutus. The sequence goes on along the minus strand of VWYI01022151.1, from coordinate 44,707 downwards.
TATTTACAGAAATGTGTCTGCTGTCTAGTGTTTCACAATTCTGCTTACTGTTGCTTTAACTTTAATTAGATTGAATAGTCTTTTGGTTTGATTTTTTTTATGTGAATCACACATTTTATATAAAATATCTACACTGTTACTGCTTTATTTTTGAGGCTGCTTTATGTTATAATACAGTAATCGTTTTAAATGACTGGGCAATGCTACATACAAAAGTGGAAGGAAATTAAAGATCTGACATTGTGATGACTTGGTTTCTTATGATCTTGCTTTAAAAATGCTATAATTCAAATTAAGTATTTTCTTGCTAATTGATTTTTGAATGATGAAACTACAGAAAAATAATGTCTTTAATTGGTAAACAAAGACATGCCCTCCTATGAAGTATGTATGATTTCTTTGAAACATACTTCTTTTAACTTGGCCAGCTATAATTTTGTGTAAGCCGTCAGACCCTCTTAGCAGCATAACTTATAACTGAGTAGCCTGTGCTGAAAACTGCCCTTGAGGTGAAGTATTGCTAATCAAGCAATAAAATATTTTTTTAATTTTGTGATGAAGCTAAATAATAAATCTAACATCTCTCTGTGACATGCATGTTTTGGGACTATATAGAGCACAATGACACTAAGTTTAGGACAATTTTCAATTGTAGTATCTTTATTTTACAACTGCTAGGACCAGGTGGCATCCAGTAATACCATGACATAACTAAACCTAACTAAATAACTCAGGATTTGTAAACTGTCCACTCTGTTCCAGGATAATAAAACTGATGTGAACATTCTAGCTAGCGTTCTAGCTTTTCTGATTTGTATTTTTTTATTCTTTTTTCAATTTGTTTTTAAAATTAATTTCACGCAAAAAACCTCCCATGAGTAATGTTTAAATTTTATTGAAAATATATTTTATTTCATCCTTCCCCCCTTTTGGAAGCTTGGACTCAACATTCACCACAGCAATGCCACCAGGAACACCACAAAAATATTATTTCCTCCCTGAACTGGAGGAGTAGCTTGCTATAAATGACTGCTATCTCATTGCTGTTTATGCAATTAGAAAGCAATCATTAACATGAAAGAAGGTTTCTATTTCCTGTTCTGAACTGTGGTACAGGGGCTATTAGCAATTACTGGCATAAAAGGTGCCCCTACAGGCAACTCTCCAGATGTTCTCAGTTTTGAAGAGTTACCAGCTTCATGCCAGTCTGACTGACCTCAGCTTCTTTCACTGCTAAGAGCTGGCTGGACTAAGGAAGTGATTTGCAACGCAAGATAATAACTTTATTCAATCTAGTAACTTCTGAAAAATGTTCTATATTCATCTGTGCCAGTGAATGACACATTGTTTCTATTAACTATATTTTTGCACATATTCATCTCTTTCATATAGGATTCCTATAAAGCTGCTGAAACTTTAAATGACGGAAGTTTTGCTGGAACAGAAACCAGTTATTAAAAATGGGAAGGATACAATTGCAGTCACTCTCAGTCAGAGCTGTAATACCCCTCTCTGGGTACCCTCCACATCAGGTATTGAAAAGCAGAGCCAATCTAGTAACAAAACAGTTTAGAAAGGATTCATAGTATAAGAGAGATGGGACTAATTAGGCAAGGAGCCATTGATCGTTGTGAGGTTTTTGCAGGAGCAGAGGAAGGTGGCTAGCATCCAAACCCTACATTTCCTGGAATACAAAGAAAAAAGCGGTATCTAAAATGGTGATGTTTGAATGCAGATTGAAAGATTGCCATGCTGTGAGTATGTTATAGAGAACAAATATAAAAAAGACAGTTAAGTCAAAAACTGTGAAGTAAAAAAAAAAACTATTTTTTTTTAAAATTTTGTTTGAGTGTAACAGGAGTGTTTGATGACACCAAAATTCTGCATGCACTTAGGAATGTGGCTGTGGTGACACAGAGAAAGTCTGGCAAGAGGCATCTTTGTCAAAGACTTTCCAAAGTCTTTGTAACCAGGAGTATGAACTGTAGTTATTAATTAGTTTTCTGCATGAATTCACTCTTAGTTTCTCTTTCTAAGGATGTGACCTCAAAGACACTTGAAGTCCAGGGTAGTTTCCTTTTCACTTAGCAGACTGGCTCACAGTCTAAGTCTCAGGACTGTTCTGCCTAAATGCAAAGTATCCTAATGCAAAGACTCATGAGTTAAGGACCATAGTCATCCCAGACTGCCTTTTATAGTCCATGGATACCTGCCTACATACACTGAGACTGCACGTAGGATAGATTGCTTTCTGCTGTTGTTTCTCTCTTTGTTGACTCCAAGAACTCAGGGAGAGTAGGCTCCTAATTAGGTACCACAGGTGTTTAAAGCTGAATTGGTTGAAATGTGGTCTCATTACAGACAAAACAGTTATTTGTTTGAAGATACTATATAAAATAAAACATGAACTCAAAATGAGAAATATGTATTTATCTATAGTAACATTTGAAAGCTATTTACCACTTCATTAATGGGTACAATATCACTAATGGGAAGAGGAATTTCCAGAGCTTAATATGACTAATACACAGTTTAACAGAGTTAATGTTTTATATAATGTCTTATACATGAATAAAAACGTATATAATGCTTAAATCAGTATTTGCTGGTTTAGAGGAGGTAAAGCACATATATTTGAGATCAAATCAGTCCCTCTGGAAAAGTATAAGATTTTCTTGAGATGATTCCAAGTATTGACTTAGCCTCACATTAAGAAAAAAAGAAATTACTATGCTGACAGCTCTGCCTTCACGTTCCATCCTCTAAACCTGTAATAAATACATAAAAAAATCTTCTTCCACAGAAGTAAGGGTCTTTTTTCAGGTTAATGGTGGCTCTATTACCTCTCAGGTTGACTTCAGAATTTAAAAGAAATGGTACATATGGTGCACTTCCCCCACAGTATGTCTTAATCCCTGATCAGTGAGAGGTTATTTTTTAATGTCCAGAGCAACCCATTTCTCCACATAGAAAGAAGGAAACCAAGCACTTGCACTGCAGAGTGACCTGAGCCTATTTTAGCAAACTCCCAGAAAAATGGCCTTTTGTATTGCGAAAATTATCAAAAGCCTTCTGCTTATTCTGTCTGGCCAAAAGCACAAAAAGCAGCTAGTTTAGACCAAAACAAATCTGTGAAGGCAAGGAAAATGCAGGCTACGACTATAGGTACCTGGGCTAATTGCATGTTTGACCAAAGCACTATTTTTTATATTTGCAAGGTAGAATCAAACATTTTCCTTTGTGAGACCCATTCTTAGTCTCACAATCAAGTTCTTCAATGGAGTTGCATTCTAGAAATTCTTATAATGGGCTTTTTCTATTTAAAAGGTCTCAGGAATGAGCCCTTCATTAAAAAACAAAAACAAAAACAAAGAAAAACAAAACCACACCAAAAAACCCTGAAACCCCCCAAAACCAAACAAACCTCAAAACAAAACACCATCTGCAGTGTTCTTTTCTCAAAAGGAAAGACAACTGCCTTAACACTAGAGGAATTAGAAAGAGGGGATCACATGTACTCTCAGTCTGTAAAGAAAAGTTGCAGTTTCAAACATTTTAAATATTAAAAAATATTTTTAAAATAAATTCATTAATATAACCTTCTGCATCATATCTGGTATTTTATTTAATCCTTAGAGAGTTCTTAGTGTCTCATGACTTTGGAATGAATTAAGAAACAGCTCATCTTAGAGCCCATTGTGTATTCCCCTTAGTACCATTTTCTTCTTTTCCTACAATTACTAGGATTTATTTTCTTCCCTTGAAAATAGGATTTTTGTCTCATTTGAGTCTCTGCTATTTAATTCCTACTTGAAGTCATAATCCTCCCTGTCACATCAGACAGGACTCTTTGTAGCCAATTCTGATTTCACGAGCAGGATTTTGACTTAGGAAGAACTGATTATTTAGGTATGCCTTACGTAGCAGGATTTAGTCCTTCTGAAACATCCAAAGTAAGGAATACTTCAGCCAGACAATTTTAATGAACTAAACATAAGGTAAAAGCCGTGAAAGTTTGAGTTCCTAACTATCACTTCTCAATAACATATTAATTAAGGAGTCAATAGAGTGTACTCTTTTCCTTCCAAGATACTGCTTTGGAGAGATGCCTCTCTGATATACAGGCTGTACACAAAAATTTAAGGTGAGATGATCATTTTTCTAGTCAATGGTGTCAAAAAAGTCTCTAAACCTCAACCGGTTTCAAACCTCTGACTTTAAACAGACTAAATGTTATACTGTTATGTGGTATCCAAAATTGTCCCAAAATATAGGTTTTATTTGTTTGGGGTTTTTTTTCATTTTTTGATGAAACTTGTAAATTTATGGAAAAACTTTAAGATTGCAACAGGAATCCAGGTGTTTCTTTAATGGAACCTGTTCTCATGGGTTCTCTCTATGGATGGAAAATCCTTTATTGCGATACTTCTATTCAGGGAAAACTGTAAAGGGAAATATCAACTTAAATTAGTAACTGGTTTTTGTAAACATAGGCATGTTAAAAATAAGAATAGTTATTGATTATAAAAAGAATTTATAGTGGACAAGGAAACCTCTGGATTTTCAGGAGAGGAAGTCCTGTATTATTTTCTCAGTGCTGAGCTGACAGGGTCATAAATTGGGATTTATTAATTCTACAGGACTGTCCTTCTGTAGCACCAAACAAAACCTCCCATTTCATATGGGAGAAGAATACCCATATAATTGAAAGCTCAATACCTATAGTTGACCAAATGATTTCAATTTAATGGAGTCATTTATAGGATAGCATGTACTGAATATCTGAACCAGAAAAAAATAACAAAGCAACAACTTCAAAGAATATACAGAAAGTATCTTTTTATTTAATGTGATATTTTATTTCAAGTGTCTCGATATATGAAATCAGCCATCATCACAAGTTTTCCTGTATTAGAGTTTGCACTCAAACATTTTTAAGCCTTTTTTTCTCTATACTTTCAAGTATTACTTGCAGGAACAGATCAGGTTGTAGCATAGGCTACAATACTGAAAGTGTTCATCTTTTTCATGGGAACTTTGAAGTGAATATATACTGAAGCTGAACATATTGTTAAAATACAGAAAAGAGTTAACTCTCAAGCTTCAGTGCGTATTTGGTTTATTTTTGCTTTGGGTTTCTTTAGCATGTATCTCAAACAGCTTATCCGAGTGGCAGGCTTGGTCGTAAAAACTTCGCATATATAGGAACCTATTTATTCCGTGATTCTTTTCGAAACCTCTTACTACCAAACGGAAACACAGGCAAATTAGAAGGAGGAATACCTTCTGGCATCTTCTTGCAAGGTCTGTGAAGAAGACATAGAGCGGTTACAGAATCTTGATTGAAAAATATAGACCGTTCCCTCTGTTTATCGGCACTATCAGAGCGGCAGGCAGAGCTCGGGAAATTACGTGCCCGTCTAGCCCAGAGATCCGACGGTGCCACGAGCTCGGCAGCGGCTGGGGGCGGCGGCGGGGCCGGGG
>VWYI01022151.1:8477-37818 GCA_013399455.1 Anthoscopus minutus | reverse complement strand
TCCCTCTGCCCTTCAAAGCATTCCCTGCACGGAAAACTTGCCTTAAAGTTTAATGCTGCCGCCCGGAGCTCCTCCCCCTGCCCCGCCGGTTCCCCCGGCCTCTAGCCGGGGTCTGGAGGAGTCCTCGGGCGGCGATTAAAGGGCAGGGAGAGGATTCTTCCCTCCGCTGCTCCAGGGCTGCCGCCGGGACGGGGGGCGGCCCGCCCGGCCCATCCCCTTCGCCCCTCCACCGCGAGCGGCGACGGCGTTGGCGGCCCCGCTGCAGCCGCCCGGGAAGGGCTCCGCTGGCTGCCGCGGCCCGGCTCCGGCGGCGGGCGGGGAGCAAGCGGAGGAGGGGCGGGGGGATCGGCTGCATCGCGCGTGGAGGAAAATCTCCTTCCAGGTGGCTGCACAGCTGCATTAAAGCTACTAGCTGGCTCCAGAGGCTAGTGACTCGAGAACTGTTTCTTCCGTCCAGGGGGCCTCGAATGGAGACCTTATATCCAAAGGATCTGGCTGTTAGAAAAGGTGCTTTGAATACATGGATTTCTAAGTGCCCTCATTTATTGTCCTAAGAGTCTGACCAGCGCCTGGAAAGCATACTCTGGGGTGAAAAAGTGGAGGAAACAAAAAGGAAGGAAAAAAGGTTTTCAGTTAATACTGAGTATCACAAAAATATTCAGAAATTCTGCTGCCTCAAGAATGTGTGAGAATTTGTATTTTTTCTTTTCCCTCTCTATTTCAGTGGCTGGACCAGAACTGTGTCTAGATTGACTCCCTTAGCTGTAATAGGTGTTTGGAACCATGGCGGCAGGTGTAGCAGCTTGGTTACCCTTTGCCAGGGCAGCAGCCATAGGATGGATGCCAGTGGCTACTGGTCCCATGCCAGCTGCTCCACGGCAGGAGAGAAAGCGAAGCCAGGACTCTCTGATTGTACTGAATGTGAGTGGCATCCAGTTCCAGACATGGCTGGACACCTTAGAGCGCTACCCTGACACTCTGCTGGGCAGTTCAGAGCGGGACTTCTTCTACCACCCTGAGACACAGCAGTACTTTTTTGATCGGGACCCTGACATTTTCCGCCACATTCTCAACTTCTACCGTACTGGGAAGCTTCATTATCCCCGCCAGGAGTGCATCTCAGCTTACGATGAGGAGCTGGCCTTCTTTGGCATCATCCCTGAGATCATTGGTGACTGCTGTTACGAGGAGTACAAGGATCGCCGGCGTGAGAATGCGGAGCGCCTGCAGGACGATGCTGATACGGATCATGTAGCTGAGAGCTCCCTGCCCTCAATGACAGCTCGTCAGAGGATGTGGCGCGCCTTTGAAAACCCACACACCAGTACCCTGGCTCTGGTCTTCTACTATGTCACTGGTTTCTTCATTGCTGTCTCTGTTATTGCCAATGTGGTGGAGACAGTGCCCTGTGGGGTAAGCCCGGGTCGCATCAAAGAGCTGCCCTGTGGAGAGCGGTATGCGGTGGCTTTCTTCTGTCTGGATACTGCCTGTGTGATGATCTTCACAGTTGAGTATCTCCTACGTCTGCTGGCAGCTCCTAGTCGCTACAAATTTGTGCGCAGTGTCATGAGTATCATTGATGTGGTGGCCATTATGCCATATTACATTGGCCTGGTGATGACAGATAATGAGGATGTCAGTGGGGCTTTTGTGACATTAAGAGTCTTTCGTGTCTTCAGGATCTTTAAGTTTTCCCGGCACTCACAGGGTCTGCGCATCCTGGGCTATACGCTGAAAAGTTGTGCCTCGGAGTTAGGCTTCCTCCTCTTCTCACTCACTATGGCCATCATCATCTTTGCCACGGTCATGTACTATGCAGAGAAAGGTTCATCAGCCAGCAAGTTCACCAGCATCCCTGCAGCCTTCTGGTACACCATTGTCACCATGACAACACTGGGGTAAGTGCAGCTGGTGTTTGGTTACAGCCAACATTTCAACAAGTGTATTGGCACGAATGGAAAATACCATTTTAAAAAAATGCTGATAGAAAAAAAGTGAGGGTAAGTTTTTGTTGCAGTACTTTAAGGATACAACTTGTGACTTCCTTCTAGATGTTTTACATGTTTAAGAGAGTGAACAGCATTGCTGAAATTAGAGTAACCCAAATCCAAAAACTGCAAAAAACCCTGAAAATGCAAATAAAAAAAGAAAAGAAGTCTTGAAATCGTTTGGGTTTGGACAGTGAAATTGGAATATTTTATGAGTATGCGTGAGTTATCAGTGGATTTTCAATGGAGCATTGTCTTTGTTGGCAAGACCTGTTAAAATTATTAATATTTATAAGGAGAACTGAAGTGCAATCTTTTAATTTGATCAGTATGTGGATCTGCCATTTTGTTTTAAGTCTTATATTGGTGTAGACTTAGATATTGAGTTTGTTATTACAAAGTGATCTGTTTTCATGAAAATCATACCTTGTCTATACAAATAAAATACATTTGTGATTTTATTTAAGACACAGAACACATTTCCTTTGATTTTCATGGACCTATAACTTTTGAATTATGAGTGTCAAGCTACACTGACTGGTGACACACTCTGGAAAATTATCTGAGGAAGTGTGAAGTGACACATCAAGCATGTGTCTTTTAACATAATTCTAATGGCAAACAATTTCTTTCAGAGAATAGGGATTAAAAAGTGTTACTGTTGACAGTAGAATGCAATACAGTTTAATGGAAAGATTAGAGAATTATTTTATGAAGTCTCCGATACCAGACTCTGATTGTATTATGTATTTTTCTGCACCAAGTTATAAAATGCATTTGTCTGTAATTACAACAGGGATTTAGAAGGTTGATTAATTTGAGATGACAATTTTTCCCTATTCTTAATTTTGAGTTGCATAGTCCCATCTATGAAACTGAAAATTTGTTGATTCATTACAAACTGACTAGTTATTTAATAATTACTAAATGTCAAACTTAGCAATTTCATTAAGGCAAAGCTCATCATTTTATTAGCGTTTTGCCATATTTTGTTGGGACTGTTGAGACTTATGGAACATGTATAACTTTTAAATTTAACAAAATGAAAGTGCAATATTAAACTATAATGAAAAACATGATTTATTATGTGCAACAGTAATTTACTTGGGAAACACATACAAAATATTGAAAAAGATAAAAGGAATGTCTTATGTCACCATTTTTTATACCAGGCTTTTATCTTCAGTGTGATATAACAAATGAAGATAAATATAGTGCATGGTAAATATTTCATAATTCTTGTAAGGGCAAGTTATGCTAAAAAGGAGTGACAAGAGCTTTGGGGATTTTAACTTGCCTTTTAGATTCCTAGGTGGTTTTTTGGTTTTCATTTTCTGTTGCTGGTGACAAATGGAAGGGACCAATTAGCAGGAGAAACAAGTTAGGCATGATAACTAGATCCACACTCCTGTATTTTCTGATGCTGATATTTTTCACCATTTATTTTTAATTAAAACAGTGATGTTTTCAAGAGTTGACTGATACTTTAATATAAAAAATCAGAAGCTGGTGTATGGGGTTTTTTTTGTAACAAAAGGTACTTTCTGAGTAAGTTGCTTCTGTGCTCGTGCACAATGCAGAAAGTACTTGTCCATGGTACTGAACAGAAAATTTTCTTGCTTTATGCCCAAATTGCAACAGATTGTAACACAGATATGATATCACAGTTGGTGTTAATATGATTTGTTTGTTTCTTTGGCACACACACACACATACATGAGTATTATTCTGCAATTGCAGTTTTTGAAGTATTACTCTGAGTAAAATCTTCAAAAGTACTGCTGTAATTTAAACATAATTTCAAATCTCTTTGAATAGAACCTAAGAAACTGTTTTTAAGTATAGACTGACACAATATTTTGGTCACAAGGGGCACAAAAAGGGTTAAAGAGAATCCTTTCATGCTTTACTCCTTTTTCAAGGTAGTTTGAACAGAGAAAGTTTTGAGCAGGTTGAACAGAGATCCAAAGTCTCACCTTCAGGAGTTCAGGTGTGATACAGATTCAAATATGACAGACATCTCCAATTTTTATGAAATCTTTTATCGCTGCATTAGCTAGATTATGTCCTTTTAATAACATCATGATAACTTTATAAAGATTATGTTTAAATGTTAAATATATATATGTGAATAATTTAAATAAAATTAGCATAATAAAAGCTTTGAAATCTTTTTAGTTGATGGAATAATTACACAAAAAGAGAGGGAAGTTACAGAGAAAAGCATCAAGGGTCAGTGAAAGCTGATTGTAATTAGTACTGATACCTTTTCTGTGTGCTAAAGCTTACCAGCTCTTTACTAATACAGAACTCCTGTTCATTTTAACTTTAGTTTTAGCTGAATCAGGGGTGTATAAATGGACTTGACAGGAACAATTTCTCTCTTTCAGAAACAAAGCTTGATGAAGTCTTTATGTTTTAAATGACAGCAGCACACAGTAGGTTATGTGAAATACTACAAAAATTCATGACAGCTTATAGCGAATAATAGATTAACATAAAATTGAGTTTTTGAGTCTTGGTGTCATTGTCATATTTTTCTAGATAGCAAGGGTACTGAGTAAGCGACCTTTGTAATTTGGGGAGCTATTACCTTGGAAGCAGAGCTATATTTCTCAGTTCTGCATGATTGCTGAGCAATTAAAGTGTCTTTAAAAAACATAGATTACATTTTCCTTTGCAGTGTGCTAGTGACTTCAAATATTACGATATTTTTGCCTCCAAGGATATCCCAGCTATTAACTGCTCTTGACTGCTCAGCTCAAGTAATATATGTACATGGAAATGTTACATGAAAGAGCTGAAAAAAAATGAAAGGATGGGAAGAAAGGAGCAAAGGAAGAAAGAGAACATGAGAAACAGATAAAGACAGAGAGAGAAAGAGAAGGGAAAGATGTCTCTAGAAAAACAGTATGCACACTTCTAGAAACTGAACTGTATGATTTTAAACTTCAGACTAGTTTTTTTTTCAGGATTAATTGTAGTAAGTAATGCAAAAGCAAAGTAGAAATAAGAGCAGAAAAGAGAATAAAATTGAAAGAAGTCACAAAATATTTTATGGAGATTCAAGATAATAGTGGAAAGCATAGAGGTCAAGAATCAGGTTAGTGTGAAACTTGACAGAGACAAAAGCTCGAGTCTATTGAACTGGAACTGGCCGACCTCCATAGGGGCTTGTGAACATCTATACCCATAAGGACAGTTATGTCACTTTCTGCTTTTACCTGATAACATGACAATATACTAATTTTTCATCTGCCCTGTCAGGAGCCAGCAAATGAGCTGGAATAGCTGGTAAGGTTTTGATGGTGTAAGGATATTGTTTGTTCCCAAGTCAATCAGAGCCATAGTGTAGTTTGTGTTTTATGAAGATATTATACTTTAAATAAGGAACATAGTGCTCTTCTGTGAGTAGTTCTAAAGGAATCTCACTGCTATATTAAAATTCTATTTTTATAGCCTTTACATTGGGTAGCTTTATCAAGTCACACAATACTTCAGTAGATGAACAAAATACTTTATGAAGGGAAGCTTAAACTCAAGACTCATTTATTTGCTTTCATTGTATAAACTAGAGGTGTGTCTTTCAGAAAAGATAAAGTAACTGTTTGTTTTCATTATTTGCTAATATAGCCCATAACGTGTGAGGAAACACACTTAAGATGTATCAAATTGTATGAAGATTTTATAATAAACAGATGACTAGATGTGATAACAGAAAGCCTCAAACAGTGAACAAGGGAAGGAAGCAAAGGATTTCTTTTTCCTACACATACATGTTCTTTGTCATTTTCACTCCCTTTTCCATTCTTTTTTCATCAATACAGGTATATTCTGTCTATTTCTTTGTTTCCATTATTTATTCCAACTACCACTTTCCCTAGTTTGCATGGCTGGGATTTGTGTTCTGGTTGACACCTTTCCTCCCTTCTTCAAGGCAAGGTTAACATTTGTAATAAGACTCTACTGGCTTTATTTTTTCTTCTTCTGCTCTTTTGTTCCAGATTCCTGATTCATCCTTCACTACAAGATCAAATCTTTCGTTTGTCATCATTGTCATTCTTTTGACCTGAACTTTCTTCAGAAGAGATTTTTTAGTTCTGACCTTTGTTTGATAGATTCTTCCTTATGAGCATCATAAAATTTCCACATCATCACTTTTTTCTCAAATGCCACACATATTCTCTTTTCTCACCACTGTGCCATTTTCAGTGTGTTTTGTTCCTTATAGTCCCTAAACTGTAGTTTGAAATAATCCATCTCTTCAGAACTTTTATTAAAAAATTGAGTTTAATAAAATTTGACAAGAGAGAACAAAATTTACAATATTTGTTTTGTAAAAAATTTCATTAAAAGTTACATAAAAGGATATATTCTTATGGTTACTGTTACAAATGTAAAGATTCACAAAAAGTATTTCTTCTGTATCTTGTATGTACATATTGCTCATTCATCTTTTGTTTGATATTTTCAACCCTGTTTCAAATAGAATTTTTCTATTTTTATCTTCTTATATACAACCTAGTGGATTTTGTATTTCACAATTGTGTTTGATGTCTCAATCTATTTTCTCTTCACAGCAGAGACATTTAGCCTATATAATAGAAGAGGGACAAAGTGTAGTTTTGATCACCTTCAAAGTACGTTACTAGATATTCAAAAAGGGCTCCAGGGAGAATCTGTTGTACTAAGGGTCATTTTGATAGCAGTAAAAAAAAGTGTTTGTTTTGTACCAAAATTGTTGCTGAAACTATATTGGGCTGTTGTTACTTGACAGAGAGCAGAGTAATTGTATTCTTATTTTGTTGCACTGGGGACCAGTTTTTCCTCTTCAAAAAAATCCTGAAAATCTTCTAGAGGGAAAAGACTTAGCTTGTTTCACTCATTTTTCTTGAGCATGAACTTCCTTTGTTCAGTTATGAAGAACATGAAGGTGAAGCTTAACAAAAAAGCCTTTCTGCTCAGGATCTAATATATTTGCTCCTTTGGTAGAAACAAATGCAATTTTGTTTCCTTGTTTTTATTTTGAGACAAGAATAAGAACAATTAGATTACTATGGACCTAGATGTAGCACAGAAACACACTTAGTACAGCAGAACAAATCATCTTGGAGAGTAATTATGACTAGTGCCTGATCTATTAACTGGGGCTTATCATTCAAGTAATCATCAGTGAATACTGTCATTTTAGTAAAATCTTTAAGTGATCAAACCCAAGAAGTTCAAACTGAGTGATGACAATCTGTACGTGACTCACATCATTGTGCCTTTGTGAAAAATTTGCAATATAAAAGCCATGTGAATCTATGAATACAGTATTAGAAATAGTGCCTACCATGCAAAAAAAAATCTGTAAATGGAAACTGTATTTCTGAAGAAGGGAACATAAATACTGCTGAAATAAAGTGACTGTTCAAAATAAGTTGATAACACCTTGCAACTTGAGTTTTCAGACATTTGAAAGAAAGTCTAATGAATTACTCCCTTTACTTGATTTTTATGACATTATGGTCACATTGGCAGAAGTTCATAATATTCATCATGTTAAGCTAATGAGAGAAGGATCTGGTTCATCAGGGGCTAAGGTTATAGATTGTTCCAAAGAGGGAGTATAAATTAGAAACACAGAAAATATTTAGAATCGACCTTAACAGGTTTCATCAGTTGCATGACAACAGAGCTGACAGAGTGATAGAAAAGATTCCTTATATTTCTGTACCTATCATTTATTGGGCAATAGATAGGAGTACAGGTTTTTCTGGAGGACATAGTTTTTAAGACTTTTGAGGGCTTTTTCTGAATTGATTATGTGGTGGGTAAAAGGTTTTTGGATTTATAGACAGTGCTTTAAAATTATAGCTCTACACTACATTTCCTGGAACAATAATAGTCACCATGCTTGGACTTCAACTCCTAACACAGTTAGAAGCCCTAATTTCTGCTGCTATTTCTTGATATTTTTTAAATGAAGCATATGATTTTGCTCTTCCTGTGCCTCTGGTAATGTTTTATAAACATCTTGTTAAGTAAAAAAGCTGTGGGGATTGTTTTGACAAAAAAATCAATTTTCACCAAAGTACGCAATGAAATTTGCATTATTTTCACAGCATAGATTTAAATTCATATGATTGGAGATGAAATAAAAAAATAATGCTTTTGAGTAGAGCATCTGATGTGTAACAGGTATGAGTGCCCTGTAAAAAAACAGTGGATACAAAAATTTACTCACATATCGGTAAATGAAGGCTCAGGTTTAAACATGAACACCTATGAAGATCATGTGATCAATGCATAAGAAGAATAAAATCTAACAGGATTCATCTCTATTATAATTCAAATGAGACTACATTCCTTTTCTCATAGCAGAATAGACACAACTTATGCATTATTAGGAGATGCATCTTAATGTACCTACTTATCAGTACAGTGTTCCTACTACCATGAGTTCAAATTCTAACAGTTAGGTGCATTGACAAAAGCTAACAAAACAGTAAAAGACTGCTGTCTGATTATTAAAGATATAAAGATACTAGTCTTATAAGCAATTGTATTTTTTGTGTATTTAGAAAAGCAGCTTCCTGTCTTACATTCTGCTGTGCAGTATTGTTCCTTACTTATCTGCAGATCTCCATCCTGAAGATGAAAGCATTAGGAGCTACTGTGTAAATATACTTAATTAGAGCATGATTTTTCAGTTGCAGAAAATGTGAGGTTGCTAAAAAACCTAGAAAAATGTTTTAGCATGAACAAAGCAAAATTTTGCATATTTAAAGTATTTAGGAATAGCAGTTTGCATTTCACCCCTGTTTTTTCAGTTTCATATGTGTTACTAGCTTCTTTGATCTGATTGGTTTAACTGAGAAGTCAAGTTTCACAGACATAGATGTCTCCTGGGTTTATTTATTTATAGGACCCAAAGACTACAAGAAAGAATTTGAAGGCATCTATGTGTCTGGAGATAAAGATAGGCACTCAGCCTGAATTCTCAGAAGACGCTTGGGTGTTAGAAACACAAAGGAGAACAATTGAAGCTAGCTAGCTAGTCACCTTAGAAAATAGTCTTGTGTGCACAGGAGTAACTTCTAGGATAAGTATAGAATACTATACTCAGACTCTGGGTATGTCCCAGAGGCAGGATCAAATGCCCCTGTCAGAATCAAATGGATCCTGCTTGGGTTCAGGTCTTGTTAAAATAGAATATGCCCTATTTTTATATAATACTGTAGAACTGTGCGTGTATGGTATGTTTAGGAAGGAAGAATGAGTAATTCAAGTATAAAAAAAGAAGGATAACTGAAAAAGTAATGTAAATTATCCAAGGGGTATATTTTTTGATCCTAATTTTCTGTCTCTGTGGTTTTCAAACTAACAGCTCAGCATGAAATGTAAGAAATGGGAGCTGTGACACGTAGATATTATTAATGAAAAAATATTTATAAACAGTGTGTAAAATTATGAGACAATGTCAGGTAGGTGATTCCATTTTCCAAATAAACATGCAATCTGAGGGTTTGTTGGTTTCAATAGGTCTTTTATTTAGCTTATGCACAGTAAATTTGTTAGAATGCTGATGTGTGGTAAGAGAAGGTAAAGGGCAATTCTCAGTTTTGATCATTGCAAATTCATCCCCTTCTCTGGTATGGTGGCAAACATTATTTTGTGTCTATTTGATTTTTTAATGAATATTGTAGATTTATATAGGAGGTTTGAGAAGGACTTTGTCTGCCTTTGGGTTTTCTTTTTGTGCAGTAATACAAACTCTGTAAGCAGAGTCTACAGTTCTGCTAGCTGATTTTTACCTTAATCTCCGTTCCTAAATGGAATATATTTAAAGCACATTTTCCTGTTTTTTTCCTGATTCTTTGTAAAAAACTTTATTTCATGAAGTAATCATCTTATGTCACAGTTCTTTCTCTTTGAGGAAGCATTTTGATTTGTGAGCTGATGTTTAACCAGATCGTGTCTAGCTCAGTTTTGTACTTACTGCCACTTGCACTAAGGCATTTTGTCAAAAAATAATATATGAAGAAAAAATCCCAATATTGAGAACACTTGTATATTTTTTAAAAAATATGATCTATTATAATATCAGCATTAAAACAAAAATTTTATAAAATATGTGTCTGTAAAAATAAATCAGCTGTTTTATTATTGAGGACTCAGTGTCCTTAGCTAGGACTTCTTATAGTATAAAAGGCAGTATAAACTTCTAGGATTTTATTTAATTAATCTGAGTACTTTAGTAAATTAAAATAAAGTAAGTATGTTTCACTACAGTTTTAAATCTCTTGGATTAAGAGAATTAATTTTGGTTTAAGAAGTAACCATGAACCTCCTTAATGGTGTCTATAATAGCCTAATTTTATGATAATACATTAATATGCTTAAATTAATTATTATTTTGGGGAAAAAAAGATTGAGGCCAAACCCTAACTTTTTTCAAGTGCATATCCAGAGACCTGGATTTTTTCCTATGAATTATACTGGCACGTTCTCAAAATATTTTGGCTGATATGAAGGGAACAGTCTTTCAAATCATCACTTGAAAGCTTGACCACCCAGGCATTCCCTGTAAATGGCTGAGAGTTAGACTGTAAGGTTCCGAAGGCATTAATTTAGGGTTGTGTAATAGCTTACAGGCTGAATGTGTCTTTTGCATCCTAACTCACTGCTTCTTTCAGTAATATGAATCAAGAAGTTTTCTGTATAAGAGCATGTGTAATGTGACTAGGATCCTTAACTTTTCATTATTGTTACTATTCATATCTCCCTTTTTTATAGCCCAAAAGAGGAGTTTTATTATTGTGTTAGTGGGCTTACTTTCATTTTCTGAAACTTTTATCTCTTCCACTTGCAACCACTTAACAATTCCCTGAGCACCCTTATCAGCCATGGGCAGCAAGTACAGCACTGTGCAGAGTTGCTTAGGAACAAAATTGATGCTCTTTGACATGGTAGATGACAGCTGCAACATGCTGGTCCCCAACTCTCCTTCTTCCCACAGAGGAATAAAAAGCAGAGAGGTTGAAGATGTTTTCCAAACCTGATTGTGTAGAGCCTATATACTTTTTTGGTTTAGGGTATCTAATCACTTCGTTGTTGGTATACAACAGGTTAAGAATTGTGGCCTTTCTATTGAAGACACAGTATCAAGCAATCATTAGTAACAACTCTTTAACTCTTTGTAATATAAATACCACAGTACCTTGTACCACTTCGAGTACTGAGAATTTTTAGTTTTTCTAAGCTTTTTGGCTGGGTTTGTTGTTGATGCATTTGTTTACATCAAACAAGTTGAAATCCAAGTTGGAACACGGATATTATGGACTAGAGACAGGAGAATGAAACAAACAGAGTATATACACCTATTCTCACAAACCTAGCAAGGGCTATGCTTGCTGCTGTCTCTTATGTTTATTTGATATGTATCTATATAAACATAAACTTTTGATATTGTAAATTCTAGACTGTTTGAGAATTTAGGGGAAATTTGCTATTTTAGCATCTGGATGGAAGATTGAAAGAGTACAAATTGAAGCTCTCCCACAGATAGGCAGTTTAGAGTAAATTTATCCACAGACTGGCTTAATGATTTAGCATGCTAAGTATTAATTATTTTCCAAGTGAAGGGGAAGCTCAAGATTTATCTGATTTGCTTGTCAACAAAGTAATCAACCTATAATATGTGTCAAAGGGTGCCAGCTTTTAGAGGTAAATATTATAAAGGAATCTCCTTACAAAAAAGCCCCAGGTAATATGTGATATGTATGCTGACCTTCTCAGACCATGTGCTACTTCTGACACCTCTCTCCCTTCGTGCCATCACAGTCGGGTAACTGTAGAAATTGCAGCTGCTGAAAGGCTGCAACTATCATCATTCCTTCAGCCTACTGGCTTCCTTTCTTTCCTGTGAAGGCCCAAATGTTGCAAATTTAGTGCATTAAATAATTCATGGGAGAAGCGATGTTTCTAGTCATGCTGGCGAGCCCTTCAGCGCAGTTCAGCCTCGCACTGGCAGAGCTGTGACCGTCTCTCTCCTCCTCTGGGGACAGGCACAGCTGCAGACCAGAGATGGTGCTGACTCGGTGTGTCTGGCACAGATGACCAATGATTTTAAAATACAGACATCTTTGTGCAACAGTGCACATGCAAGCTAAAAATACTAGCTGTGGGAGATAGGAACTAGTTTAGTTTCAGGTCTCTAGAAGACAGAAAAGAGTGCCTGGAGCAGGCTGCCCAAATCTGTTTGGATGCAATTGCTTTTTGTCAGCTGTCTGCCCTGAGCCTTCTTCACACCTTGAGCACAGCACGATGTCTGTCAGGCAGGCATTCATGGAGTAGATTTGCAGTGGGTTTGGCCATGCAATTAGAAAGAGATTTGGGGTCTTGCAACAGTTTTCCAGGCTGTATGTGAGCCTACCCTATTACTCTGTGTAGTCACAACGTTTAGTGTGCTCTGCTTGCTATGTCTTTGCAAACAAATTAAATAAATACAGAGCAAAGTGACAGATGATTTGGAATACTGGACTGAAAATTGGGTGGAAGCATGGATTTAGATCCACATAAATGGTTTTGAAATATACTTTTAACAAAAGGCTGAAAGCAGATTGGTTCATCTCTTTAGTCTCTCTCAGTGGTGTATCTTCTGCTTTAATATGCTTTCTGATACCTGGTTTCTAGCTCACTAGCTATTCTCAGAGGTTCTCTTGTTTTCAAAGCAAACAAATCCAAATGCAACAGAAAGGTTTCCTTAAATAAACCTTTCATGTTGTCTGTACATAGTTCGTTTCCCAGTCACTATGTTTGTGTGGAGGAATACAAGTATAGAATTTAGAGATCATATCTTAGGTGTGTGGTTTTTAAAGAAGACAATCAGGACATAAAACTGCTTTAAAGGAGAAAAATAGGACATGCTGTACAATGGAATTATTATGGAAGAATCTGGAGGTGGAATTCCAAACTTATTTCTCTGCCAGTTGCTTACTATCTCTGGGAGATATTTATAGGTCTTAACTTACTCCTCCAAAAGTTAAATAGTTCTGAACTAGTCATCCTTTTTTCACTTGGGAGGTAATGAAGAGAAGCAGGCATCTGGATGGGCTCATTCCTTTGCACTGAGTATAAATGAAATTTATTACAATTAGTGTAGACTTTGAATACCAAGTGGAAATGGATGAGATAAATTCCAAGCTCCATGGGTAGTTGGTTTGATCAACTCTCCTTGTTCCCAGGTTACATAATTGTGAAAGGCCCATAACATATTCCTTTCAAAGATCATAGCAGAGTACATGCTTGGCATTTGATGGCAATTCCCATTTCATCAAAAAGGCAACATATCTGCTACATTTAAACCCAAAATATTATTGTTTTGTGTAACCCTGAAGGCAACTTCAGTACTTTTGCCAATTTTCTGTCCTTTTCCAAACAATACCAAAAAAAAAATAAATTTGAAAAAGAGTTTTAATGCTTGTGCTAGTTTAGAAGAAGCGTCTAGAAATTTGAAAGAAAATTTAAGTGTCCACTGTAATTTTCTGAAGGAAAGAATTCATTCTTCAATTCTTCAATTCTTCAATTCATTCTTGTGAGTTAAGATAACGAGAGTTTGAATACCTTGATTACCCTTCATAGGGTTGTAAATTATTTCTTTTCTTCTGAATGGGAAACTAAAGACCAAGCTACATGGTGATCTTGCTAGCTGTTTCACCACTGTTCATTTCTAAAGTATCCCATTGGAGACATATCAGATATATCCCCCTGTGCCACTGTTCTTCCAGGAGGTCTCAGGGCTCTAGACTGCAGTTAGGCATTGCCAGTGAAGCAGACCGAAAATTTTAGACACACTACAATAAATTTCAGCAGAGACACTCTACTCATTGCAGTAGTCATTTTCATACTTAATTCAATAAAAAATTATCATTTTCTCTGAAACTGCCTCTAGACTGATGTACTACAGAGCCTTAAAGGCCATGACAGGGTATTATGATCAAAACTGCTTCAGAGTTTATGTCTTTCTCATTTTCCTCCTGAATTTTGTTCACTTCTCTGCAAAACATACCAATCTCTCTGATAAGGGAATTCTGTAATTTGGTATGAAATCCTTTTATCAACAAAGATTTGGTTTAACTCATTTTAGTTTGTCTTCATGATCTGCTTTTCCAGAACAGCAAATCTCAAATTTGCCAGCTAGTACAGTTCTATACAAGTGTGAAATAACATTTCCTTCAGTATGTTCCTTTCTTTTTTGTTTAAGAATTCATGAAATTTTGCTCTTTTATGCATTAAGTGTCATATTATTTTTTTTCTTCTGTCTGTGAATAGATGAATGAACTACAGAAGAAACAATATTTCCTCTTTTATCTTCCCCTCAGCTGGCCAGCTTTATCATAAACTTCCAAGTAAGTTTTAAGGAAAGAGTGCTGTCCTGCATAACTAATGAAACATTGTTTCTCCTTTGAGGGGAAACAGTGGTTATTTTGTAATTTAGGATAACAATTTTGATCTAATACTTTTTAAAAATAGTTCTCTTCCTATTTGCAGTTCAAGCTAATGATTTTGAAAAACTAGAAGAGTGATTATAATAATGGAAAAAAACCTCACCCTTAAGCTTCTTGCTTACTTCTAAGTTGTCCTTGAAAAAAATCCTGGTATGAAGACAAGTTTTTTTACGTACTTCTGAGATTCAAAGTTATATTTTTATTATGCCAACCTCTTTTCCACTGCCTTTCAAATAAAATTGAGAACAGGGACCTATGAAGCCAGTCTGCAGAGAAATTACTTACCTAACTATTTTGCTAGAGAGAAATAGATATAGACAGTGTCAAAAACTGAGTTGTTAGTCCTTCACTAAAGCAGCCTGATAGTGGCTAGATTTCTGCACCATGGTGGAGTGGTGGGATGTGAGGTGAGAGAGTGAGGATGTGCGATTTTTTCTGAATCTTGACAAGAAAGATACAACAACAAATGACTTAATAAAAATAGATGTTTAAATGACATAAAGAAGAATACATATATATATATATATTATATATATATATAACTCAATCTCTTGCCCCTCCAGATGCTGGGAATGAAGCATTTACTTAGCATTGAATGGGTTAAGGGGTTTTTTCTACAGCATGATGCATAGATCCTGTGTGTGCAGAGATCTCTTTTCTGGTTCTTTGTGGAATTGCATAATTTTTATTTATTTTTGCAATAAAACAACCCTATTAATAAAGGATATTTTCATGATAACTTCTTGCTGCACTTTTAGATGAAGGCAAGATTGTAGAAGTAGTGTAACCACCAGTACCAAGTTACCTGCAGGCTCCTCTCTTATGGTGATCTGGGCAGGTTTATCCTGCAGACAATGTGTTTGTACAACAGAGCACAGCCTGGAGGCTGGGGTGGACATTCAGCATGGTCTGCTATACTTGCTTGGTTTCACTGTTATGTGAATCACTAACTCTGCAGTGTACTGTGGTCTTCAGTCAGGTTCACTATAAAAGGTTCATGGTGTGAGGTAAAGAAAAATACCTATTCACATGATTTCTTTACTGTAGTATAAAAATCGGTAACTTTTAGTGATTATGGTTCTGTGCTTGGGAAGATTGTGGAGCAAATCCTCCTGGAAGTAGTTTTAAGGCACATACGACACAAGGAGGTATTTCAAGGCAGCCAGCTTGGCTTTCTTAAGGCAAATTGTGCCTGAACAATCTGGTGGCCCTCTATGATGGCATGGCTGCAATAGTCAACAAGGGAAGACAGATCAATGTCATCTACCTAGACTTCTGTAAGGCCTTCAGCATGGTCCCATACAACATTCTTATATCCAAGTTGGTCAGATATGGACTTGAAGGGTGGACTTTTGGATGAAAAGCTTAACATGAGCTCGCACTGTGCACTCACAGCCTGAAAAGCCAACTGTATCACGGCCTCATCAAGAGCAGCGTGGCCAGCTGGTCAAGGGAGAGGATTCTGCCCCACTGCTCCACTGTGGTGAGACTCCACCTAGAGTACTGCTTCCAGCCCTGGAGTCCTCAGGGCAAGAAAGACATGGACCTGTTGGAGAGGGTCCAGAGGAAGTTCACAAAGATGATCAGAGGGCTGGAGAACCTCCCCTCTGCAGACAGCACAGGAAGAGTTGGGGTTGCTTAGCCTGGGGAAGAGAAGGCTCCAGGGAGATCTTTTGTGGCCTTCCAGCACCTAAAGGGCCTTATAAAAATGAGGAAGAATGAATTTTTAAATGGACAGATAGTGATAGGACAACGAGGAATGGTTTTAAACTAAAAGAGGCGATACTTAGATTAGATGGTAGGAAAAAAACTTTATTGGGAGGACAGTGAGGCATGAGAACTGGCAGCCCAAAGAGGCTGTGGATGCCCCATCCCTGTAGGCCATCCCCAAGGCCAAGTTAGATAAGGCTGATCTAGTGGAATGTGCCCCTGCCCAAGGCTGGAGGGTTGAATTTATATGGTCTTTAAAGTCCCTTGCAATCCATAACGTTCTATGGTTTTAAGATAATATCAGAATAAGTTGAATATAGTCAAATAAATATCTAAAACTTTTTACCTAAGAAACCTCATATTTCTTCTAAAAATTTCACAATGAAACATCAAGAGCTGTTGCAATGTAAGGTAATAGAAAATCTCTTCAGGAGTCTTTGAACTTTTTTCTTACAGGAGACTTTGATAAAAGTAAAATGTAGTTGGAAAATATAATTTATTAATTTCCTGTTTCCAAAAATACATGAATGAAACCCACTTAATTTTTATTAATTTTCTTTTAGAAATGTAGAACATAAACTTAAAATTACACATTTGTCTTGTTTGATTCAAATTGCTTTTGGGATTTCAGTTCAAAGCAATTTTGATTTTTCATCTGTGTGTAGAATGGAGACTACTTTCAGAAACAATGTTATGAAGGAACAATTTCAACTAATGTGAAAGGCTGTAAACCAGATATGACTGATTCACATTCTTTTTTTGACTTAAAAAAACAATTAGTAAAATTAATGGCAAGATATCCACCAGTGCACATCAAAGAAAAAGGACACAACTTCTGCCTTGGGTAGAAGTTACAGATTGCTGACATTCCAGCCACGGACAGGGCTTTAATTTTACACTAATTCATCTCCTTCACCTCCCCCTCTCATGTTCTCAGTTAATGGAAATAACTGTGGGTTGGATCTAACTTAAATTAGGGAGATATTTTTTCCCAAATACTTTTTAAAGAATTGTGGACAATGGATACATTATTGCTATTCTTAAGTACCTGAAGTAAAGGTTCATAGTCTCCAAGAATATCATAGAATTTGAATACTGTGCAAGCAGAAAAACAGATGGTTTAAACTCACAAATAGTTCTTACTACTCTTACTTTCTTCAGCTATTTATATAATCAAAGGTCATAATCTACAAGGTGATGAGAACTTTCATCAGCTACAGTACACAAAACCTTAATAAACATTTCAATGTAAGGTGCATAAATGCTGCTGCAGCATCTGTGAGTCCCTGAATACCTTGCAGGATTTACTGCTATTCACTTGATCCAAAGCCCATGGAAATCAAATTGTCTTTGGGTTGACCTGAGAGGACTTTGCATCAAGCTTTTGTATAAAAATCTCTGGCAAGATATTGACCAGGACAACAATTACTTTCTTGAATTATGTCAGACTCTAAGGATTTTATCCCAAATCCATGGGAGTGTTAACAGGCATTTCCCCAATACATGTACTGCGCTCAGTGCCTTATGCAGACACAGGGTGAGAAAAACAAACGGTAGGGTTTAATTGTATGTATTTGAAGCATAGTTTCATCAACAAGAAAAACAGTAAGATGGTACATTCCAACTTCAGATGGAACAGGTTTATCTGCTGTTTGTCAGGAAAACCTTAATGAGAAGTAAATGATACAGCGTCTCCTCTACTAACATCGATATTGAGTCATACATGAGATCCCACCTTCATACATGAGTATTTCACAGAAACAGTCATAATCAACACTGGAGTAGAGAATTTGCTTGGAGTTCCTTACAGCTAAAAGGGGAACAGATTGGCTTTTTTTTTGTTAGCTTATCAAAAGCCTTGCTAACTCACAGAAGCTTTCAGGCAACCTTGAAAGTATATCACGCACTAATATCATAAAGAGAACATGACAGACAGAGCCTGATGTATCTAATTTTGGACTGGTATAACAGTGCTATTTAGAGCAATAAAGGTTTTATCTCTTGGTTGATCTGTTTACTGAAATAGTCAGTGAAAAATGTGTCATATATTACATCTCCTCATTATTCTTCTGGCATAAAGGACATTTGAATGGATAGTTCTGCCTACATTTTGGGATTGTCCTGCTAACTATATTAGGATAAGGTCATATATGGTATTCAGGACTGGTGAGTCAGCTCTATGTCCAGTTTTGGGCCCCTCACTACAAAAATACATTGATGGGCTGGAGCTTATCTAGAGGTGGTGAAGGGTCTGGAGAATGACTTGTACAAGGCTGAGGGAGTCAGGGTTCATTGGCATGGGGAAAGGGAGGCTCAGGGGAGACCTTATCACAACTGCCTGAAAGAAGGCTGTAGCCAGGTGGGGGCTGGTCTCTTATCCTAAGTAACAAACTATAGCACAGCAGTCTTAAGTTGTTTCAGGGAAGGTTTAGATTAGATGAAGAAAAAAATTATTTACTAGAAGGGCTCAAGCATTGGAATGGACTGCCCAGGGAAGTGGTTGGGTCACCATCCCTGTAGGTGAAATACTTGGGGACATGGTTTAGTGATGAACACAGAAGTGCTGGGTTAACAGTTCAACTCAATGCCTTAGTAGTCCTTTCTAACCTAGATGATTCTTTGATCCAATATATAAAATGGATGTAAAGAAAAAAAAAAATCCTCATTTCCCTAACAATAATCTGTCAATCAGTGAAAACAAATGACTGGCTGAGACTTACCAACAGAACAATGGTTATTATATGGACTTCTTGCTTGCTTTTCCACATTAAAATCCATCACTCCTAGTGATCATCGCTCTTCCTTAGGTTCCTCCAATACATGATAACCATTAGAGAAATAATTTGTTTAATGAAAAACAAATAAATTTGCAGTTAATTTTTTTCTGATGTGAGACACGAATGCCAATACTCTGAAAATCCTGTAAGGACTGAGAGAGACTAGATTTTATTCTTCGGTATTATTCCATTTCAGAGAACATTGCAGCTTTGTTGACATGAATGCAGTGCATGAATGATTTTATGCATATTCACAACTGTTTCCTGGAAGGAAATGGCTTATTAAACAGTAATGATATAGCATGTGTAAATGAGTTTCGTGGATAAACATGTATCTTGATCCTTACTGCCTGAGATTGGTTGTTGACTAAAAAGCCTTTTTGTTGACATTTTCTCTTTCAGAAATTTTACCAATCATCTTATGTCTGATTTCCCTTTCTACCTGAGAAATTTCTTTTTCCTAATATATAAATAATGCTGATCTTGCTGTTTCTCTTGAATCATATACTTGAAGAAAAAAACCCCTGAATTTAGGAGTATTTAAGTACTACCCCAGGTGAGATGCTCAAATATAAATCTCTACTTTCAGGTGAGGTAAATCACTCTCTAGACTCAATGACTACAATGTGAGCTTCAGTACTAGCTCATGTACGAAAACCTACAAACATACACCAAAAGTGTCTTCACTTTCTACTTGAATCCTATTCCAGGAGAACAAAATGAAATGGTTATGATGTCAGAGCCAAGAATTATTTTTGTTTACTCCTTCTTATTCCCCGATTCAGATGTGGGGGTCCTGCCCTCTGTAATGATTTCATGCAATTTAACTGTTCCTCATTCAATTTTCAAGCTTCTTTGCCAAGATGCTTTTCCCCAATGACATTTCCCACTCAAACAGAGTGACAGCAACTTCCTCAGGAGAAAGGTATCCAGAATATATTGAACAGGTCACCTCAGAAAAAAATGATGTTCTCTTGGGGCATTGTAGTTACATTACAGTAGCCTCTGTACATGCATTTAAAGAGTCTCAGATAAATATTTTTCTGCCAGTTGAATAAAAGAGGAAAATCATAAAAAACTCACAGCTTTTACATCTTCTGTCCTTGATAGTGCATTTAATAAACAGTGGAAAACACAACTGAAGCTTTTGCTCCAATATATAAAATAATAGAAGAAAAGAATGTACAGGATTATGAAATCCTACTACAGGCTAGTGAAACGAAATGAAAGATCCTAGAGTGAATAAAACAAAAGAAATATGCATTATGAACACTGTGCCTTGTGATAAAAAACCAATAGAAACTACAGCAAACACTGTACTTGCTGTATTTGAATAATATCATTAAATATTTTGTCTTTTTAAATGTAGAAGTTGCTTCATGGTAGTTTCTTTTAAGTTGTGACAGTCTTATTGATCTAATAAAAAAGAGGAACATTTTTACATGTGCATTTTTTTATTAAGCAGCAATATAGATAAATGAGTGGAAAATGTAATGATTTCTACCAGCATTTGGGGTTGAAAACAAAGCTCAGAGAAGCTAATGGAAAAGCTTTCTTTTTCTTCAGCAGGTTTTAGATCAGGATTTTCTTTGTTTTTATGTCTTATTGTATGTAATGTAACATTTCTATATCATTAGTTCATTCCAGTGGGAACTGGAGTGTCAGATTTTTCCCACATGAAATCCAAGGTAAAAGTTGTGACCTGTTTCCCTTATAAAAAATGAAGGTAACTCTCTTATGATAGATTGGTGGAAATGTTAATGAAAACTGAAAACACTTGTAGAATATTTGGTTTTTAAATATTAAATGTGTCATGGAAAGGTTTACTTACTTTATGGAACCGGCTTTAAAAAGTGTGTCTCAGCCATGGCTGGACCATATCAATGTGTAAAAAATGCAATTACTCTTTGGGGATGAGGTGAACTCTAAAAGTTAGATGCTGTGCAAGCTTCTGAGACCAGACACCATGACAATTTTGTAGGCATCTCATTAACGAATTGTAGTGCTGCAGCATGCTCTGCTTTACTTATTTATTGAAGAGATAATGGGAAATAACTGGTTTCTTTGTGAAGTCATAAATAATATGACAGAAGGATATTAAATGCACTGAGATGTGACAGAGAAGCTAAAAACTTGTGGGGTTTAGTATTTTATGGTGCCAGTTTGCCTTTACCAGTACATGTAAAGCC
Source organism: Anthoscopus minutus (assembly GCA_013399455.1). Classification (NCBI taxonomy): domain Eukaryota; kingdom Metazoa; phylum Chordata; class Aves; order Passeriformes; family Paridae; genus Anthoscopus; species Anthoscopus minutus. The sequence goes on along the minus strand of VWYI01022151.1, from coordinate 16,660 downwards.
AATAGATATGTTTTAGCTGGTTTTGTGAACAATTACTAATTTAGTGTGCTAGCTACTGACAAGTAGGTGTCATAAATCATAAACAGTATCTCAGTTTTGCTATTTTGCAGTAACATACAGAAGTTAGTAGGGAATAAATCTTCCTTCTCCTCTTTTTTTTTTCTTTTTTTTTTCCTTCAGGTATTTTTCCTATTTTTTTTTTAACAGAGATAGTCTTTTTCTATTTCAAAATTTCCAGTGTGAAATATTGGTTCCACAAGTATGAACGTTTCTGACTTTCACTCTTTGCATATTTTATTCTTGATGGTTGTCTTATCCTTACACTGCAAAAAAATTTCCATGCAAAGTCTAGTGTGGCTTTTTAGTATTTTGCACTCTTGATTAAAATAACAGGTACCTTTATTTTCCCTCTCTGTGCATTTGCATCTGACTTAAAGAGAGAGAAATGTGGTTTATTCTGAAGTGCGGATATAGTACTGAGACCCAGATATAGGCAGCACAATCCTCTTCTGTCTTCATTGCTGTTCTTTTCACTAAGAGATTTATCATGGAGTAGATTGAGAATTTCCTCGGAGACTTAGCAAAGAAGTAGCAATCTCTTTGGGAAGTCTTGGGTTATTTCTGAGTATCATGATCCCACAATTCTTTACCTTAGGTTTTCCTCTATATTTAGCATGAAGCTACTATAGAAGACAAGAGCTCCACAATGATGCAGTGAGTTTTATTTAGGTTCCTATATCCTGTCCATCTTCAAGGTACCAACGACCTATATCGTAAACAGCCTTCTACAATTTGAACAAGTTATTTTTCCTGGAGCAATAAGCATTTTTTCTGGGTTAGTAGTTTAGAAATTGTTGCAGCAGGCAAATGTTGAAGTCACAAATGTGTGGATGTCAGCCACTATACCAGCCATGAGCATTTTATGGTTTATAGTGTCCATTACCACCTCATCTAAAGACTAAGCTCATCTTCCAAAAAAAGACCTTTTTATTAGAAGAGTTCCAAGCATTTTCTGAAGGGATGCCTGGGCTTGTTATTTTTGCTTGCTTAGCCCACTTAAATAATTTTATAGCAGTGTAAATCTATTGTTTCACAAGTGCCTCATAGTTTGCAGTAGTGTGAAAATAGAGTGAGGCCTGATCTACCATGCTCAGCCTTTGCACTGCTAGCAAAATACAATTTTAATTCATTTGAAGTAGGAAGTCATAGGAAGTAGGAAACAGACAAGTAATTCTATTGCAACTCAAGTGATATGCATATAAAAATTTAAGGTTGGAAACAATTTCCATCAGCTATTCTAACTATTATGAGATGATTGTTACAGTCATTTAAAATTTCTCTTTGGGGCCAGCAGTGCTATGATGACTTAAGAAAATGAGGTGTTCCTTTGTTATTGCGCAGTGGAGTGGTGATTTGGAAAAAGTAGAGTTTCATCTACAACAGCTCAAGTAACTGAGAAAAAACTGGATAAAATATCATTGAGTTCTGCAAAAACAAGTTAGGGCCAGTCTTTCTCATAAATTTTAGGAAACTATAGAATACTTGATCTTGAAGTAAAGGAGATGACACTCATGTTGTGATCATATCTGTCCATTCCTTCTAGCTGTTTCATAGGGACTAGTCTTATAATTAACCTTTCCTTGTTTGCACATTTTGGATCATCCATGAGAGAAAAATATCCCCAAATTACTGGTTCTTCTGAACTTGGGGGTCTAATTTTGATGCTATATGGCATTGTAACTATCTTTTTTTCCACTGTTTTGGAGGTCTCTGAGACACAGAGCCTTTAACAGATTATTTCTGTCAGTGGTCCATTCATCTAAGCAGCCAGACGTGGAAAATCAAGGATAATAAATGCAGACCCTTGCCTGGAGTTTCAAGCAAGAGAGGTAATAGATTGTATCACTGTCATATTTTACCACAAGTGGCTTGTGGTAGAATAATTTTGCATTCATTACCTTCTATGTTTAATATATTACAAGATATTTTGGCAAATAACTTTAAGTTTCAGAAAGAATGCACATAACATAGTTTGGGAAATTCTAGGTCAATATTTAGTGAGCATAATGCTGAATATATATTAAATGCCATAAAACAGTTCTGTTCATCAAACGTAGTAGATATTCATTAATCATATCAAGTATTAGGTGTATTTTAATCTACATTTTGCCTTTGCTTTCTGTGGAGATAGTGGTTATAGGCACAGATAGCCCCTATTCATAATGTTGTGTAGCTTAATATAATTTCCTCCAATCAGTTAAATGTTTTGAATAAGTTGCTTAAAAAAAAAGGGAATAAAACCATTTTGTATGGCAGATTTTACTGTTGCTTAAATGACATGAAGGACAAAGCATGGCTCAAGCATTTCTTCTTTAAGTGCATTGTTGGAATTTTTTGTTTTTTCAGTATATATTGTGTAGTAAGTATGCAGTAAAAACTTATCCATGGACCACTTCGCCAGGAAAATTTTTAAATTCATATGTTAATTTTGAATGTTAAAATAAACCTGTTGCTTTAATATTTTATCAGTTATGTATAGAACATAACTTGAGAAAAAGGTGTCTAATATTGTTATTAGGCTGACTGGTGGAATCACTTTGTTCTGTTTCCAGTCCCAGGAAAAGATCTGATTATCAGGAAATATATCCTTGTGAGTCCCTTTTTTGCCTACTGCAAGATTTTCCACTTCCATAAATATTTAATAGAAAAGGGTCCTACTTAAAAAATACTTCCTTCTTCCCTTTCTAGTGCAGAATTTTTCTGTCAGAAGAGCTTGACACCCTCTGCTCTGATGGGAGGAGAACATAGATTGCAAGGATTCACAGGACCTAAATCTAAAGTATGTTCTCAGTTTATGTTCCCAAGTGGTGACATATCTTCCTACCTGTAATAGATGCCTATTCCTTCCAAACATCTAAGACTCGTCCCATTTTTTTTCCTGAAAAGTTTGTAGTTCCTCATGAAACTATTTTCAGAAGGCTACACTATTATTTTCCTGTCTCTTTCTTAAAAAACACAAAAAATGGAAAACCTCAAAGAAACTAACAACCCAAGTTTGAGGTATCTTGAAGCTAATGTAGTGCCTATTTGAATTTTTCTTCTTTACACGTATATGATATTGTACTATATATTTTAGCATTATAGCTTATATATACTTCTCTATGTACAAGACTATTCTAATCCTGAAAAGTGATGCTGCTCATTTTTGTCTATCTGTATCTTACTTTTGTCTGCTACAGAAACATTTTTTTTGACTGCCTTATTTTTCCCAAATTAATTTCAGCAAAGTTTCTTGTATATATAAGGACTCAAAATGTGAGGGTGTCTGTTTCCAGATTCTGACTGAGACACTAGCTAAACACCAAACACGTCTTTACCTTGAACATCTCTCTTTTGAAACTGGCAGGGAGCCCAGAAGTTTCCTTGATCAAAGGCATTTCATGATTTTTTAACCTACTTTCATGCCAATTTGTTCTAGTAATCCTAAAATTAATCAAAACCTTTTCCATTGTTTAAAACAAAAGATAACATTTTTACAAAATAATTTTATAGCATTTTGAATAGAAATTAAATTGACTGTTAGTAACAGAAAAATAAGTACAGTTAAAGCTATGTCCTTTAGGAAAATGGTAAGTAAATTAGTGGCTGATTCAAAAACCATTAACAATCCTGTTGTCTTAATAAACAATTTTACTAAAAATGTACCTTAAAAAAGAGGAAAAAATAGATATTCTTAGAAGTATAAATTGCATCACCGTCCAATCTTTAGCCACAGCTATTATCAGATTTGGGCAAAATTTATAAAAAAAATCTTGAAAATGCTTGACAAAGGACTATTTTATGATCTACGTTTCTCTGTAAAGTTGTCCGTCTGAGAAATTTTGTAGTTTAAAACATGCATTTCCAGAAATGCTTTTTTTTAATAGATAAACATGTAATGACTTCCTTCTTTTATATCCAGATAATTTCTTTCTAGAATTCCGTGCAAAATCAAAAGGAAGCTGATCAGGAAAAAATTGTTTCTGGAAAACTAAAGAGAAAAAAACATTGCCAGATGGTGTAATGTGGAGGAAAAAGAAGTGAGTAATTTCAGACCAAGAATCCAAGACCCAAAAGTGTAGCTGAAAGTTGATGTATCTGAAGAAGTATTTGTTGTAAGAACATGGAATATCCAAAGGGATTTTGAAAATTGCTGGTTCTCTTCCTGTGAAGAGTGAAGATCAGAGTCAGTGCAGCGCAGTGGGGAAGTCAGCGAAAGGGCAGGTGTCAGCAGGTGGTGCCCTTGTCCACTGTGGGTCAAGCTCCTGTTGCTTTGGTGTGAGCATCTTTCATCTTCGGAAGACATGAAGATGTTTTAGTTTGGTGCTATGCATGAGGAAAGTTCCCGTTTTCAATTGGTTTCTAATCAGTGAATAGTTCTGAAAAGAATTTGCTTTCCAGGAGTCACATGTCAAGGCTGAGGTTCAGGGGACAAAAAGGAACACATATTTTTACTCAGTTAAGTGAGAGGAGAAAGACAAATGGCAACACTGATTTGGGTAGAAGTAACCACAGGAGCCTAAAGTGTCTGTCTGGTTTTAGCAGACTGATGCCATTAAAAATTTGCAAAGGCTGTTTCAGTGCTCAGTCTTCCAAAGCACTGTTGAGAAAGGTATGGAAAAGAAACCAATGCCTTCTATGCAGAATGTTCTGCAAGAAGGCTAGAGAATTAGTCCACAAAAATTTTTAATGTTAACAACAATCATATAAAAACAGTATTCATCAGACATAGTCATGACTAGGAAGGCGTTAGAAATGAAATAGAGGGAATGAATATGTTGAAGAATATGTTTACTAAAATTGTGCAAATACAGAAGACCAAGAACATATATAATATGATTATATATCAGATTTCATGTCAGCTAAATGATAGGCCAAGCTACAATATCTGAGTTTAAAAATCTAAGAGTAATATTTTAATGATTTTATTCAAATGTAACAGCTTTAAGCATTTTGTGTGGTTTTACATTTTTCAGTTTTGCTATTGTAAAATCTATGGAAAAGACTTTCATCCAAAAAAAATCTGACAGTGTTAGATTTTTTGATTGTGAATGCTTTAGCATTTCACTAACCCTTAGTTTTTTCCTGTATTGAGTTTATATTTCTCAGGAACTCAACCTTTTTCTTAAGACTTTTGACAAAACAGAAACTCACTGAGCTCTGCAGAATCTCACATAACACATATTTAAAACTTACTTTTACTCAAGGGCATACCTAGGCAAATTCATTGAACAGAAATTCACTGATGTTTGCAAGTACATAGAAAAGCAATCTACTTCATAAAATCCCTGAACTGAGAATAGATGGAAGATGAGATAGTATTAAGGGAAAGCATCAAATATATTTGCCCCGTTTTTACTCATTTCTATGCAGTCAGTAATGGCCACAAGATCCTGGCCTAGATATATCTTTGATCTGACACAGTGTATGAACTCTTAAGTTTTTATGTCACAACAAAAGCAATGGAGCATGAAATTGCTGTGTTTTGTGCAGGTGCACCAAGCTTACGTGCTATAGGAATGGAGATTGCAAAATTAAAATAATGTCCCTAGTTTTACTTTCTATGAGTCACTGGAAGTCTCAAGATTTTCTTATAAAATCTTTTGCATTCAACATATAGTCATCACATTGTCTTATAATAAATTTTATATCAACACAGAGCTTTTGCCATTAAGTTTCCAATTAGCAATATATACATTGCTTGATGCATACAGAGTCTGAGGAATTTTTTTTGCTTTAATTATAAATTATTACCTGTGGTATTTCTATTTTTAGTCAGAAGTTAAGAGGTTTATTGGACAAAAAACAGGGTGGTTAGATTGATGTTACAATGTTTCTAAGTTCTCAACCATTATTTCCTGTGATTTCTTTGAATATCTTACTACTGAAGAAAGTTGCAAAACGTCATTAAAATTAAATTAAAAAGCTTCAACAGGATATAGCAACGTGTATGTAACTTTTTTGCCTATAAGTCTGTAAGAACTATGTTAATGCTTGCAATTATAAATCCAGCAATTTTTAATCTGTTCAAAACATTTTTAAGAATTTGAAGCCATTAACTTCTTAGAAAACTTACCTCTTACAGTTTAGAACATTTGTTCGACCAGGTAATTAATAAAATAAGTAACATTGCCTTGCAGGACCTTGTCTTTAGTATACCACTTTTCTAGTTAGAGCAATAGCCATATGAATACTGGAGAGAAGTTTGTTTTAAAGACCTGCATGAATTACCAGACATGTAAGTAAGTCTTCTAATTCTTTTGAAGTCACCTGACTGTCTCTTTAATCTGTCACAAGTTAGGGAAAATCTAGTTTATCCTTGAGCCCACAAGTGGCACTACACTGTAGGGGATATAGTCTTGCAGCACAGCGTATTATATTTGAAAAGCAGGATTGCAGGACTGAGTTCAGGTTAAAGGGGACCTCTGGAAATTGTCTTATCCAACCCCTCCTGCCCTGGTGAGCAGTCACCAAATGGAGGCTGCTCAGGGTCATGTCCACCAGCTACTGAGTATCTCCAAGGGTGGAGATTGCACAACCACTTTGGGAAACCTGCTCCCATGTTAGAATACTCTCAGGATGTTTCTCTTCTTTTTTTTTTTTTCTTATATTTAAATGAAGTTTTCTATCTCAGTAGTGGCTTACCACCACTAGACCTTTCTCCAGAGAAATAGACTGGCTCTATATTCTTAACTTTCACATTCATCAGTTGTTTGTATACATGAATAAGTTGCCCTGTATATCTTTACCAGGATTGTCAAGGCAAGCTTCTCAGCCTCTCAGTGTAGGACACTTGTTCATCTTCATGGCACTGAGTTCAACTCGCACGTTTTCATTATCCTGGTACCAGGGAAGTCAGGACTGCACCCAGCACTCCAGCTGTGGCAGTGCTGAGGAAGGATCACACAGTCAACCTGCAGGTGGTGAGATCCTGTTCCTAATTTAATCCAGAAAAAGTTACTGGCCTTCCAAGGCACATTGCTGGCCCTTCCATCAAGGATTGCGAAGCTGCTTCCCAGCCATCCAGTCCCGAGCCAGTATTGGTGCATGTAGGTATTCTTCCCCAGGTGTAGGATTTAGTATTCCCTTTCCTGAATATTCTGAGACTATTACTGTTTGCCCATTTATTCAGCCTCTTAAGGTTCCTTTGACAGCCTAAGCATCTGCTGTGTCAAAACTTCTTCCCAAGTTTGCAAATCGTCTGCAAATTTGTATTCTGTTCCATAATCAAGGTAATTACTGAAGACATTAAACTGTGCTGGCCCCAGCAGTGACCTCTAGGAAACAGCACCACTGGCTGGCCTTCATCTGGACTTCATATTGCTAACCACTGCTTTGAGCCCAACAGCTCAGCTCAGCCACCTTTCAGCTCACCTCAGTGTCTGCAGATATAACCTGTGCTTCATCAGTTTGTTGAGGATAATATAGAACCATATAATCACTAAGGCTGGAAAAGACCTCCAAGTCCAAAATTTACCCGAGTACCACTGTGTCCACTGAACCATATCATGAAGTGTCATATCTCTGCTTTCTAAGCTCTTCCAGGATGCTAGTATTACAGGAGGCATCACTGGTAGCCTTGCTAAATTCAAGATAAGCAATAGCTCCTCATCCACTGAGTGCTGTAGTCATTTCACCATAGAATGATTTTTGACTTTTATGGCATGATTTTCTCTTCATAAATCTATGGTGATCACTCCCACCTTGTTTGGAAAAGGCTTTCAGGATGATTTTCTCCTCCACCTACTCAGGGGTCAAGGTCAGGCTGACTGGTTTGTAGTAATCTAGATCCTTCTTTTTGCAGCCCTCAAATTAAATTCTTTCATTTAAACATTGCCTAGAAAACTCATTTTAATATACAAATGTAATTATTATATAAAAATACAATATAAATGCATATTTACACTGCTTTAGGACTTTTTTCAAATGAGTAAAACAGTTTAGAACACTAATTGTGAGTGGGTGTTGAACTAATTAACTTTGCTGCAAAGACTTAAGATTACTTGGGATGTGATAATATTCAAACATCACAAAGTGCCATTTAAATTTTAAAAGATACAGGTTTTGAGAAGTTTCTATGAAGACTGCACTTCTAGTAAGAAAACAAGTTTTCTTGGCCATTTTTGTGACTCATACTGGTGCTT
>VWYI01022143.1:0-54722 GCA_013399455.1 Anthoscopus minutus | reverse complement strand
TGCTGCTTCTGTGGGATGGAGGCCAAACCTCCTCAGGTAGCTTTTCTATCTTCCACATGGCCACCATCTTGATCAGACTATAGTTCCCACACTCAGAGCGAGCTGGGATAGGAATTTCTCTGTTATTCTTCCTCTCTGGTGTATTGCCGGCTCATATGGATGCTTGCCTCTCTCTTGGGAGCTTGTTGAGCTTCCTAGAGGTCTCATTAGCGAGTTATAATGAAAATGTAGACACCCATTTATCCACAGGATTGGTGCACACTTTCTTCCAGGTTGGACAGCAGCATCCAGTGTTTCAGTTGAGATTTCTTCATCTCAAAGATGGCATTGTGTGCGTGACAGGTCCTGCTGAGGCCAATCAGGTTCTCACTCCAAAACCAGGAATTGTTATATTCCTCTCTAAGAAACAGGGAAGGGATCAGGTTTGCACTCTGCCTGTGTCTTACACAGACTTGAGGCTGTCCCTGGAACATGTGAAAATGAATCTGCGCTTCAGATTTCAGAAGAGAAGGGACTCAGCCAAGTGACCAATGGGCTCATTTAGCTTTAGCCCAACCTCTGCATAAAGGGGCAATGCAAGAGGAAAATACCCTTAAGATATATTTTTTTCATTTAAAAAGTGCAGATGAAGGCCACCAGTGAGAAAATGAAAGATGTTTATTGTGGGAGATCTCCCAGATTGTTCTTCTGGCAAAGCAGATCAGGGCCAGGTGGGCACAGGAACACACGGTGTTGATTCCTGACAGAAAGCCAGGTTTGCTGCATCCCAGGATGAGTGGGGTGTGTTGGGAGGGGCAGTGCTCTTCACCACATCCCCAGGTCCCCTCACCTCAAGGGGACTTTTGCTGGAGTGGCCACTTCCAGGGTGTTTCTCCCTGTGCCTCCTCTGTTGTGCCAGACCTAAAGGGATCAAGCAGAACAAGGCAGCAGCTTCAGCAGGTGAAGATCTCCAGCCCATCTCCCCCTTGTTCCTGAACTCTCCCTTTCCCATGGGGATCCAGCACGTGGGACATCTCTGGCACAGCTGAGCCCTGTGGGGGCTCTCCCACGGCTGTGGGGTCTTTCAGTCAGCGTTGGTGGCATGTCTGTGTGTCTGTGTTACAGCTGCTGCTTTTCCTCCTGTCACCCCAGCAAGGTGGGAACTGGGTGTGTTCCTTCAGTGAGAGCTTTGGAATGGGGTATAAACAGAATCAGCCCCAAATACCCAGGAGCCACCCACAGGACCATAAGCCTGGCATAGAAATTGTGATTAATAATAAAAGAAGTGTTTTCAGCCAGTAGGGTGCAGCAGGAGCACATTTTGATAGAAACAAATACCAGTTTGGAAGGGAACTCAAGGCTCACCTGATCCAACCTCCCTTGGCAAAAGCACGGTCTAGATAAGACAGCCCAGCACCCTGTCCAGCTGATCTGAGAAGTGTCCAGTGTTGGGGAATCCACCACTTCCCTGGGAAGGTCATTCCAATGATTGATTGCTCTTACTGTGAAAAATTGTCCTCTAGCATACGGATATAATCTCCCCAGGAGTGACTTGTGCCCCTCATTTATTCCATGTGACTCCTAAAGGGAGTCTCCATCTTCTCTGTAGCTTTAAGCATTTGAACCTGGGGATAAGTTCTCCCCTTTTCAGATGGGCTGACACTGGAATTCCAGAGCTCAGCTCAGTATTGTCAGACCTGGGAGACTCCCAGAGCTGTGAAAGCAGGTGGCAGCACAGCACAGGGAAATTCTGTAAAAGGAGACACCCCTGGCACTCTACAAAACTTACACAGCAACAATATCCCAGGTTCACTGGAGGGGAAAGCCTCTGGCTTGTGCCATGCTTCCTTCTTTCATTTTTCCTAGGGAAGAGCAGCAGTTTAAGTGTGTACCCCAAAACTTGGTTCCCTCTGGGAACAGTTTATCCATCCCATATGTGTCCATGGTTCCTGAGCTCCCCTTCTTTCTGTGCTTGCTTTTTGTGTTGCATTACTCCAGGGGAAGGCTGCACCTCTGTAGCAGATACTGGAAGACTCTCTGGGCTGAGAGATTCCCCACATGTGGCATGAATCCTCCATAAATTCCAAACACTTATTTTCCCTAAGATTTCATGGCATTCTTGGTAGTCTGGGCTCTGAGTGGAGTGGAATGCCATTAGAAGAAATATTACATCTCCTAGCTGATGTCTGGCTGGAGTTTCTTTTTTACTTTTTATTCTATAGAGCTGTTACACTGATCCTGTGTTTTGCCTCAAGCAGGAAACAAAACGTTTGTGGAAAAGGCCATGATAGAAAAACATGATGCAGGAGCCAAAGCTGTCAGGAGTTAAAACATTACTTCCAACTCTGCTAATGACTTACTTTTTTCCAGGAACAGTGACATTCAAAGTGCCTGGCAAGGGGATTCCAGATTATTAGAAGTCTTGGTTACAGAGAGCAGAAACTCCTTCTGAAAATAGCTTTCTTAGGGGAGCTCTGTTCCAGTGTAAACCAGAATGGACTGTTCAGTTCTCATCTATACCAGTAAAAATTCCTATCAGCCCTGTGCAATGCCCAGATAGTAGAGGGTAGAAAATGCTTCATTTCCTTCCACTCTGTGTTCTCTTACTCTCAGCAATGTTTCACATCATTAAGTATCCAAACTGCAACACTTTCTTTCACAATATTATTGCTCCCCTTCAAAAAACCTTGTCTTTATTGGGCATTTTCATCCTTGGCTCATGTAACTTCACCAACTTTTATCTCCCTCCTTCGAGCCACAGCTTTCCTCCGCTCATCTTTGTAATCTGACATTGTGATTTGTTCACTTGTGTGCTTGTTTTTCTCCTCAAAGAAGATTTGCTGAATCATTGGGGAGGAGGCAAGAGCTGTAGAGGCAGCTGGTGGCCAGTGATAAAGCCATGGCCACATCCAGCCTTCAGGGTCTGCAGTCAAAGGCTTGAGTCACATTCCCTTCTGAGCTAAGATTGCTGGGCACTTCAGGATTGAGGAAGAGAGGATGAGGAGGTGGCACCCCCAAAATAGAAATTAATACTGTACCTGATGACTACAAAGTTTGTGTTGTATCTTCTGCAAAGTTAATGATGATGCTGTGAGAACTTTCAGGCTGGGGGCTAAATCCTGCTGCCTGTTAGATGCTGTGCCTTTTTGAAATCATTAGGCACTGTGAGCTATCCAAATGCAAAGTATTATCAGTCTTGCTGAGTTCTCCACCACCAGGGTTGTGGCAGCAGGCACAGGGACACAGCTCTCTGACTTTCCAGCTGTTTCCCTGCATTCCAGGTAACATGAGAAACCTCAGCTGTCTCATGCACACTCAGTCTGAAATCCAAGGTCTTCTGCCCTGTCAGCTCTGCCCTTAAGACACTAGAAAATGAGTTTTGTGCAGTATCATTTAGAAATAAAATCTTACCAATGGTACATGGTACTTTTCCTAAGAAAAGGGTTTTAACTTGGGACATTCTACTTAGTTTTAATACTTCAAGGAGGTAAGATAAAGTTTGTTAAATAACAAGACTGCAAGTCCAGCACACCTGAGTTCCATTTCTTGTCCTACTCAAATTTGGGTGAATATTTTAAGGTGAAAAATGCAGGTTGGCAGATCCCAATGCAGAGACCTTACTTTGATACTTTATGGGGTTTGCTACTCCAGTGTCTTGCTGTGCATGTGCAGGAATTCTACCTTGCTCTTATCTGCAGATCTTGAAGCTGCTCCGAGCTGGATCTAAATAAGGAGCTGAGACAGGGATGTCTGACTGACACACTGCTTCACCATGTCCACACTCTCAGGATGGGGGCCTTTCAGGAACAGGAATGCCTTGTCATTTCCAGCTTCCTCTTCCTCAGCTGAGACAAGAGATAACTTTTACTTTATAAAGAGAAAAAACCAGTGAACTTGACCACTGCTAAAAATCCCACCAAAGCTCCTAATATAGATGAGCCTGGGATGTAAGATAAAGTCCCATGGCTTTAAAATTATTCAAGAGGAAGGCAGAATCAATGGAGATGGGTTTTTAAACCCCATGGTCTTCGTGAGGAAGCCTTGAATGTCAGAATTGTTTTGGTGGGCGCTGAATGTGGCTGTTGGAGCTTGCTGAGGAGGCCTTGATGCACAGAGGAATTAAATAGCTTAAAGGCTGATCATGACCTGGAGAACTTAGATTAGGGGCTGGAGCAGAATCAGCTGTGAGAAACTCAGCCTGAGAGTGGTGCAGAAACCACAGGGCTGTGACTCAGCTCGTGTAACTTTAGATGCCTACAGATACTGGGCTCTCTCTCTTCAGGGAGAGAAGTAGGTGCATACAAGGCAAGACTTCAGCCCTGGTTTAAGTATGTACTTTAAGAGCAGAAAAATAATTTCCTAGATACATTTCTTATCAAAAAAAGGGAGCATTTGAGTCACTAGGTCACAGCAGAGATCTCCTGACCTGCTGCTGAATGTTTCCTGCCTCATATCCCTTGGAGAGCTGGGGACAGCACTTCACCCAGGCAGCCAAGGATGAGCACATCCAGCACAGGGGCAGGGCTTGCATCTCAGTAAAATCCCCAGATACAGGCAGGACCCAAGACACCAGCCTGAACCAAAGGTGGTGGGATGCAGGATGAGGGCTGTCCATATGGTCTGGATGAGCAATGACCTGATAACAGCATGGTCTGGCAGGCTAAAGAAATGTGTTAAAGCTGCAGGTGTGATACTGGTTCGTCCTGCACGAACCAGCTTCATCAGGGCAATCAGGCAGAGGATGTGCCCTGCAGGAATCTCTCATTCCCCTCCCTGTCATGGCTGAGGTGGAGGGGAACTCATCTAAAAACACAGAAGGGCATCCCTGGTATGATCTTCAGCTGTATTGATTTGGCTATTGCTGCCATAGGAGAAGATGTGAAGGGGCATTTGCTGGCTCATGCTTTACAGCTCAAATGGGAACTGTCAGGATTTTCCCCCTTCTCTTCACTCAGGGGGTTTTACTATTTTTCAGAGACAGAGCAATTATCTGCACACCAAACCTTAGTGACTGGTGTAACTGTGAAGTGGCAGATCCCCCTCCCAAACTTCAGGGAAGGCAGCACGAGGGAGAAGCTGCTCTGGGCACTGAACAGGAGCAGCTCGCTCAGTAAGCATCAGAACTGTTTGTTGTAAATCTGACTCTCACACTGGGCAATGCTTTAAGAAAACCTTTTCCCTGCAGTCCCTCAGGTCCCACCGGTCACGTTTGCAGCTCCCAGGCTGCACTTACCCGGGTAATTTGTATGGATGGGGGCTCCCTGGGTGGCAGAGGCGAAGGGCTGACAGGCCTTTCCTGCCAATCTGTCTGTTGTTCAGATGAAGTGGTTGGAAAGTGCTCACTCTCCAGTTCCCTCTTTAGCTCAGGCACTCTGATAAGGCCTGGGCTGTCCTATCTTGCCCTGGGAGCTGTTCCTCCTCCCTAACAGGCTCCCTTCCCCAGCTGACAGTTAGCAGCAGGCAGTGCTTGATAAACTTATCAGACCAAAGCTGAGCTCAGTGCATGCTCAGCTCCTCCCCAGCCCCAGATTTCCCCACTCCTGAGGACTCTCTGCCTGCCTTGCTGGCTGGTACAGTGAACACAGATCCCCCTTGGGCCCACAGGTCAAAATCAGCCCAAGGACCAGATTGAGAAGTGCTCAGATTGAAGCAGCACATCCAAAGTGAGGGCACTGAGTGGGATGTTTACAGCATCCATATCCAGCTGTCTCTCTCCCTGCAATATTATTCCCAAGTCAAAATGCTCTTGTCTGGTTTATCCTCCCTGTGTTGCTGCTTGCTCTGTTCCTCTGCTGGTTTTGAGTTTAGTGGGTTCAAAGCAGGGTCTGGCTGTGCCTGCCTGGAGGATTGCTGAGCCAGCTCTGGAACGAGGGGGCTTTGCTGGATTCAGTTCCTATCACTGGTTATTGGTGTCGCAGTTGTGCTCGGGCATTCCAGCCCAGATCAAGGCTCCATTGTGTGAGGTGCTGGATGTGGAAGATAAGGAGGAGCAGTCTCATCCCTGACTATCTTACTGTTGAAATAAACAAGTGAAATGAAGGAGAGGGGGAATTATTATCCTTCTCTCACAGATGGGGTGAAGAGCTTCTGAGAGCTTCACAGTGTGCTGAACAAATTCAGAAATCCAGCACTCAAGTCTTGCCCAAGGTCATGCAGGAAATGTGTGGCAGATCTTAAGTCTCAATTTAAAGTTGCAGCCTTAAGATCAGTGTGTGTCCATGGTGACTGTTAGTTTTTAGATGGTGGGCCAGGAATTCTGCAGGGATCTGTGTTTTCTTACTTCTCATCCAGCACAGAGATTCACTATCCCTGAATAATTTTCGTGTGGCTGTTCTGGGTTGCCTGCTCTGAGTGGATGTGTTATTCCAAGTGAAAAGAGGGGGGGAAATCTCTGCTTTGTGAGCAGATTGAACGTTTAAGAAATGGTTTGTGATGTACTTTTTTAATTATAATTCTGTCGCAGCTTTGCAGGATGAGCTCCATATCCAGCCCCACGTTAGGCCCTTAATGGCAGGCAGGAATGTTTTCCCTGTGCAAGGAAATGTGTATGCAGCTATTTCTGGGAGATTGCTCCACACCTTCAAGTTTCCTTTTGTGCACTGTGCTGATGGGCTGGAATTAAACTGCTGCCATGTCTCCATCACCTGTGACTGGGGAACAACCTGCTGTGAGGACAAAGGGCTCTGCTCTTATCTTTTTTTCACTGAAAACCCTTTCTTGTGATGTCTAAGGTGGGAAGCAAGGGGATGCGGCAAATAACTTTAACCAGCAGAACCTGCATCCAACTGGAGTCTAATTCTTCTCTGTCCTTCCTCTCAGTTCGTTTTAGGGCTTCCCTAACAATTGCCAACAGAAGAAAGCTTCAGGATCTTTCCTTCTCCAGGATTGCACTCTGCAGCTAGCTGGGAACACCCCTCTGCTTCCTGCAGGTGTCCCGTGGCTCTGTCCTCATTAGGAAGACAGATTCATCCCATGTCCAAACTGAAATCCACCCTTAATCATAGCTCTGCTGGGCTGCTGCTCTCAGTGCCTCAAGGCTGTCTGGAAGACACAGAGGCACCTCTCTCCTCCTGACAGATGCCCGGGGTTAGTGCTTTGCATGTCTCTCATTTGCTAAACAAAACAGCCCAGAGACCAGGATTTTTTTTTTCCCTAGCAATAAAGGGAAGAAGGTGTGAAGGGAACTGGGGAAGGACAGGATACAGAGCAGGCTCAAAGAGAGGCAAAAACAATCAGCTCGCTCTTCAGCCACAAAGATTAGTTGAGATTTTGCTTTTTGCTATCTGTTTCCTCGACTGACTGACTGACCAGAATGTTTGTGATGAAAGGGGAGGTGGTGGGAAAGGGGTTGTACCAGAGTGATCAGAACTGAGAAGGATTTGCATGTTTGGAGAGCAGGGCCAGGTGTGTTTAGAGCTGGTGACAGCATGGCCTGGTCCTGATCAGTGCTGAGCATCCTCGGGTACCCATGGTGTAGATTCAGCAGCTCCAAGGAGCAGGGCAGCCCTTTGCCTGCTCTTTGTAGCAAGTTTACCCTTGGCTGGTGCTGTGCTGGGAGGGAGGAAGGGGCAGTGGGGTTCTGCCTTGTTTTTCTTTGGGGCTGCTGGCATCCAGGGGCCTCAAGCAATGCCAGGGCTTGGGCATTAGGTGATCTTAAAGTGGCAACTCATTACTCAAGAGGAAGAATCTGTAGAGTCTTAGTGGAAAACGCTGCAAGTTAATTCCCTGTCCTCCTCCTCTTCCCTTTTGTCACCTCCTGTCTCTGGCTGTTCTGTCTCACTGGTGCCTTTGCCAGGGCTCCCCCTCCACAGGCTGTGCCTCTGGCACTCTGCCTGTGGGAGTGGGTCAGCCTGGATCCCCTGCACTGCTCTGGCCACAGATGTGTTCTCCTGAGCTCTGCAGCAGCCTGCACACTGCCTGCAGCCATCCCAGTGTGCTCCTCCACTCACTGCCCATCCAGACAAAGTCATCCCTGGATCTCCTGGGATGTGCTCCCCAGGCTCCTCACAAACACCAGGCTAAGTGCTAACAACTCCAGCTCTCTCCTGGCACTGCCTCCTCCAGTGTGGCTGCTCTTCAGGAACATCTGGGCTCAGAAACCCCTGGAGTCCTGGGAAAATAGCAGGCACGACTTGGGTGATGTGTGCTGTGTTTGGAGGGAGAAGCTGAAGGAGCACGCAGGAGAGAAGATCCCAGCTGTCCATTGAAGGTTATCGCTCCTCTGTACCTTGGAAATCAAGGACAGGAGTGAAAATCTAATGGATACAGCAGCTCTTCTTCATGAGGCTCAGAAGAACCAGCTGTCTGGTTTGGTTTTACGAGTGGTCACAGGCACTCTTGCCAACTGATGTGTGCCAGCACTTGACTCCAAATGGCCAAAATTAGGAAGCTTTACATGAGTCAGACACCCCTGCTGTCCCCAGGGAAGTCTGTGCTGGTGTGCCTCTGCGGTTTGGGGCTCGAGGGTTTTGCTCCTGAGCAGTCCAGGTGCTGACACTCTCTTTGAATGTTTCTGTTTGCAGATTAGTGGAGGACAAGGGGAATAACAAACACAGTTTGCATTTTGGGCTGTAGTTTTAATAAGCTGAAATGACTTCACCTTGAGCAAGGCTTGTGCACGTGTGGGTGTTCACAGGTGTGTGTGGGGCTGGGGACCAGTTCCATCACAGGTTATGCACCTTCCCCAGAATGGCTCAGGGAAGGACAGCAGGGATTTACTGGGGGATTTGGCACTGTCTGTTGGACACACAGGATGGAAGTCTCTAATGGGAGCCCTTTCCTACATGTGAATTTCCATTTTTATTCCCACTCAAACCATAAAGAGCAATCCTAGACCCTTCTCCTTTTTCATGCCATCCTCACTGCCTGTGTCCCCAGAGTTACGTATGAGCTGTTCTTTAAATGAGTGTTTTGAACATGAAATACTCTGTGTTAGCCCAGTTACTAAGAAGGAACAGATTTATCAGATAAATCCCAGCAGGCCTGTACATGTCACTGTCTGGTATAGTGCAATAAAAATATACATTAGAATAAGTATAAATACATATTTACAGTGTACAAGTAAAGCCAGGAGTACAGACTCTGGGTTTGAGCTTCCAGGTACATATTAATGACTTACAGCTTAAGCACAGCATAAAAGGGGCAAGTACAAGTGTTTTAGGTCTTAGGAGAGTAACCTGGGATTTACAGCAGGGGAACTGAGGGCACTTCTCTTCTGGAAACACATGAATTTTCCACTTGGACCACTGTCTTGGCCCATGATGGCAGCCTTCCTTCATAAGCCTTTGCAGTGAAATGGCCACAGCCCGTTCCCAGGGTAATTCCCACTGGAGTCGTTGTCCAAGGCTGTGTGCTCAGGGATGCAGTTATGGAGCGAGCCATGTGCTGCTACAATGCCCCAATTAACTGAAAACACTTGTTTATGCTGTAATAATGTTATAATAATATTTTTTCTTCCTGTTAAGAACTTGGGGGACTCCACAAACCTGAGTGAATGGCCCCACGTCACCAGGAGGGGTGGGAAAACAAAAGCCCAGGACGGTGACTTGCCAAAGGTTATAGAGAGAGAATTTGGCAGAGCTTGGAGGGGAACTGGTTCTTTACTTGCTCCAGTGCTTTGCTTCAGCCCCTAGACCTGCCAAAAGGAGGAAATACCACTGCTCTCTTTGTATAATATTTGTGAGGTACTTGCATGCTCTGCCAACATGTACAGGCTCAGTCACTTCCTCCTTGAGGAGAGTGCCTGGCAAGCAGAACTCTGGCCCTTGATATCGATATCCAGGGTGATTCCTGCCCATGCAGTGACTCAGGATTGCTCAGGACAGCTCTAAGCTGGCACGTCCAGCACACAGGGAAGTGGGACCTGCCAGCCCTGATTCCAAGAGCAGCCCGACTCTCCCATGGTACCAAGACACGGGGATGATCAGCTCCTGCCTGGTGCTGTGGTATGGCTCTTCCTGGAGCCTGCTTGGGATCTCTGCAGTGTGCTGTGTCTGAGGAATGTATTTAGAGACCCCTGTTATCTGCTAGGGATAGGAGCTGTTTCTTCAGTATTTTCCTCCCACTCCAGGCTAAAAATACAGCACAGTTAACTTGTCATTTGATCAGAGTAAATGCTCTGCTGAAAGAAATTACTTTAAGGTGTCTGTTGGCAGAATTTATGGCCTGGGCAAGTCTCTGCAGAAGGCCTATCCAGGTTGAACACAGCTGACTGAGTGCAATCTATTTGCATGCCCTGGGCTTATCTTCCCAGCCATCAGAGCAGAACATGGTTACAGCACCAGCTTGGCACAGATTGTTGCTGCCACCAGCCCAGGAGTCCCCTCCTCCCCACTGGGCAGCCTGATGAACTGGATTCTGCTCCTGGTGTAAATCCAGAGTGATAGTGACCTTGGAGGAATTCCTCTGGATTTACACTTGAGCAGGTGGTGTCAGATCTGCACTGGTACCTGTTGCAGTCGAAAAGTGAAAGCTCCCACAGGTTTCTTTGAGACGTGCAAGGCCCCAAAGCCAATGCATGACTTGGCCTGTCCCCAGGGGAACACAGGACACCATGGGAGCTTTGTGAGGTGGATGGAGGTGCTGGGGACAGTCTTCTTCCCTGGAGCATGAAGTGGGAGCTCCAGTAAAGATGTGGAGCCAGCCCTCACTTGAGGCTGTGCTGGGTCTCTCGGTGCCTCCGCAGATCCACCTTGCGCTGGAAGCCCTTGGCACAGAGCTCGCAGCTGAAGGGTTTGAAGCCGGTGTGCTTGCGGCTGTGGGTGATCAGGTTGGAGCTCTGGCTGAAGGCTTTGCCACACACCTGGCATTTGTGGGGCTTCTCCCCTGCAGGGCACAGAAAATGGTAAAAAAAAAACCACTTTAACAGGTGAAGGAAGAGAGAGGAATATGTATTTTAGCAGAGTCAGATGTGCTTGGGCATCAGGGTGCTCCAGCCCAGCTCTCTTGGGGATGTGTCTGGATTGTGATCCAGCACCAGAGGGTGGGAAGAACCAGGGACAGTCCTCTCCAGCTGAGTGACCCATTGCCTGCATCCAGGGCTGGGTACAACCCCAACATGCACCAAAGGCTGGTCAGTAACCACCTCCTTGTCAGGCAGATGTGCTTCAGCCTCCTTCTGTCTCACCCTACATGGAATAATGACTTTCCAGTGCCTCTGGACACTCATCCCCAGTCTAATCCCTCTGTGTCTGGGGACTGTGTATGTGCATGATGCTCTCTAATAAATGGAATATTTAGTTTCCCACCTGTGTGGATGTAGGTGTGCTTCTTCATGTCTGACTTCTGGTGGAAGCGCTTCCCGCAGTACTGGCAGGGATAGGGCCGCGTGTCCGAGTGGATCAGGAGGTGAGTGGAGAGGGTGGAGGAACGTTTGAATGTCTTCCCACACATCTTGCACTCAAAGCTTCTTTCCTGTTGGGGAAGGAAAATCATGGGATGTCTGAGGCTGTAAGACATGTGACAGAGCTTGAAGAGTGATGAGAATTGTAGATTTGATAAGCAAATCTCCTTGGCTCGTGAACTGATAATGCTGGGTGCAGCACAAAGGGAATTCAGGGAGGGTTAATTATGGAAATGGATCACATCTTGTGATCCAAACTCCTGCTCCCTTTAGCAGGAGGTGAGGCACAGATCACAGAGTACCAATGATCCTCCCTTCCCTTCCAAGGAATTCTGAAGGGCAGTCTGAGATTTGTGAGACCAAGAGCTATGACCTGTGGTTTTCAGAGCTCCTGTCCTTGTCACTGCGTGCCACAGGAAAGGCATCACATTTACCACCTAGGAAGTGTCACTTCCTCTGTAATGGATTAAGGAAGAGCTGAGGGCCAGAGCTGGTTCTCTGGAACCATGCCACCCACCTGGGAGTGGATGTTGGTGTGCTGCTCCAGGCTCACAGCGTGCCCAAAGGTTTTGCCACATACTTCACAGGCAAAGGGACGGGTCCCACTGTGAGACCTTCGGACATGGACCTCCAGCCCATGGGGAGTGGAGAACACCTGCAAAACAAAACCCCAGCGATTTTTCTGACATGAGGTGGCTGCATTTCCACCTCCGTCTTCAATTCCTTCTCTTTATTTAATCTTCCCCTCTGTGAGAAGTCATGTCAACTGCAGCAGTGCCTCGTTCTCCTGACTGCGGGCCCCGCTCTGAGCCACACACTTTGGTGTGACCGAATGAAGAATGGGTTTCGTGCTTCATGTGTGCTATGAAAATCCCTCCAGGCCCTCCCCATCCCAGAGGTTCTCATCCAACACACACCTTGTTGCACTTCATGCAGTGGAAGGTCTCCATGTCTGAGGAATAATGCAGGCTGTAATCCATGGGGGGCTCGGTGCTTGGCAGGAGGTGGCTCCCATACAGACTCACAGGGTGCTCCAGCAGGGCTGACTGCATGCTGGAAGACATCTGCTGGTAGCTGTATGGCACATGGAAAGCATCCCAGGAAATGCTGGCTTTGTAGAAGGTTGGGGTGCTCGCTGTGTTAGTGCAGTCCTTGATCTCCAGCCCTGGCATGGCCATCTCTGAGTTTGCAAAGGAAAGGCAGAGGTGAGTGTCACACCATTGCCTGAAGTTGGGCACCTGTAAAAAAACCTCCCCATCTTGCCTGACCTCGGGAGCTGCTGTTGGCAACTTCTCTTTGATTCAAATCCTGATTCCCCAGGTAAAGTGTGTGTTTTGTGACTTTGATTTGAATCTGAGGGAATTTTACGGCAGAGAACGCCATGGAAATGTTATGGCTAAGGGAAAGTTAAGCCCTCTGCTAGCCCTCCTTGATGGGGTGTTTGAACAAGCAGCCTGTGGGCACCTGCCTTGACCCAAATAGCACAGAGCTGCATTAAGATGGGGAGGTTCATTCATTGGGAATCACAGCACTACCCTTCATTCTTTCTGGCATAGACCAGAACTGTAAAGGGAAATACAGAATGCTCCTAATGAGCTCTGCCTGTGACAAGTTTGACCATTGATGTCAAAATAAGAGCTTTCATTTACTGAAAATCTGGGCCCAGTTTTAGGGGCTCCATAACCAGCTGAGCCCTGACCTCTTTTGCTATTGGGATTTTGGGTGGCCAACCTTGAGCTGAAGGACCTGGCAGCATCCTGCTCATATACTGGACAGGAACACTTTCTTCTTTCAGTTCAGGTGGGTCCTTTTCTTGTTTTGGAATCACACATCCCAGCTCCTGTTTCTTGATGTCCTCTGGCATCCTGTGGCCTGTGGCTGTAAAGAGCAGTGTCACTGTCACAGTTATGTCACTCCTGCTGTTACAAGAGGAGTCTGTTTAGCTGAGTTTTGTGCTCATGTGTGAACTCCTGCCTGGACACAGCAGCCCATGCTCAATTCCCTGAGGAAGTGCAGAGTGGTGCCATCAGCATTCAAGGTCTGCCCATTGCTGACAAAGGGAAATTCCAATGAGGATGAGATCGGCAAGACAGAGGGGGCAGGATGAGATGACAGGATCCTTGATACCTGATACAGTTAGAGAAAACCAACCCTAGGATTATGATGTAAGAATAATTTCCTTTTTTAAAACCATTTCTGCTTGTGTGGGTAACTAACAATCACTAACTTATTAACCTCCCCACCCCTCTCCTGAGAGAGCTGGGCATTGTTAATCTGGATTTATGGACAGCCAAGCAGGGAAGCAGAGAGGGGAAGCAAGTCCTTATGCACTGAGCCTCATCTCCTCCTGCCCACACTCCCATTTATTTCTCCATGCTTGTCCCAGCCCTTAAAGACACCAACCAACCCTTGTTAAACTTTGTAGTAAGAATCTAAAATGGACAGAGGTCCAACATGTGTCTTCTTTCTGCTGGAGATGGGACAGATCTGCTGAAGGACAATATTTATCTGTTGCCAAACCTGCCACTGCACCAGAAACACAGCAAATAGCCGAAGGATAATGGCAGGAACAGAAATTAAAATGTTACCTCCTTTCCTTTTATCAAACTTATCTCAGGGCTAGACTCTAATTTGATAGCCAGGGCTAGAACAAAGGGTAAATTGATCCTAAATTTGAATAAAGAAAATTTGCATGGTGCCTGAAGGAAGAAGATAATTACCCTGGCCCTGGCACTGCTTGGATGGCTGTGGGAGAGTGGGAGCTGGAGCAGAGGGAGGAGAGCAGGGATGGGCAGAACTGTGTTGGGGGGTGTTAACACTAGGAAGAGATGGTAAGACCCTGAGGTAGAGAAGATGCAGTCCAGAGGGAGTGTGGGCAGTGAACACAGGAAACTGGAGATGGAGGTGGCAGAGCTGTGAGTTTGTAGAACACTGACAGCCCAGTGCAAGCTCTTTCCCCAGCCATTAGTGGCCTGAAGTAGGTAATTTTTCCCAAATGTGAACACAGCATCTTATAGCTCAAATCTCCCCAGCAACCCAGCAGGAAACAAAGGGAGGATCAGTGTGGATTTGGTGTAGAGAAAGGACACATAGTAAGGGATCAGCTTGCCCTTAGACTGACATCCCTGTGTGGAAGCCTTTGGATGCTTTTTAGCTCACTCATCCTCCTCCCTTAGCTGCCTACTGACTTACTGATTTACCTCTGTGGGTTCCTACAAGCCCAGGGGATGGATTGACTCACCAGTGAAGGCAGAGGTGACTGGACCCCACGTGAGTACTGGCAGGTCATCTTCCACACAGCGGTGCTGGTGATAGGTGTGAGCCTTCTTGCTCTTCACCAAAAAGGAACGTGGCATCTTCCATTCACTTTCTAGGATGACAAACAGAAAAACACCAGGTAAACCTCTGTGGCTTGGGGAGTAACTTCCCACTTGTTTCAGATTGAGTGCACTCTGTAAAAATCTCACTTCACAATCTACCCCAGGCTGAGGCAAAGGATTACAGAAAAAGAAACAGGGGCAGGCCTAACCTGAGAGCTGTTACAGACCAAAACTGTGGCAGAGAATTGGAAACCAGAACCTGTCCCTTGTAGTCCTGCTCTGACTACAGGACAGGCTGCATCTCTGATCTTCTCCCTGACAGGACAGAGAGGGAACCACAGGTTAGAGATCCCCACTGGAGAAAATCTGAGTGTTTGTGCTGCACCTGGAAGGTGCAATCCAAAGCCATGGCCTGGGCTCTGCTGTGAAATTATTATATAAACAATAATGATAGAAACTACATCAATGATAGGAGACAGGAAAATCCCTGCAGAATGATGTGTGGAAGGATTCCCTCTTGCTTGAATAGTTGGAGCCCTGGCTGACAAACAGAGCAGAGGCAGAGCAGGAAGGCTGGGTGAGAAATCACCTTTTGGACCCAACTCAAACATTACAGACCGTTGAAATGGCGGGTTAGGGACAAACATAAAATGCTGAAATTTAATCATACCAAATTCTCTTGCAATGCATGTGTTATCTTTGCTACCCAGAACCCAGCCCGCCCTGTGCCCACTCCCTGGGCTGGTAACTGCTCTGGTGGAGGTAGGGTGGCAACAGGGATGATGTTGTGTGCAGTAATAGCAGCTGGTGCCTTATTTGCATGTGTATTTGCATTTTCCATTGTAATTGTCTGGGATAGAGGCACTAAAAACAAATCTTGCTATATTTCATCTGTAAAGTCAGCATTTCAGTCCTGGCTCTCTGTTGACTGGAAACTCTTATTAAGTTTTGTTCCTTCCTGAGAGCAGTTCAGTGGAACCTACTTAATTACTAAACAAAAATCCCCAAAATCCATAAAGTTTGCTCCTGTTAAACAGGAATGAAATGCAATGTCTGCCCAAGGACAGAGCAGTCCTGGAATCCCAAACAGGCAGGGATGGAAAAGTCTGTTCCCCAGAGCTGAGAAGTGCCTGTACTACCCCTCCATGCTAAATATAATTACAGAGCCCACTGGTGTTTTTAAAAGGTCTTTGGGCCACATTTACAGTGGTGCCTAAAGCTGTGGGATTCCCACAGCCAGGTCTGCTGGGGACAGGGAGATTGCTGAGGTACTCCCTGCCCAGCTGCCTTTCAATATGCTGCTGTCCTTTTAAATCTGGTCCAGGATTCCCACTGTTCCAGCTATGATTTCAGGGATAACTCTCTTTGGCTCTAACAATTTTTTTCTTCTGGAATGACTCACCTGTTTTTCTTCATCTTTTTCCAAGAAATTTATGTGTAGCTTGAGATGAATAATAGAAAGCTGAGGCCAAGAGCAGACTTTTAATTTCATTTTAGAAAAAGGACAGAATAGCACTGAGGATGAACCATAAGCAGGCCCTTGAGGGAAGGGGCACTGAAGTACACAGCTGCTTTTTGCTCTCCTGGAACTCTCTAATGAGGTTCATTCAAAGAGCTGTAAAGAGTCTCTGCCCAGTGGAAAGCTGCAGGCACAGAAATAGCTGCAGCTCAGTGCAAACTCAGGGGTGTTCTGCAGTGGGTTTTGACCCTTCAGCTCAGCCCGTGTCCCTGCCATTCCAGCAGCACTGCTGAGCTTTTCGAGCTTCCTGTGCACTGACCTAACCCTGCATTATAGACCTGTCCCAAGCTAAAGTGCTGCCTCAAACCCTTTAGACCTGGAATTTCCACTCCTGTCACAGGGATTTCCCCATGTGGGGGGGCAGTGTGTGTGGGGGAAAGCTTCAGATATCGGATTTCTCTGCCTGAATTAACCAGCTCATTTCCCTGGGCTCCCTCCACGGTGAAGGAAGAGTAAGGGTAGTGGGTAACTGTAGGGTGAGAGCCTGCATGCAGCTGTGCCTGCTGGAACAGCCACTCTCCCTGCCCTCAGGCTAGAGAATCCTGGAGAATCCTGTGGCAGCAGCCGGGCAGCTCGGCCAGGTAAATCAGAGGACAACGTTTCATGGCAGTGCCCATAAGCCAAGCACAGACAGCACTAAGCAGAGCCCCTCTTTTCTAGTGGTGGTTGAAAGCAGATGTCCGTGAATAAAAAGAATCTTTCTGGATGTGTTTGCCCCAGCCTGTGTAAAAGCTGAATTTGGCCCAGTATCCTGACTGCTGATAAGGGCCACGACTGAGCACAACCATCTTCAATGGACTGAACGTTGCAAAAGGAAGTCACCTTCCCCCACCCCATTTTATAGAAAAAAAAAAGGAACTGGGAGCCCAGAGCAGAGTTAATTAACAACTGCACTGGACTGGCTTTGTGATTCACACAACCAGGCTAGAGGAAAGCTACAAGCAGAGATTGTGGGAGGAAAAAGGACTGGTTTTCCTTGAAACTCCAGATTATCTGTAGCAAGTGATCAGTGGCTCCTGATGGCTCTCTGTATTTCCCAGGAAAAGCAGCGCTGCGGACAATGGACCCCGCACCTTGCCACGTGTTAGAGTTACTGAAGCCTCTGGCAGAATTTAGCTTCAACCTTCTGCTGAAAATTAAACTTTCTTTTTTTGGAGTCTATTCATTTCAGCCCCTGTGGCAGCAGTTTCTACCTGGACTGGTAAGTGCACAAGGGAATTTATTGCTTGGGCAGGAATGCCCATCCAAAATGGAAGTGTTCTGGCATTTCTATTAATTCAATATAGGACATAAAACCAGTAGGTGGCTAGAACTGACATTCTTAATAGCCTGCCATTCATGCAACTGTATAATAATGTTATAATGTGCCCTGAGGAGAAGACAGAGGGAGCCAAGGGGAAAAAAGCAGCTTCACTATTTTGGGTACCTCACCTGAAGCACCTTAGAAGGGTTTCTTTCACCAGTTATAAATTCCCCAGTCAGGTCTGAAAGCAGATCCAGCATTTGCATGTTCAAACTCCAAGCTCCTTCATCCTCAGCGATGCTTTGGGCTGATTTTGCAGAGTGTCCCAGGTAAAATTCTAACACTGAAACATTGCAGATGGGCTTGGTTTTTAGTTTAGGGGTGGCTTCTGACTCCAGGATCCTCATTTTCCTGGATCCTATGTCCCTGCTGAAGCCCTAACTCTCACTTCACTGCAGATCTCAGTACCCAAACCCACAGGACTGGTCCTTTGAGGTAATTTAGAGGAAATTCACGCTCTCGGTCACTTAGGTTATGAAGCCTTTGGTGGGGACAGGGTTTGCAGGATTGTGCCACCCTGAACCCAATTTGCAGTGCAAGTTCCATTCTAAAGCTGACTTGCATTTTTTCTCTAAATTCAAGTAATTCTGTTTTCAGATTTCTGAGGCTAATTGTAGAGACTAAACACTTTTTCTTGCTACACTCAGTGAAACATTAAATTTTAACTGGCATTACAAGGCTAGTACTCACCAGTAGAACATTACACCACATCTTCAGCTGATGAGCATACAAAGTTTTAGGCTAAAAAGTGCTTTTTCCTTTCCATTGCTTAATTTATATTATTTATATTTATATATTAATATTGCCATTTTCCTGCTTTTTTTTTCCTTTTCTTTTTTTCTGGAAAAAGTGAAGCTTCCAAAAATACAGAATAGTTTCTCTTTCAAAAGACTGCATTTTTGAAGCAGAAAAGTGCGAAGTAGAACACGATGTGTCTGCAGATTAAAAGCCCAAATAAAATAAAATAAGATAAGATAAGATGCTTTATGGACTCTTGACTCTTTAAATATAAAGTCAAATTTGAAAGAATTTCAGCTCTTTGCAACAAAATTAATCATTTTTCCACTAGTCCACCCTTGCATAATTGAATGTACTTGGGCAAAGTAATTTAAATGGGAAAAATGAACAGGACATTTTTAATTCTTGTGGTAAGACTGGATAAATGGACATTATGGCAGGGGCAGCAAATTATGGTGGAAATTTCATCCAAAAAATTGAACAGAAATACTGGAATAGCTGCAACACCCAGAAAAAAACATTTAGACTATAATTGCAGCACTTGTTCTCTAGAAAGCCCCCATAGCTCCCTGTGATGTCGGGAATACCAATGGCTTTAGGAAACTCTGCTTTAGGCTTCCATGGATGGAATTCTACAGTGCAATCTCCCAAATTCCAGATCTCCTTAATGTACAGATTCAATTCTAATGTGAACTTGCAAATCATTAATGTATTGAATCAATCTTGTGATATGAGAAGTGCCTATAAATAGCTAAATCCATATGCTAAAATTTGTTAGATTAATCAGCCTATATTTTAAAAGGGTGGAAAAATAATAAAAGATGGATTTGAAGTAAAAATCCTGAATGGGAGAGGAATTGTCACCTACAAAAAACTGCCACAAGTGATGGCAGCAGAGGTGTGCTGCTCTCTGAATGTATATGCCTGGCCCTATAAAAGAGCAATTAAAAGGAAAAACACAGTTTGCCCTCTGCCCCAAAGTAAAAAACTCCATAGCTCCTGCTGGTGGAGCTGGCTGGGACACAGGTACCCGAGACCATTGTCACATCTCTTATATTTTGTTTATTACCATTTCCACGTGTAAAAGCGAAGTACATGGCATATAATTTAAAAAAGTTCAATTCAAATGAGTCAGGTGAACTATGACCATTAAGAAATCCTCAGGACAAGTGGCTTAGGCAGTGGAACATGTTACATATTTGCAGACACAAGCGAAGAAGAAGAAGAAGGAGGAGGAAAAAAGCTTAGAAAAACATATCAGAAAAATGAGAAAACCAATGCAATTAGAAGTGTTTAAAAGAATAAATCAATCACCTGTTTGAGGGACTTTGCTTTACTGGATTTGCCTTGAAATCTCCCCAGACAAGCGAGACGTTGTCTTCTCTCAGGACTCCTCTTCCACTTTTTCACTTGGTTGCAGTCGGCTGAAATAGATACTTCTCCTTTTTTCTCTCTGTTTTTTTTTCCCCTGTTCCCCTCCCTGATTTTTCAATCAGATTATTTGTGTCAAAATCTGGCGGTGAAGAAACAGCCAATAAGAGGCAGAGCCCAGAAAGTATTTGCTTATCAAAACTTCCCAGGACTTTGACAACTTGAAGAGAATTCACGATGCCCAGCTCGAAGCCCTGGGGGCAGCACCCTTCACTTTTGGGGGCAGCTTTGCCTTCTGCAGGAATACTCTTCTGTCATATTGACAAAAAGCATGACACAGGAAATAATGCACTGAGCAGGCATTTGTTATTTTGTCTTTTCCTTAAAAGAAGAAAAAAATTTTAAAAAAAAAAGCCCTTAAGAAACCTGTAATTTTACACACATTCATCCCCGCATCGTATCTCTCACAAACAGACACACCATCTGTCTCACACACACACACACTCACATACTTGGGGCTCATAAACAAAACCATCGAGCACATATGCACAGAATTATTTTATTCCAGAATGGATCTTTTATCTCTCCAATTTCCGAGGAAAAACGAATAAATACTTGCACGGTATAACTGAAGAAGATGCGTGTTAATCACCCTTCATTTTCCCAGGCATATGTGTGTGCAATCCACACATATTTTAGGCATTGCTCTATCTATATACAGCTGTATATAGGGTTTAAATATAGATTTAAGAAAGCTCATTAAGCAAGCTCATTAACAACAGCTTTGCAAAAAGCTCTTCAAGAGCAATAATAAGAATTTGCACTTCTATTGCTTGCTTTCAAAAAAGGTTTGAGAATGGCTTTGCAAATGTGAAATAATGGAGTGTCAAAGGAATGGCCTAGAGAAGGAGGGAGGATGGAGCAGGGGCAGAGTGACTGTCCCCAGGTTGTTCTCTAGCACAGCTGGGAACAGGAGCTGGAGAACAGGTTTTTTTGTCTTGGGCATCACTCTTATTTGGAGACAATCAAGGACAGCTGAAATCCCCAAATACTTGGGAGAGAGAGAGAAGGGGAGTAATTCCTTGATTCCACCCATTCTGTAGTTATCCCAACCCTCCTGGCTGTGCAGGTGCCCAGTGGCACGAGCTGTGTGTGCCCTCAGATGTCCCCTCCTGTGCTCGCAGCTCTCTCTGTGCATGGTGGAACTGAGAGTGCAGGGATGCCTTCCAAGGAATTTACAATTCCAGAGGTAGAAAAGTGTACAGCAGCTGTTGTGTGCTGAGAACTGGACTGCCTCTGGACATTCCTCTGGAGATGGAGTTTTCCTGCTCCCCGTGAGCTTCCAAATGCATTTCACTGCTTCCTACAGCTGCATGGCTCTGCTGGGTCCTTTTCCTGCTGGAGCTCAGGGTGGGGAACACCAGGAAGGAACAACCTTTGTTCTGCTGGGCCCAGCGGGAGGCTGGGGCTTCCCTGACAGAGCAGATGTGATCCAGGGACACTCGGGGCGGAGAGCAGAGGGATTCTGGACCTGGCCATGGCAGGGCCTGCTGTCCCCAAGGCTGTGCCAGGACAGCAGCAGTGCCAGCTGTGGCATTGCCCCGTGGCACCGGCCGGGCTGTGCAATGAGGTTGATGCAACTCGGAGATAGGAGCGTGGATTTCACCCGCATTGAGAAAGATTCAGATTTTGATCTTAACCCGTCATTTACTGAGAATAATTAATTCTTATTGTTTATAGAAGTGAACAATCCCTTTTCCCGCTCCCTCCTCCCCTCCATATTTATCTAGCCGAGTTTTGCATGAAAGAAACGTTCCTAAGGCATTGTGCTTGGAAGCTGATTTGCATCCTCTTAAACACAGGCATTTGAGGGATTACATTTCCCGCTACAAAAACAAGCATTGTAACAGAAACCCAAAATGTACATTGCAGCTTCAGGGTTTGGTATGAAGACAGTTACAGGAGTTAAACAAAACAGGAAAATGACAAGCTGCTGAAAAGGACTGAGATGTTATTTTATGAAACATTGAAGCTGGCTTCTGCCAGCACCCCAAAGCACAGACCTCCTGTAGATACAAAGGGCAAATGGCTGCAGAATGTTGCTCTTAAACTCAAAACAGTCAAAGTAAGTCAACCACACAAAACAAGCCCCTAGAAAAGTAGTTGTGTCAGAATCTTTAAGGTTCCTTCCCAGCCACTCTCAGATTCTATGTTCAGTAAACCCCCTGAGCCAGCTGGTTTCAGAGGCGCTGCCAGGAGGACTGGGCACAGCCCTGTGCAAAAGGAGGATGCCTCCATCTCCAGTATCAGTAACAGCTGGATCAGCTCTCCTGCCTCCCCAGCTTGCCATGAGCTCACAAGATCTAAGTGTGGACAGACTGACCCCTGAGCTAATAGCACAGAAACTCTCACTCAGGGCCAATGTCACCACACTGCAAAGCCTGAAGGGACATGGGGACATTGTTGTGGTTTCTCCAGCTCTCGTCCACTCCTTCTACCTTTATTTTATTTCAGGGATTGGTTTGGAGCAAAAGGCTGCAGGATGGGAGTGCAGTCGGCTTGGCTTGTTGTGTTCTACTCTTCCCTGGATTTCTGTCTGTGCCTTCTGCTCATGTCTCCAGTGAAACCACCATCAAAAGGTGACTTACACAAGCTGATTTATAAAGCCAGAGAGCTGGAGGTGCATTTGGGGCTGGAAGAACCTTTGAGCTGACCCCATGTGGTCATTCTTATTTTATGTTCTTCCTGTTGGTATCACTTTCCCCATTCTCTCTTATTCATGCTCAGCAGAGAAGGGAGAGCCACAGAGAGCTTATCTGGGCTCCCAGAAACTTGTCCTGGCCCTGACCCCCACAGGCCACAGGAGATACAGAAAGCCCGGCACACAAAGTTTAATTTTGTGTCCTGCTGTGAGTGCTTACTACGTGTCACATGCTGCAGTGCGTCCTAAGTAAATAGATTTTTAAATGTTCAGCTCAGTAATAATAAACAGGTTAATTACAACATAACACGTCCCTTTCAGTGCAGTTGTTTCTCCTTTCAAATCCATCAGCAAACCCCTGCTATAGCATCCATGTTTTCTTTGTCAATTTGACCGTTAGAGCAATTAAGTTCCAGTAAAATAACATGACTAATTGCTTCCAGCTGTTTTCTGAAGCTCATCTTAATTTCCACTCTTTTCTGTGGCAGATTAAACAAACGTGTCTTCTGCACATCAAGAAAAAAAAAATTGCCATCACTTTGTCCAGACCATAATAAATATTAATTGCCAAGCACGAGGCAGGACTAGATTAAAAATATGCTGCCTCCAAGCAACTCTTATCTCATCATGAGGCAGGAGGACCCATTGCAGGTGCAGTGGGAAGGAACTATCTCAGTTCTGCAGGGATCAGAGCTGGGAAGCACAAGAACTGCTGCATTAGTTAAAAAAATCAACCCATCCCTCTCAGATGGGGCTCTAATCTACTTGTCTTCCCTCGGACCTCATTTCCACCTTGTAAATTTGATGTCTGTGATTCCTGCTGGGATCTGGGACAATTCATGCGGACTCCAGAGTCAGATCAGGCACCCTCGGGGCGTCCCCTGCAGAGCTGCCACGGCACGGGGACTGAAATGTTGAGTTTTAAACCTGTTGCACGTGGCACACAAACCCGAAGGCTGGAGATCCTTCCCCATGGTGATTTCCTTTCTTCCCTCCTACCCTACACTTTCCACAGGGGAACACTGGCCTTTATCTGCAAGGATGGGATGCTTGTGTCGCACGGTTGCTGCATTCTTGGGGGAAGAAAACAAAAACAAGGACAAAAAAACAAGGACAAAATCCCTGTGCACGGTTTGGATGAATAAGCCCTCAGGGATCAAAAAAAACAGGAGAACGAAACAAGCTTTGCACGCTCATCAATTAAAATCAATGAGATTTGGGGCGCGTGCCCGAGGGCTCTGTCCGGGAGCCACCAAAGCCGCGTCCCGTCAGCATCGCTCCGCACACAGCGGCACTTCCGAGACGCTTTTTTTAGACTCCCTTTCCGCACATTCCCGCACACTTGCACAGGATTCCCAAGAAGGAGCGCGGAGAACCGGCAGCAGCGAGCACCGAGCCCCGCTCCCGGCCGGGCCCGACCCCCGCCCGGCGCAGCCCCTCAGGGCCGGGCCTTGTTTACCGCCCGCGCGCGGCCCCGCCCCCCGCATCACGCGACCTCCTCCCGCCGTCGCGCTGCCTCCGCCGAGATCCCTCCGCCGCGGGACTCCGCGGGGGCGCGGCGGCTGCGGCCTCTCTCCCTGCTCATTCCCCGCGGCAGGAACGTCCCGTGAGGCGGGAGGGGCGAGCGGAGCGGGGAGGGACGGGGAGAGACGCCGGGAAGCCAGCGGAGAGCGAGGCGGTGAGGCGGGACTACGTTGTGCGGCGGAGGGATCCGAGGAGCGAAGCGTTGTGATGGGAGGGGGAGGCAGGGCCAAGATGGCGGCGCCCTGTGGGCTGGAGGAGCCCGGAGTGGTAAACAGCTGAGGGGAGGAGAGGGAGAGGTGAGTGCGCCGGACCGGTCCCCGCCGCCACCGCCGCCGCGACACCGGGGACGGCCGCGGGGACGGAGAGGAGGAGGCAAAGCAGAGAGATGAGCGGGGAAGCAGGGAGAAAAGGCTGGGGGAGGAGGCGGCAGGAGAAAGNCCCCCCCCGCAGAGTCCCCCCAACAGCCAAAGCGCCCTTTTAATTCTGCACTTTTTATCGAAAAAGGCTCAGCACCCCTATTGCAAAGGATGAGTAGCGATTTCCAGGTCTCCTCTGCCTTGGTTATTTGCTGAGGAGGTTCCCTTGTCCGCGGTTGGGAATTAAATAAAGCAGTTGTTAAAAGTCTGTCCCCTCGGTGAGGAAGGCTTTTCTCATTTCCTTGCTCCTGGGTAGGTAATGTGAAGTCAGGATGTTGTTTACTTCTACAATAAAACATTTTGCTTCCTGTTATCACAAAGAACTTGGAAGGCTGCAGTTCTGAAGTTTTCACCCTTTGTTTGCTATGGATGCAGCCTCTGTCATTGTTTAGTTTAGTCAGAGCTTCTCTCTCCTTGCTGTTCGGGGTTGGGGTTTTTTTAATAAATCTTTTACAAGGCAATGAGTGAAAGGAAGAACGTGCCTTAAAGGAATGTGTGATTCAAAACCCCTGGAAATGACCCAGAAACCGGAATCAGGTTTTGTGTGCAGAATTCTTTCCAGAACTACTGTTTCCAGAGAACCTTCCAGTGGGTTTTGACCGTACAGGTTTTCATTCTTTGTATGGTCTGATCCTGCAGTTTCCTGACATTAATTTCTGGGGATAATTGTTGGAAATCTGTCAGAGTCGAAGTGTTACTGAAGTGATCGCGCTGGATGAAAAAAATTCCTCTTCAATTTACATATATGAATAGCTAGAAAGTAAATCTTTGAAAACTCTGAAAGTTTTAATAATTAGTGCAAACCTTGGGAGTCCATCTGTCTGCTGTTGTCTTTGCTAAGCAAATCACCAATCAGGTACTCTGCTTATCAGAAACAGCTGTGCCACACTGAAGTTTAAAGTAAAATCAGGGGCTTAAAATCCTTTACTCAGTGAAAGCCCTTTTTGCTTTGTTTTTTGTTCATTTGTTCTGTTTTTTTTAGAAGCCCTGTTCAAGCAGGACTACATTTGTGGGGAATGCATGGACTTAAACTGATGAAAATATAGGCAGAATATCTAATGTGCTGTGAGATAAGATTTAATTAAAATGATTTTATCTCTGGCTGTGTTTAATCCTGACACCTTAACTCTTTGTTACCTTTATGGTGACTAAAAAAGTCACATTATTTATGGATTCCCATGTGTGATATGCTGGTCAACTGCAGATGTTTTGGTGTTTGGACAAATATTTGTCTTCAGTAACTATTTGTAGTTTAAAATGAATGCTGGCTCTATTTGCAGCTGGACTGCTGGGATGTTGACTTGTCCTGATTCCTGAAATTCTTCCAACTGCCAGGCACCTTCTTGTCAGCCCTGACAGGAGCTGGGGATGTGATTCAGCCTCTGTTCAAACTGAATGGCCTGTAACTCATGCATGGTGCACACACACATAAATATATATTTGGAAAAGATACTTTTGTATGTATTAGGAAGAAATCCTTCGCTGTGAGGGTGGGCAGGCCCTGGCACAGGGTGCCCAAAGCAGCTGTGGCTGCCCCTGGATCCCTGGAAGTGTCCAGGGTCAGGTTGGATGGGGCTTGGAGCACCCTGGGATAGTGGAAAGTGTCCCTGCTATGACAGGAGTGGAACTTGCTGATCTTTAAGATCATTTACAACCCAAACCATTCTAGGACTCTTCAGTAATAACCAAATAAAATAATCAAAGCACTTTGCAGTGGTGGAAGCAGGGGAGGGCAGCAGATTTTGTGGCAAGTTGCAGACAGGTGTGTATTTAAGAAAGAATGTTACAGCTTAGTGTGTGGTATTACCTGTTCATGTAGTTTAATAAACATAATGAGGACAAGCAATGATGTTTCCTTTCTTAGCATAAGCATTTCTTTGAGTAGCACATTAAGATCCAGAGTAGAGTTCTTGTAGTGGTGAATTGCTGTCACTTTCCTGGGCATTATTCATGTTTTGTTCTTACTTTACAGTTACACATCGTTTACTGTTGTTCTGTGTAATGCTGGGTTTAATTCTTGGAGCAGTTAAAATGTCTTGATGAGTACATCAGATAGGTTGCAGTGGTTTTAAGGTTTACTGAATTGCTGCCTAACTCTGTGAATATTTTAAAAGGTTCCTCTTGGGGGAAAAAGAAAAAAATGCTGCAGAGATTTAGGAGTCTCACTCCTTGTGTTAGTGCCAAGTTAAGAGCTCTCTGATCACCTGTTTGTAGTTAAAAAGACTTCATATTGGACTGACTTTCCGTGTGTAGTGTTAATTACATTGTTCTAGAAAGCCAGAGCTTGTTCTTATTTATTTATTTGCTATTAATATATGCAGTTATGTGTAAGGAATTGCAATAATTCCCTGACTCCCTTTAGTAGCTGGCTGGTTAGCCTGGCTTCTGCCAGAGGGTGAAGAGACAACCCTTCCATGTTTGGGCTTTTTATGACATGGATTGTTTTAAAACCATTTTCCCTCTGACAGAAATGTGATGAGTAGCAATTAGCAATAGTGTATTAGCACAGCATAGAGTCCAAAGAATCTTAAATATTGCTGAATATGATTTTCTCTCTTTGTTTGGGCTTGCTGGGGTTGTTTGTGATATTCCTGTTCCCATGTCAGTTAAGCACCTGTAATAAAGTACAGGAGAATGTGTGTAATATCAAGTTATAACTATAAATAATGATCTACTTTAGTTATAGAATCTTGTCTCAGATCTCAATATAACCAGGAAAATACTATTAGACTAAGCCAGACACCTTCATTCTTGAAAGATGAATAAATAAATTAAACTAATTGTATTGCTAGTTGTAGTGATTCATTTGAAATGAGGTTTAGAGCATTTAGATTTATTATTTCTGGGGGGGTGAAAAAGGGAATTATCAGCAGCTTGCTTTCCTATGCCACCAGTGGTTTTTCTCCCTGCTGGAACTTTTCATTCATTGCTTATGTCACTTGTATGATGGCAATGTTCAGTTTAACTGAGGGAAATGTAAGATTGGGCATGGTTAGGAAGCATAAAATGGGCTTCAGTTTTTGTGTGGTGAATGGGAGGGGGTGAGGCTTAATCCTTTCACGACCAACATTTCAAACGTGCGAGTGGAAAGGGCTGCTGCTGTGTCGTCAATCTGAATTTTTCTTTGAACACAATTGCTGTAAAATCCTTCTGTCCTCATTCATGGCTTTTGCCAAAGCAATACCTGGGGATGTGACCTGACCTTACCTGCAATAGAAATCAGATGGAAAAGTATGTGTGGTGTTGAAATCTTCTTTTCTCTTGGGGTAGGGGGGCAATAACAATTTACTGGCACACCCTCAATTTAACTGCTGCTTAATGAGGAGAGAGAAAATGCTGCTGTTGATGCCTTCCCCATCCTCCAGAGTGGGTGCTCCTGGTGTCTGAATTTGGGTGTTGTTGCAGCAAAGGCCGAGGGTGTGTTTGTGGTGTGTCCCCCTCCTCCCCACCCCTGTGAGCAACATAACTGGCACTACCAGCTGCTTTTTCATTTGGCTTAGGATAAAAATACACTGAACAGAAGAACATCTTCTCTTGACAGAAATACTTTGTGAGAAGTCATAATCTTTGGGAATACTCTGCTGTCTCTTTCTCTGTTTAGCCTTTTCCAATTAAATATTTCTACAAGTCTCTTCCTTTGTCTCGAGTTTGTAGCTTAAATTGTTTTGTGTTAAATTAGCTACTGAAAAAAATATAAATTTAGACTTGATTCTTGGCTTGTTGGCTTTTCCTTCTGTAAGATGGCTCCAAAGCTGTATTGGTACTTTAATACTTTTTACTAAGTAGGTCTTAAAGAATGCTCTTAAATATAAGAAGTGCTGTTGGTATGATATTTTCCAGTGAGGTTAAAATGTTGCACTTTAAAAGGTATTTAAACAGACTTTCTTCTACTCTTTATTAACCAAGTACTTTGGATCTTTTGCATAAAACTACTCTTAAAAGTTAGTGAAGAGTCAGCGACTCAAATCACATGGAAAACGTACTTGTTTTAATCCCATTAGCTGCAAGAATGGCTGCAGGGATGTGGAAATTTTTCTGGTGAGGGAATGATTGCAGTATCTGGGGATGGAAGCATTAAAGAGGCTCATCTTGTAACTGTATTTGAGCAGAAAGCCGTGCTGGTGATGGGATACTGTAAAGGTGTCAGGGATGTCCTGTGGGCTGCACAAGTATCAATTCCAGATACAAAATACCTGACAGTCAGTGGCTGATCCTGCTGTTTCACAGGGTGATGGGAACCCCTTAACCTGGCCTGTGCTTATCTACAAGATTTGAAAATCACATCACAGATTCCTGGTGGGACTGTGATAAATCACACTGACACCACGGAGCTGAACTTCATCTGCCAGAACATGGCATTTTCTGACTAAAAGCCTGTTCCCTATAAACTACTTATTCAGCTGGCTTTGCCTGAAAAAAGTGTGACATGATTTAAGACTATTGCTGGAATTTCCTAGCTTGTTCATTTGTGTTGGGCACAGATTTGGAGCATCTCAGTCTTACTTAAGAGTTTAAAATGACAAATGATTTTACCTTGAGAAAGCTGTGATTTGCTTTTTTAAAGTTGTGGTCATTTGTGTACAGTGAGGTGATAACATTGACTGGTTTGGTGTAACTTCAGGTAAACTTCCATCTCATGAGGTACCTGTGTATAACATTGCCCCATTTTTAGATGTGCTTTGAAATACCTTTATTACTATTTTGAATACTTTTGGAGTGGAGACTGCTCCACTTTAAAGAACTCCAGTGCACAGTTGACAAGTTTAAATAAATGATGCTGGATTTATTGGCACAAGGTCACTCCAGCCATCATTTTTAGTCAGGGAGCCTGGGAAGTGATCCGTTACCTGTCTGTGTGTCCTTATCAGCAGCTGAGCTCTCCTTATCAGCCTCACCCTTATCTGATGCCAGGGTTTGTTCCTGCCAGCACAATGGCACAGAGTTTGAAATCCTCTTACCTACTCAACATTTAAACTGGGGTTTTCCCCATCTGTCTGCAGAGGTATTGTTGAGCCTGATTTCCAGAACTCATCCATTGTCTCTCCAGAAGTGTGTTTTATCATTTCACCAGGCTACAGATTTTCCTCTGGCAGTATCAGAATCAGTGAAACTGCTGTTGAGGTTTTTACTGGTGTGACAAAGATCTGGTCCAATATAATGGTACTGCTCAAGGAAAATAAGAAGAAAATCACTCTTTTCACTGGTATGGGATGGGAATCAAAGAGAAGAGGGTTCACAAGGTTTTTATGGGGTAAAAAAGCAGAGACTTGTGTTTCTCCTGCTTTAATTCTCAAAACAGGTTTTGCTTGCAGTTGCTCTGGGGGTGTGGTCATGCATCTCTTTTGTCAACAAGACTTTAAACAACTAATTCGTGTTGCTTAGGAAGCTGGTGAATCTATTGCTTAACCATGGCTGAGACTGTGTCCTGATAGAAATTGAGGGACTGCAAGGCCTGTTTGGAAGATGTGTTCTCAGGAATGAGGGAATAGATTCCTTGCAGTGAGCTGCTTCCCCATACAATGTCACTAATGCAGTCATTGATTCAATTCAATACTATAATGATTTCTAGAAAGGTAAAAAGCAGTTAATTCCTCAAAATGACTAGCAGAGTGGAAGGCTGACTTCTTAGGTTGCATGGATGTGTGGCTTTAGCCCTTTTGAAAGGATGGTGTCACTCTCTGAGCATTGTTTGTCTTCTAAAACAGCCAGCACTTTGAGGAAGGAGTTGAAGCTTGGGAGTCTGCACAGTGTAGGGGAAAAAGAAACCCCACACCAAAAAAACCCAAATCAAAATCCTAAACCACAACAACTGCCAGCTCTGATTTTATGAAAAACATAGGTCCATTCTGCTTTCAGTAAAAAGCAACTTCCTGCACCCCAAGTCTCTATTATTATCCAAGTCTTGCTCACACTACCAGCCAGTTTTAAGTCTGCAGGTTTAGCATTTTGCCAGCATTAGACTAGAAAGGAAATAGCATTTAAATCTAAACACTTCAGTGGTCAGACTCTGCTGGCTGCTGGACCTGAAGTTTCATTTGGACTATTCAGTTATGATCATTGGAAACTGAGGGTGAGTGCTTTTATGTTCTGCAGTGGTGATTACTGCAATGTTCCAGCCAGTTTGTTGCTACTGAAATGCCAGTTGGGTGTGTGGTGCCATATTATCACCTTTGAATTTGCAGTCAGTGCCAGGTTGAGTAAGCTGATGTCTGGTGGCACTAAGAAAAGTGACCTTGGGCAGTTCTGCAACTGCTGAGTGATATGTTGCAAGTGACAAACTTTACTGGTGGACATGTTAACTCCTGCTGTCCAGTGACTTTGTTAAACATAAATATTCAAGAAAATAATATGTCTGTAGGTAATTACAGCATTGTCATTTAAAACAGAACAGTGGTCTGTGGTCGCTGGCTAATGCCTAAAAATGTTTTGGATAGAATTTAAAGGCTTAAATTAATTACTGTATGTTCAGAATAGAGAAGAATCATTTCTGTGTAAGATTGTACCTGCCATAAATAAAACTTCAGCAGCTTTTGAAGGGTCACAGTACAAAACCATGGTCTTGTGAAAACCATCTAGTTTGAGGTAATTGCACAGCTTAACCTGTGGACAGTTCTGGAAAGGGCAACTGCAGCACCTTTTGGTGTTTTTCAGACTCACACAACTCTTCTGTTCTGTGTAAAAAACTTAGTGATGTTCTGAACATATACCTGATGTGATAAGGAAGAAATAAGTTGTGCCTTTTCCTAACCTTTTTCATGTTTTTCTCTATTAGTGATCATGAAAGGTGTGTGGCTGACAGCATTGCAGACAGAAGCTCAGCTCATCCACAGAACAGGTGCTGTAAATACTACTGCAGTAGAAAAACAATTCTGTGTGTGAACTTGGTATGTGTCAGTCTTGCCTTCCATGGGGGAAAAATGTATTCTGGCTTGGAGTGGGAGGGAAGAAGAAATCTTCGGTGATAATATTAGCCAGATTTGTTCTTCCACTGGGAAAGGTTTGGTATAAGCTTCTTCTGGATGAAATAAAAATTGATTCATTTTGTAGTAGGTAGCTCAGTGTGACACCTGAATCGCTCTGGTGCTGGTGCATGGGAAGAAGCCATTTTAAAAGCCTGACATGGCTTTGATTTGCTCCCACTTAGCACTGTGCACCTGACCAGTTGTTTTCTGCACACTGTTGCATTTAATACTTTACACAGTTTTTGTGCTGCAGAGTTTGTGACCAGTGGAGTCAGGGTCTGTTGTGCTGCTCAGGCTGTTTTTGGTGTGCTCAGGCTGCCCAGGAGGAGCAGCTGCAGCAGCCCTGCCTGAGTTTCCCAACAGCTGCAGCCTGGCCATGTTGCAAAGTCTTCAAGCCCAAATCTCTCAGAATGCAACAATGCAGAGCCCAGGGCAGTGAATTCCTGACCTGGTCACAGGAGTGGAGGAGGATCTGGAGGTGTACCTCCTCTAGATTTTAGTCTCAGGCAAAGGACTGGAAAGGTGGTTTGAGGAAGAATTGCTGTAAGAACTGAAGGAATGGAAGTATTCCAGGGAGCTTTTTGCATTTTATTTAAAACTTTAGATTCAGTTTACTGAGCTGGAGAGCAAATTAAAGAAGTATCGTAAGAGAATGCTCTGACAGTCTAGGTACTGAGGTCTTCTGCAAAACTGATTAATGTCTTTGTGAAAAAAATGAAGAAAACCCTGCTCATGACTCATTGGCTTTCTGGAAACTCTTACAGTTTTTATTGCAGGTATGGAAACCCTAACAGTCCTCTCAGTGTTAAATGGGCACTTGTGTGGAAAAGAAATAGGAGAGATGAGAGATTTTATATGGAAAGGGAAAAATTCACTCATCTGCTGTCTCTTCTCTCCTAGTCTGATAGAACCAATGAAGAACTTCCTGAAGTTTTAACCTCCACATTCATGTCAGTACGTGCATCATGGCACAGCAAGGAAATGTTGGTGAGCTCCTCTCAATGCTGGATTCTCCAATTCTGGGTGTCCTGGAAGATATAACAGCTGCATTCAAAGATAATCTCATTTGTGGTATGTATCCATTTGTGTAGTTTTGGGAAGGGTTTTGCTTTTACATCGATAAAGGTAGGATAATATGTGGTTTTTTTCTATCAAACACTGTCTTTGCAAATGCAGCTTGAAAGAAACTCTTGATATTTGGGTTTGAAATTGCTTTAAGGATTGAGGCTTCTCTCTGGTCCATTTTGCTTAATGGCATGGCTCCTGGAAGGTCTGTTACATAATTGTTAAAACACTATTACAAAATGACTGGCTTTTCCCAAGGCAGAGCCTCAAGTGTAAGCTGATGAAACTTTCTTGTCAAGCATATCTAGAAAGAATTGGGTGTCACCCACTTTATGGGAACCAGTGGGGTTTTGTTAATAATAATAAAAAAATAACAAAAAACCCTACTCCTAAACAAAACAACAGACTCAGACTTTGTGAAAAGCAAGTGCTGCTGTTGAGGCATCACTTGTGCTGACAGAGCCTTTTCAAAGCATGAGAGCACTGCCAGTGTCCTTGTCCCTGAACTTGCTCTCCTTTATCTGCTAAAGGGAGAGAACATCAAGTCATTCCTGAACACTTTACTGGGTAAAGCACCCTTGCAGCTCAGCTACCTGTAGGGTTTTATGGTTAGACAGGAATTGTTGGTTGTTAAAAAAACCTGGTTCCTTTCGCTGAGCTGAATGCAATTGCTTGAATGGTTTGGAACCAGGAAATGTAGCTGAGAGGTCACATTTTCCCAAAGGTCTGCTAAACACCAAGGACTGCTCTATGTTATAAATTGTGTAATAGTTGCCTAAAACTTCTGCAAGTTGTAGCAAGTGCTTCACTTTTAGTGTATTGAGAATGTTTTGGATTTTTTCCTTGCTGTCCCCAAACTCACAGACCGTGGGCCTATGCTTGTCAACAACCTGGTGGACTATTACTTGGAAACCAATTCTCAGCAGGCACTGCATATTCTGTCCACTCTGCAAGAGCCTCATGACAAGGTAAAAAAAAAAAAATCTTGTTATGGCAGATTTTAGTCTGGTATTGAAGCAGCCTTTAAATAGCATCCGTTAAAACTCTAGGAGTTCCACTCTGGTGTAGAATTACCTTGCTGCAGAGATGTAGTATCTCTGTAGTAAGAGTAGTTTAAGCTTTGAAAAAAAGACTTCAGAGGTCTCTGTTTCTTGAGTTGCTTAAACTGACCCAATTAAGCAAAGAACCTCTAAAGGAAAGGATTTGGAGGATTAATGTTGTCTCTTTGCAGTGCTCCTGCTGCAGGATGTGTTAGCCTAAAACAAACTGGGTATTTTGAGAGCAAGTAAGGATTTTAAATAGATTGGAAATGGCACTACAACTTGGCTGCTGCCCAGATTTTTTTTTTGGTATTTACTTATAAACATTTTGAAGTGCAGTGACTGCTTCTGGCCTGTATAGTTTGTATTTGTCTACCAGTAGTCTCAAAGTTATTGCAGAGAGCTATTTCTTCTGGGATCTTGTATATTTGTAAAATGCACATAGTTTCCATATTGACAAACTGCTCAATATAGACTGGTAAGAAAGAGTACAGAGCAGTTAAATATAAGTATTTTTCTTTTTCTACCACTCTCTGCACAATCCTTTATCAGCATCTACTGGACAAAATTAATGACTATATGGGCAAAGCTGCTACTCGTTTACCCACCCTCTCTCTGCTGGGACATGTGATAAGACGACAGCCATCTTGGAAACACAAACTTTCTCAAGCACCTCTCCTGCTTTCATTACTTAAATGTCTCAAGGTAAGAACTGTCAGTGCTGTCCATAAAACACCTGATGTAAACTTGCATACAGATGCAAGGCATTTCATTCCTGTTTTGATCTCATTTAGTTAAGCTACAGTGCAATTAATATCAGCTGAATACTCTGTGCTGATGCTGTTATTGC
The DNA here is from genome assembly GCA_013399455.1 of Anthoscopus minutus. NCBI lineage: Eukaryota > Metazoa > Chordata > Aves > Passeriformes > Paridae > Anthoscopus > Anthoscopus minutus. The sequence continues at coordinate 20,593 of VWYI01022143.1, read as the reverse complement.
TGGCAATCTTGTTTCTAAAAGCCACTATCACTGTGAGCAAGGAATGTTTGTTAAAACATTTCTGAAGGAAGCTGAAGATGAGAGGGCCCTTTTGGTGAAGTTGGTAGAAATCTTGAATGTGAACCTAGTGAGAAATACAGTAACTTCCCACTGGTGCAGTTTGATTTTGCATGTCCTCTACTTGTAGTATAGATGGGCCATGCAATGGACTATTCCATGGTGACATTACCTTGGAGTTAGCAGACTTTCCCTTCTTAGCTGCTGACATGCTGGATTACAAGGAGGGAGCTGTTCCCTCCTAGGCTTTGTGGGTTTTCTCCCTCATCTGCAGATTGATCAGATATAATACTGTACAGCACTGTACCAGTGAATAAGGAATGGAAAGTGCTTTGAGACCTAGAATGCATTGTCAGTAATGGAATATATTATGATAGTGAAGAATCCACATTAGTCATGAAGTCACATTTAAATGCACGATGCAGTCTAGTGCCAGCACTCTTCAAAACTAAACCACCACAAATTTGTAACTGCCAAAGGAGCAGCTCCAGCTGCTGTTACTGGAAGTCCTGATGTGCCTGGGAAGATCTGTTGCCCTTTGCAGTGTGACTGAGAGAAGAGTGAAGTGTGTCAGAAAGCTGCTGGGAGTAAGACAGATGTGGAATTGCTGGGGATGTAGACAAAGGGCAGGGATGGACAGGGAATGTGCTCTGATAGGTTTTGTGTGGCTGAGGGAGAGTAGAGGCTGTAGACACACAGAGGAGGATAAACCCCTAAAAACCGACTCCCATCAGCCTGAGTGGCTCCTGGGAGATACCCAGAGAACTCAGCAGCACCTGCCCACAGCCTGACCTGTGTTCTGTGCACCCTGTGCTGACAAAGCAGAGGAGCTACCAAGAAAAATGTGCATTAAACTGAGGAAGCAAGGAATGAGTTGGAACATTTTCTGTGTCCTTTCCTAAAATCTGATTCTCTGTTCCTGTTTCATCCAGCCAAAGGTTTGTACTGCCACGTCCCTTTCTTGTGGCACAAGCCAAGGTGTTCTAGTCATTGTTTGAATTACTGCTGGGTGGAATTTCCAGCAGCCAGGTTTAGTAGAGAAGCTTTTGACCTCTGTGTTGGTAACTGGCCAACACCCTTGAACACCCTGATCAGATCTGCAGTTTCTGAGCCTCTGAATGCTGTGTGTGTTTAGCTCTGAGAAGGAAGGAAGGTGGCACATAAGATGCTTCACATACCTGTAATTGTTTTTACTCAGCTATGGAGCTATGGTGATGTTCCCTTTTTAACTAAGCCAAATGTTTATACAGAAAAGCTGCAGAGTAGGAGCAAGAATCCCAAATCTATTTTTTCTTCAAGCTGTTGTGTATGAAAAAGCTCAATAATCTTGGATCATTAAGTTCTGCTAGGTTTCAGAGGGACTGTTTCAATAGAGAACTTTTTCCATGATGATGATTCAATATTCACTTCATCCTTGGAAAAACTGAAGTTCAACACATTTAACTAATGCAGGTTTTTTCCCTTCTTGCAGACTGACACAGATGTAGTAGTACTCACCACAGGTGTCCTAGTGCTAATAACCATGTTGCCAATGATTCCTCAGTCTGGCAAACAGTACCTTCATGATTTCTTTGGTATCTTTGGGCGTCTCTCAGCCTGGTGCTTGCAGAATCCAGGTGAGATTTCAACTTTGTTGCATGCAGTTGTGGTTTAGCAGTATCCTTGTGATTCGTGTGCAATTGGTGAGCACATTATTTTGTGAGACTCTTAATGGTCTGAGATTATTAAAACACAGAAAATGATGTGTTAAGCCCACAAGCTGTTCTGTTCTTTGAGAGCATGGGCAAGTTCTTTGCTCAGAATTTAGAAGTCTCTTAGAATCTTCCATGTGATGCTGCTACTGCATGAAATTTCACTGAACCAAAGTACTGCCCTGATGACAGTGAAAAGCAGAGACTGGTCTTAATGGAGAGAGAAGGGAAAATGCTAATGTTTGAGGCAGATTTGGGGGAATTTGATATTCCCAGATATAAATGGGGAGGGGCAAGAAGCAACATATATAAGAGTTTATTTTAATGTGCAACTATCAATAGTCATGAAGGTTGATAAAACTGGTTTTCTCAGAGCCCTGGCTTTGCTGAATTTGTTGTAAGGGGTCTGATGTTTAACACCAGCAGTATCTGTGACTGTGGCTCATGGCTGAATGAACAAATGCTGTGTTAAGCACATAGAGCTGCTATTTAGAGAGCCATTCTGCATTGCAAGTAGGATTGGAACTTCTGAGGTGCATACTAAGATTTGTCTGTTGTGATTGTTTTTGGTCACTACAAGCTTTTAGTTTTTACCTTTTGAAGTGAAACAAACCTTAGTTTCCTTTTTTAATCGTTCAGTCTTATTCTGGCTCACTATCTAGAGGAGTTTCAGATTTTAACCTGAAAAAAAACAAAGCTATTCTTTGAGAATGACAGCACACTGGTTGGAACTAATGGTCCTTATCTTAATTTCTGGGTTTGCTGTGAGCTGATGACTAAGTGCTACTTGTTTTCTGAGAAGACTTCACAGTTTCACTGAGGGACTATTTGTACCTCAGAAGACTTGTTCCAGTTAACATTGCAAATTTAAAAGTACTTCACTTACATTCTTAGAACTTTTGTTCTTCTCTCCAGTGTAATGAAAAAGATTCTAACTACTTTTTCAGGTCATGTGGCAGAGATCTATCTTGTCCATCTTCATGCCAGCGTTTATTCTCTCTTTCATCGTCTTTATGGAATGTATCCTTGCAATTTTGTCTCCTTTCTGCGCTCTCACTACAGTATGAAGGAAAACCTGGAGACCTTTGAAGAAGTAGTCAAGGTAAAATGCTGCTCATCTGTATATTATCTGAGGCAATGAATTTATAGCTATATATTCCAGTTTAATACAATTAATTTGCCAATTCAGCTGAGGGCTGCTCAACAAAACAGTATAAAAACAAGCGATTTGACAGAAAGCTCAGCTGAGGTGCTGTGGTGATGTTTATTAACCTTATCTATTAAATGTAACTTTCTGAACTATTGGGATCAGTAGTTTCCTCATCAGCTTTGTGTGGTTTAGTGCTGCACTGATAACAAGTCCTTCTTCTTTCTCCCAGCCAATGATGGAACATGTACGAATTCATCCAGAGTTAGTGACTGGATCCAAGGACCATGAACTGGACCCACGAAGGTATTATATGTTCTCTCTGCTATTAGGAAAGACTCAAATTGAGCAGCTTTCTGTGGGGTTATTTCAGAAGGTTGCAGCAAAACCTTTTCTGTCAGCAACAGTTTGTGTGGGGGTGTTTTGCCACCCAGATTTGTAGGTGCACCAGGTAAACATGTAGGCTTTCCTCATCCCAGCTTACAGCTGGATGAATAAGCAAAAATTGTTGTGAAAGGTCATAAACAACAATGTTGGGGTTCTAAATTCATTTTGTAACTGGGATGGCATCTGTCTTCTACCTTACTTTATATTACTTTTGTGACTTAATGATCAAACATCCTCATAAATATCTAAACCAGTTTGTCTATAATGAATAAAGTGAAACTGCCAGAAATGCTTCATTGGCCGAAGGTTTGGGTCATATTCCTTGGGGTTCTTGAAGTATTTGATGGGATTTAAGTGTTTAAAATGGCTTCAGTGTGTCTTGTTTTGGTACCTAGATATTGGTTCATTTAACAGATCAGTTCTTTTAACAGGTATGTGTTAACATTATCAGCTGTATTAGTTTTCTTTAGCAATAGGCTCATTTGCCTGCAGCAGCACCACTTGCTGCTTTTCTCTTGTCTCCACAGGCCCAGCCACTGAAGAGGAGAATTTGACTCTTGTTGCTGCACAGTAGTGCTCTTGCCCTGCTTTTCAGAGCCACTAGGAAATCACTCCTAACTGGGAACCCATTGAATGTCACAGTGCTCAGTTTTGCAGGGGGGAGGGTGGCACCACTCAGGAGCACAATTGGCACAAACCTACCAGTGGAAGCCTTCTGTTTTGGTATCTTGGACAGAGAGTATTTTAATTCCCAAAGCAACTCAGCCCTTAATAGATAGCCTTCTGGGCTTTCTCTTCTTTACAGTGAACTTCCATCCCCTGGAATATTGGGCAGATCTAATCTGGTTGCCTACTTTAGTGAGAAGTAGTTTTCAGGGTGAAGGAGGTAGTAGTAATAAAAAATATTCCCCAGACTTGGGAGGAAAAACACAATCTGAAACTGCCATTGCAGACAGTGTTTGCTTAGATAATACAGATTCCCCCACTGCTGGCATGTCTAAATTTTACCAACATCTGAGTGTAGTTGAGCTGATTTCTACAGCTGCTGAAGCTCAGGATCAACCAAGTCTTCGTATGCTGTTCCTCCTTTCCAGAGTGCTCCATGGCAGACCTATGTGGATCTCTGTGTCAAAGCTGTTTGTCTCCTCTTTGAGACCCCCTCTCAAAAGTCATCTGGTTGCAATTTCTGTCTGGTGCTTGTTCCAGTTTGGCTGGGAGCGTGCAAAGCCACCTGGAACAAATGAGCCATCCTGCAAGCCAATTCCTCCTAACTCCAGGAACTCTTGTTTTTAACAATAATTGACTAACTTACTCTTTTGGATCCAAAAACTGTCTGCAGGTGGAAAAGACTAGAAACTCATGATGTTGTGATAGAATGTGCCAAAATCTCCCTGGACCCTGCAGAAGCCTCGTATGAAGATGGTTATTACTCTGTGTCTCGGAAAGTCTGCACAAGCTCAAAACATCATCAAACTGACCCCAGTGCCAGCTCTTATATTGACACACAGAGCAGCTATGGTAAGACTGCCTAATGGCTAACCAATACCCAATTGCTGGAGGAGAACTGACCCTAGAGCAAAAAAACCCATCTCACTGATTAATCACACTTAAAATCTGATTGTTAGGTACCAGAAAATAAGCCATCATTAAAAAAATAAATACATAGATGCATTTTCTATGTGCAGACATACAGCGTGTTCTCAACATTGTCTCTTCATCCCTGTCCTCCCTGCCCCAAAACAACCAAAAAGAAATCTGCAGTGTAATGTATTCAGTAGATACTTTCTTGGGCTGGAAGTAAAGCCTCTAGCTACAAATGTGTATGTTGAATGGATTTGAAATGCTATGATTAAAAGCCTTTAAGTCCTAACCAGAAGAATCATGGGTTTATATTTGATGTGTTGAATGCTTTGGAATTTTGATTTTCTGTTTTATTTAACTTTCAGGGACTTCTACCCCATATTCCACTCCTCGGCTAACACTATCACAAATGCCAGGGCAGCTACCTCAGATTCTGAGCCCACAGTCCATGAGGCTGTCAACTGAGCCACAGCAGGTAAAGCAGAAGATGAAGCCCAGCAAGTTTTCATTCTTTGCACTTTCATAGTTTCTTGTGCCAATCTTAAAAACCAGTGGTTTTCAGCTGTGCTGTGAATACTCCAGAAGCTGGTGTTCATTTCACATTTAATCTCTGCCTGATTTCCTGTGTGAAAACCTGGATCCAAGTGCTTCACATGTTCCTTTTGTGAGTTCTGCTGTGTTTTACTTTGTGCACAGGTCACCATCTGGAGCCCTTCTGCAGTGTGTGGTATGACCACGCCACCGACGTCCCCCGGCGTTGTCCCATCAGAGTCATCCCAGTCTGCATCACAACCCTACAGCAAAGCTTTTGGCACATCTGGTACGTGCTGCATTTTGGAATTAGGCCTTCAAGGTTTGTTTTACTGAAAATACTGGCTGTAAATTTTACTGGCCATTTTTAAATGGGAATGCACCATCATGCCAACTGATAGGCTTGAGTGATTACTCCTGTGAACTGAGTACCTCACCTAGAGCGGTGCTGATGCAAACTGAGAGGAAATCTGAGTTCAGTGCCAAAGTCTGAAACAACTTTTGTGTTGATAAACAGTTGAAAGAGATTTAAAGAAGTAAATGCTACGAGATGATGTTTAAATTTACAATTTTTCACATACAATGTTCAGCTGAAAGGAGGAAGGGGGAGCCTGCTGAGAGAACTTGTGCTCCTTTTCAGCAGGGGGGAAAGGAACACCCTTGGGAACACCAGCCACATCTCCTCCACCCTGCACTTCAGATGACTTTGTGCATGTTTCACTCCCTTCAGCTGCTGCCACACCTCCTAAAAAGGTATTACAAAATTCTTCTACTGAACTGATCTGTTCTTTTTTCACTGACTTGCCTTAATGCAGTGACCTTAACTGAGAAAGAAAAATCAGAGTAGATGGTTTATAGAAAAAAATTTGCATTTCACTGTAAAAACTCTTCTAAATGTAGACAACTGTTGCCACTTCCAGATGCACAGCTGCCAATGAAATGTAAGGCAATTAATGTGTTCTGGGTTTCTTTTGTTTCCCAGGAGGACAAACCAGATTCTGGGAGGCCTTTACTGTACCGACAGCAAAATGTCATGAACAGCGATAAATCATTGGGTAAACTCCATTTTCCTCTCCCCATTTCTACAACCTATTGAAACAGCTCCAGTTTTTTTAACACTTGTTTCAATTCCCAAACACTTTTCCAGAGGTTTTTTTTTTCTCCTGAGCTCTTTATAGTTCCAGGATCCTGCCTTAACCTGTGATTCAACTTAAAACCTTCTTGTGATGCTTCTGATTTCAATTTAACTGTTCATGTTCAGAAATAGTTTGAGATTTTATTTTACTTTGCTCTCCTGCATATTTAAAAATAGCATTATATACTGAAGGCTGAAAAGGGATATTTATTTTTATAAAAGCTGATTATTTGAGGATGATTATTAGAAGCAGGAAGTTGTACATTAAATTTTGCTTGAGCAAGTTATCTGTCTCATGTCTGGATCAAACTGCAAGGTTGCACGTGAGGATAGATATGATGCTTCCTCTTAAATACTCTGGAAAAACTTTGTTTTTTATCTACAATTATATTGCTGCACTTGAACCTCTTTTAAAGTCCTGTGGAATACTGAAATCAGTAGGTTGAGGAACTCAACTTTTAATAGGTAAATGTAGATTCCATTTTCCATTCTCTGTCATCTACCTCTGTGACAGCTGTAAAAGGGATTTTGGAAATGTATTTGAGCTTTCTGTGCTGTGAATCTTTACCATCTTCAAAGTGGAGATGACATTTAAATTTAAGGCTGGTTTTCCATCCTGTAGTTGTGTAGCACTACTGGAATCTGAATATTCTGAATTCCAAGTTACAAACAGGCAAAATTTTTCACTGAGTTCCTGATCTGTGACTGAGCTGAGCATGAGATTTCTGTCCTGTAGTGTGTGTCCCACAGCTGCTGTCTCAGTTTTGATCAGTAGTTTTGATCACATGCTGGCAAGTTGGTGTTACATCAGATTGCTAAACTTCCTTTTTTCAGGCAGGTGCTGTGTCCTTGTGGAGCCAGCTCAGAGGCTAAAGGGGAGGTTAATGCTAATGTGGAAGTGGAGCAGTCACAGTGCACACAAGGCACCTTATTTTATTTATTTAATGGGTTAAACTGCAAACAGCACATCCTTCCTCACAGAGGTTGTGCAATAGTGAATGTTAAGTTTACAAAATTACATTTTGAGATCGGGACTGACCTGTGACTGATCTCTGAACTGTTTTTCACAATAGAATGGAAAAGGAATCAGATACCTTCCTCTTCTGAGGAAGCATCTGAAAGAGGACAAGCTTTTGTTCTGAGGACCTTGCAGTAGTAAAAGAATTGTGTTTTGTGCTGTGCCAAGGCTGGAGAAAACAACACCTGTACAACTAACTTTTTGTTTTCTGGTTTGTTTTTTTCAGACATACCCAGTAGTAAAAGTTCAGTAACCTTAAGTGATCTTGCAGAGTTTTTAGGTGGGTTGTCATTTGAAGATAGCGCTGAGAAGGACAGAGAGGAAGGTAATGTCTGCCCTCCTTACCTACAACTTAGCTAAGGAAATGTTTGTCCTGTTGAAATACCAGATGCATCATGATGCTCCCCCTCTCCTCAGATGCAATATCTAAAGAGATCTCCGAGATCACCACCGATGCTGAACACATGGTGCCTAGAGGAGGATTTGACTCCCCATTTTACCGCACAAATGAAAGTCTGTCAGGCTCTCAGAAGAAGACCCACTCAGCAGCCTCCAGTGTTCAGGGACACAGTCAGACCTCTGAGCCTTTAACATCTCTGGACAAGCCTGGGCCTGAGGGTGCACGGGAAACACCCAAACAAACGTTTACTCCCATAGACAAGCCCTGTGGAGGCCCTGGGGAAAGCCCTGCAGGGAACAGGGAAGGAACCTCTGGGGAGCCGAGTATTCTCACTCCCAGCCCTTGTAAAGTACCAGCACAAAGGAGAGTGGTGTTTGGGAGTGGGCAGCCTCCCCTCTATGAGCACCTCTTTGAGGTTGCATTACCAAAGACTGCCTACCTCTTTGTTGGCAAGAAGACTGAGGAGCTGCTAAAGAAAGCCAAGGGAGCCCAGGATGAAGACTGTATGTCCTCGACATCTCCCGTGGAAGTGCTGGACAGGCTGATTCAGCAAGGAGCAGATGCACACACTAAGGAGCTGAACAAGTAGGTGACTGAAGATCTTACTTTGTAGACTTTATTGTTACTCTTCTTTGTGCTGGCTTAATTTTAAGCTGTGCCAGAAAAGCAGCTGCACAGTTCCTCCCTAATCTTTTTATACCAACTGACCTTAATTGTACTTTTACCAGGCTATAATCTCTTCTGAGGTGAGCATTCAATTTTTTTCCTTAAACTTACCTGTTAATGCTCCATTTTCTTTTTTCAGATTGTCTCTGCCAAGCAAATCTGCTGACTGGACTCACTTTGGAGGTGAGGAAATTACTCGTGTTTTGGCAATCTGTTCCTCTATTATTAGACTTGCTTAAACAATGACCTGCATATTTTTGCTTGTGGGTTTTTAACTAATACTGCAGAAGGATGATGCCCTCCACTAACTCATGGATTATCTGCTTAGCAAATAGCTGTGTTCCAGAGAGATGAGCTGCTTTTTTCACCTTTGAAAAGTACAAAATTCTCAACACTTCTGCTTTTGACCGTTTCAGCCTTGCTAAGTTCAGAGTGCTGCTAGTCATCTGACAGATCCTTGCACCTTCTCACTGCTCATTGAATCTAAAACTGATTGTTTTTCTTGCTTATTTATGTGTCTGTGTCTTAGTTTTGTGCTCTGAGGCTTCTGTGGTGATGGTGGCTTGGCATTTTTTTCTTAATCAAAGAAGCAATCCATTTGAGCCATATATCCATTGCTTTGGGAAAAATGTTTATGATTTTAAGTTGGGAGACTAAACAAAGCAGAGAGTGCAGCTCAGTAACCTCTTCTGCCTCCCACTGCAGGTTCTCCCCCTTCAGATGAGATTCACACCCTGAGGAACCAACTGCTTCTGCTGCACAACCAGCTGCTGTACGAGCGCTTCAAGAGGCAGCAGCACGCTCTGCGCAACCGCCGGCTCCTGCGCAAAGTCATCAAAGCCACGGCTCTGGAGGAGCACAACGCTGCCATGGTGAGCAGGCACGCAGCTCCACCAGTGGCTGAGACACACTGGTTGTGCTACAAGTGTTAATTGGCCTGGTTGGTGTCTTTTGGTACCAGTCAATTAACGAAGAAGCCTCATTTGTCCCTTTATTAAAGTTGGTGTTTGTTGAGTGACTCGCGCGTGCGTTTTGTGTGCTGTCATTATCAATGTCAGTAGTTTGTAGTTGACTGCAGGCAGCTGAATCCTTCATGCTTGACCCCTGCCAGCACTTGCCTTTGGATAATGGTAACGGCTTCCCTGATAGCAGAGTGGTTGTTCAATGCCTGGCTGAACACCTTACTGTATATTTGATAAAGTATTATTGTCCTTTGGCTCCTCAGATGAGGGCTAATAGCACAGGCTTTGAAAACTCAAGTGTTGTTTTCCAGAGGTATTCACTGTGATAGAATTTGAAGATGTAAGTGCACTGAAGGATATCTCAGTACAAATTTAGGTGTGTTTCATAATATATTTTCATGTTATAGCTAATTCCATCAACAGTTTCTAACTACAAGAACCAAAAATAGACTTCCAAGTAAGTTTTGGAAGATGAACTGTTGCTTCAGCTGTGAGGCCCCATCCCTCTTGAAAGCATGAGAGGCAGTGGAAGAACAGGCTGTTGCTCATTGTGCCTTTGAACATGGCTGTTAGTTTTCAGCCTGTCTACTCTTACCAACATTTCATCTCCTTTTCAGCCAAAACCAAGTCAAGCCCCAACAGCCTTGAGAATATGCTCTGTGTAAAATGTTGTGTGTGTGTGTAAAAGTGTTTTTCTGCATGCTGGTAATGACAGCTTTGCTTGGCTGAGCATAGATGTCCTCACTGCTAAGCAGGTGTCTTGTCTGATGTCTCATGTGGGATTCTTAACAGAAAGATCAGCTGAAACTGCAGGAAAAGGAGATCCAGGCCTTGAAATTGAGTCTGCAGAAAGAACAGGCAAGGTACCACCAGTTTCAGGAGGAACATGATAATATTGTGGCTCAGCTTCACAGCCAGATCCGACAGCTGCAGCATGACCGGGAGGAATTCTACAACGAGAGCCAGGAATTGCAGGTACGAAGCATCAACAAATTTGTTTTCTACTTACTGGTTTTAAAAATAACCTTCTTTGTAACAAGGCATGAAATACCTGAGAGAGAACTGCACATTTTTATTAGAGATATTGTCTTGATTCACAATAAGACAGTGCATAATTGAAAGTGCTTAACTTAGTATCATCCTTTTATAGTTCTGGTTTGTCCTGTCTTCAGCTTGGAAATAGGAAAAGGCAGATTCTTAGCTGGTTGGAGGGGTCAGTATAACTTGATTTCCAGTGCTGGGGATTTACAGTCTCCCAGCCCTGTGCCTTTGCTGTTCTTAATGAAGTTTCAGAACCCTGAGTAATTTTTTATTCACTTGAACAGACCAAGCTGGAAGACTGCAGGAACATGATAGCAGATCTGAGGTTAGAGTTAAAGAAGGCAAACAACAAGGTGTGTCACACTGAATTGCTGCTTAGCCAAGTTTCTCAAAAGGTAAGAAAAGTCAGTGTTCCCAGTGTCTCTTTGTGTCTTTCTGATTATTTTTTATCTGGTAGTTTTCATCAGGTGCTTTTTCTTTCTTGATCTGAAAGAAGGCTGTGCTGAGCTCTGTAGAGTTTGATATGAGTTGCACAAAAACAACACAGAAAAATGTATTTTGGTGAAGAAACTCTAAACTCTTCTGACACTTCTTATTTTGGCCTTTTCCACAGCAGGGATTTGCAGATTGAGCATTATGAATTTGTATTAAAGCCCTACTAAATCTTGACAACTGAGAGATACTGTTTGTATCATAAGTTGAATGGAAATGAAAAGTTCTTTATGAAAATTATTTAACACTTAACTACCTATGATGCATTAGATTTTAGCCTTTGTTTCCCTTCTTTATAAAAATACCCTGTGAACACAGTGCCTGTCAGCTGTGACTCTCCTGCTGAACTGTTCATCCCAGTGCTGGATTCTGTTCCATTTCCCTTCCCAGCTCTCCAACAGTGAATCGGTGCAGCAGCAGATGGAGTTCTTGAACAGGCAGCTGCTGGTTCTTGGGGAGGTCAACGAGCTGTACCTGGAGCAGCTGCAGCACAAGCACACAGACACTACAAAGGTACCAGTGCTGAGGACTTCTGGGGGGACTTCCCTTGAGGCCATCATCCTGCAATTCCCAGCCCTGAGTTCAGAAGGAAAGGCTTTGTAACTTAACAGATTCTTTGTTCTGGAACTGATTTTCAGGGATTTGATTTTATATTTGATCTTCTGTTCAGATGTTTTGTGCCCCGTGGGTTTGAGGAATATCTTCAAGGCCCCTTCTGAAGGCCGAGAAGGGGTTGTTGGGATACACCTGGGGTCTGTTTTAGCCTGCTGATGTAAATTCTTAGCAATTTCTTTTCCAAAGGCCAAGACTTTACTGTGTTCAAATGTAACTGACAGCAGGTTGTTAGTAAAATAATTCAGGGTAGTGCCAGAATTTGTGGAAAGATCTTAAGAAGGATTTTACGGGTTTTCGTGAGGTGTTACTTTAAAATGAGCATCGCAGCCTTCCCACTCAGTCATTTTCCTATTAAAAGTTAACATTAACTTCACTAAAACTTCTGTGGTTCATATGGTTCTACTTCCTGACTTCAAAGAAACCTTTTTCTAATTAGAAGCAAGTAAATTACACAACAATATAACTGTTCCTGCGTGAGAGCACGTAATTAAAGAAGGTGAATAATACGCTGAAAAAGTCTTCTACTGGTATTTAATGAAGGTTGTGTTGGAAAAATGGATTTAAAATAGAGTTTGTCTACTCTAATTCAGTGCAGAACTGGCAAGAGTGCTTTGATGAAAAGAGGTTTTCATAAGGAACATTAATGTGCTAATAAATTCCAGTGATGAGTAGTTGTTTTAATAGTGTACATCCTCAGCAGGGCTGGTTTTCTATGTCTGTTTTTAGAAGTGCTGCTTTTATTCTGGCTTGCTTTAAAATATGCCCATTTATAACATCAGAAACATGTCTGAACACCAATAAAAATAACACAGGATCAAATTATACTTTCCCATTGTGTTGTTTGCTTCGAGGAGGTTGAAATGTTGCACGCTGCTTTTCGGAAAGAACTGGAGAAAGCAAAGTTGTGTGTTCAGCAGCAAAGCCAAAGGCTTGATGCTTCCCAGAAGAGGATAGCTGAACTGGAATCTCAGCTTGCAAAAAAGGACCACCTCTTCCTGGAGCAGAAGAAATACCTGGAAGATGTTAAAATCCAAGCAAGGTAGGGGCTCCCTGTGTAACATTTCACTGTGCTTTGACAGATACACTGTCACAGCTGGGGCAGAATCTGGAGATTTTGGACATTCTGGTTTCTCTCTTTGCTCAGGGGTCAGCTGCAGGCAGTAGAAAGCAGGTACAAGGCCCAGAAAAGAATCACCCAGGCATTTGAGCTGGAGATCCTGGATCTGTTTGGGCGGCTGGAGAAGAGCAGCCTACTGAAAAAACTTGAAGATGATAAAACAGAAGCAGCTGAAGCAGCAGAAGAAAGGTGAGGGTGGTGGTGTAAAATCTGCAGGATCCATGTGGGATTATTGTCAGTTCTGGACTTAAAAACAGTGGGTGTTGCAAAGCTGAGTGTGTTACATCTGGTTACCCTCTGTCACTCCTGCTTTGCCCCAGAGCTGTGAAAGGAAACCTGTTGAGGTACATACCCAGAGGCAGAAAGGGAAAGTAATCAAAGTAATCTGCCCTGGCCAACATTTCCTCTCCAATGGCCATTTGCTGTGATTTCCTTGACACTGTGTCCTCTCTCTTCCCCAAGCAGGCTGGATTGTGGTAATGAAGATACAGCAGGACACAGTGAAGAAACAATGGGTAGAAATGGAGAGACCAAACCTCCCGGCACCCGAGGCAGCAGTAGCAGTAAGGGGGGCAGCAGCAGCGAGCTCTCCACCCCAGAAAAACCCCAGAACCAGAGGCTGAGCAGTCGCTGGGAGACATCCGTGTTGCTGGAGCCCTCCACTACTGTCCCACTGACTGTAGGTTCACTCCCCAGCTCCAAGAGCTTCCTTGGAATGAAGGCACGGGAATTATTTCGTAACAAGAGTGAGAGCCAGTGTGATGAGGAGGGGGTCACCATCAACAGGCTGTCTGATGCCCTAAAGACTGAACTATGTAAAGATCCAAGCATGGAGTCAAAGGCCCCTCCAAGCCCCGATAACCTCTCGCCTAAGCTCCAGGAAAGCAGTGTTGGACAGCTTCATATCATGGACTACAATGAAACTCATCATGACCACAGTTAAAGAGGAAGATAGTCAATCAGTGTTATTTTCATATTCTTGGCATAGAACAGGAGGCGTGAGTGCAAGTTTAACTAAAAGCTTTTATGTTTCTTTGGTCTGAGCAGTGGCTCATGCAGCGGAGCAGGATCGATGGCCAGGAACGGAAGGAGGCTGCTGAATGAATGCAAAGTGGATTTTTGGGTCTGGAATTGAAAATGCCCAGCCTAACTCTTGCTTCTTTCTCAAATTCAATCCTTAGCAGCGTGTACTAATTTGAAGGGACAACTGTTAGCATTTGCAAGTATTTTTTTCCCTTTCTCCCTGCCCCCAGTTGAGTGGCTGCGTTTATGAACTTGAGTGCAATATGAGGCCAAATTAACATTTGTAAGTTTACTCTGAATGCTTTGTATTTCTTTGCAAGCTTCCCATTTAGAGCAGTTGGTTGTGCTGCCTGCCCAGGTGACTTGGGTTCCTTTCATCCTGGAAAGAAGCAGCACTAGGATTTCCAGTGCATTCTCTATTTTTGCCTGTCCACTGTCCCACATCCCTCAGAGCCCAGCCTTCATTAAGTTGGAGTCTGATTGAAAACCCAAATATTTAAAGAACATTGTACCTCTGGAAAGCGATTCATTCACCCTAATTCATGATCATTGTTTATATTGTCCTTAACATTTCCTGGAAAAGTTACATTTTTAACAGACAAAAAGGAACTGGAGCTTGTAATGAAGAAGAGACCGAAAATGCTGAAGACTTGTTAAAACACCAGCTTCAGATCTTCTTGATGTTTGAAGTGTTTGCCTAGCAGACTGTGATTGACCTCACACTGGTTCATATGGGAAAGCAGTTGGGGTGGGAGAAGAGGGAAGAGGAAGCTTTATTCAAATAAGTTAGGGAGAGGATGCAGAACATGGAGGTAGAATTCCAAGCTTATGAAGATCTGCAGAGGAGGATTTGCTTCTCTAGCCAGGGAAATGTGCTGCTTCACCCTCCTTCATTGTTCTGCTCTTTGTTCCTGGTCTGAGCAAGACCATTGTGTTTTGAGTCCAAGAAATTGGCTTCATTCTTCCTGGGAATACCTTCTCAGGTTGATCTGGAGAACACAGTTTCCCTTGAGTGCTCTCCTACTCAGATTGCAGCTCATTTTTGAGTTCAGCACTGTCAAATTGGCTGTAGGTCTCTCCCCTTCACCCTCATCCTACTTCCTTAGATGACAAGGCTGAGGAGGAGTCCTGCTCACACTGAAATCTGAATCCTGCTGTGAAGCCTATCGGTGTTAATCATGTTTTAAGTTAATTATGAGCCTTCTGTGAAGGAGGATTGTGGGATCAGGGCTTGTCAGTGGTCAGACTCAATCTCCTTCATGACAGAACAGGGCCTGCTGTTAGGAAGGCAGTGCTTGTTTTAAATGTCCCACGTGGCTGGGTCCAGGTGTTTTCAGACGGTTCAGGCTTCACGGTTCTCCTGCATCACACATGGCCTCTTCTCCTAAACATTCTGTGGGTGGCAGCTGCTGTTTAAGAACCACCTCACATAGAAATCAAGTCCAAGCACACTTGCATTTGTACTTCAAATCCCTTCTTAGCCTGGGTGGGAACGAGGCTGTCAGAGCAGCTGGAGCTCGGCTCATTCCTGACAGGACTTGTCCTCCCATTCCCACCTCCTCCGTAACTCCAAGGTCTGAATACATTTCTGCCTGTCTTAAATTATTCTCTGTGTCCTTTCAGTTGGTCAGTCCAAACTCTGAGAGTAGAGGTGAACTTCAGTGGTTGTGTCAAAGCTGACTCTGCATGGAGTAGAGAGTAGAGAGTTGGTTGTAAGTGACAGCCTGGTTTTGTCGGCGTCTTTAGGCTTTCTCAGACGTAGTGGTAGCAGACGTGGTAGCGCGTGTTTCAGTAAGATTTGGAGGTTTCCTGCCCCCTTCCCACTGGATCCCAGCCCAGGGAGTGAACGGTTTGCACACAAAGGGCCTGATGGGCCAGCTCAGCCAGGAATGTTGGAGGAGCTCGTTCCCATCCTGCTCTGCTGAGCCTGGAGCTGGCGTTCCCAGGAGAGGCAGATTTTGTGTCAGTGACAAAAATGCCCTGGCAGCAACGCAAGCTCTTTGATAAGGTGGCTTTTTTTTTTCTTCTTTTAAACAGGATTTTAGCACCAGGATAGTAATGGAAACCACTTTAGGTTTGTTTATGGACCACAAAGATTATGGAGGAACAAATTTCGCTATTTTCTTTCCTAAGTCTAAAAATCATGGATCTGCTGTATGTAGTTAACTTGCAGTTTGTTTGAAGGGGTCCCATCAGTGAAGTGGAAACAGATTTTTTTAACTGACTGCTTTTAGTTAAATCTAAAATTGCTGTCTTTGTCAAGTTAATCTGTTCCCTGCCTCGCTCTTTGTAAGCATGTTAAACAATCCACATTAAATGCCATAAATATGAAATACGAGGAAATGGTACAATCGTAAGCTAAAGAGAACTTAAACCAAAAGGAGGTTCTGCTGTCCTTATTAGAATGTTCTAAAATGTCAAGGCAGTTGCTTGTGTTTAACTGTGAACAAATAAAATGTATTGTTTTGCACTACTCTGTGTTAAATTCCCTGCCAGACCTCTTTGGGACCAAACACATGGAAGGGAGTTCAGTGTCCAAACATCTTCTCAGTTGGAACAGTCCAGAGCAGGTCAGTGCTGCTGCCCCTTTGCACAGGATTCACCATTAGAAGCTCATTTTTCTGCATGGAGCCAAAACCTTTTTTTTCTTCTGTGACAAACTCTCCAACAACGTGCCAGTATCATCCATAAATGAACTGCAAACAGTTCAGTGCTGGAAAACTGTGGGTGAGCTTCTGCATGGCCTTGCTCCTGCAGGCCAGGACTGCACAGTGATTAGAGAAATTAATAGCTGGAAATGTCAGAGCCTTGCTTGCAAAGCTGGGGCTGCTGTCAGGAGTTGGCTCTGTCTGTGCTTTTCCCTCCATAGAGTGCCTACATGAGGACACTGCCTCAGACCACAGGGAATTTTGGGGCCACTTTGATCTAAGCTTAACCTGGTGAGGTAAGGTTGTTTTCTTGTTTTGCTTTTTCCCAGACTGGCACTTTTTCACTGGTTCTGGTCTTTCATTGGGTTTTATTCTTTTTTGTGACTTTTGGGGTTTTTTCTCTTCTTGAAATAATTGATTATTTGAAAGATTGCTCAAAGCGGTTTCGTAAAACATACATGAGCCTCAGCATTCCAATTAAGGACTGAGTATAATTCTTAAATAAGAGCAACACAGGCAAGGGTCTAAGTTGTGCAAGTGACACATTGTGAATGTCCTTTGGCCAAGTAATGTTTATGGAGAAATCTTTTATATAGGAAATATCATAAACAGCATCTTGGAGTTAGTGACACAGAAAGTTGTTTGTAACCCTGCACTGGGATTACTTCTACAGCATGGGGTAATAAAATGAAAATAAAAGTGAATTTAACTTGCCCATACACAGAATGGATTTAAAATAAGGCAACCCTTAAGCTTGGCATTGCAAAGCTGCACTTGCTAGTGTAAAAAAGTCATTAGATAAAAATTAGCCATGAAAGTGTAATACTGGGGTGCAAAAAGAGAATAATTAAGTGCCTTCCTTACTCACTAATGCCAAGTAGTACATTTGGTAGTTCATAAAAAGCTGATAATCACACAGGAGACATTAGGGAAGGAAATACTTCAAATTCAGGAAATTAAAATATCTTTGCTGATTGATCCTGATCTGTTGGAACTACTTTGCTGCTGGCACAATGGTGGATTTAAAAAGTGGTTACAAAATAGGGAATCACAGGAGTTGAGTTTCTTCATCTGTTCATACTCAGGCACTCTGCAAAGGAAGCCTGGTTTGCATTCCCACAGGCTTTGCTTTCCAAACAAGACTGTTCCAAATAATTGACTTATGGTCATCATGATTTTGGTGTCGGTGGGCTTTACTTGTCTGAATTGTTTTTTCCTGAAGGTCTTTTCACTCCAGTGTTGGGCTGACTGATCTTTCCTGCCTGCCAGATGTTATTCCTGGTTTCTGCAAAGCTGCCTCTGCTCACTGTGCTCGATGCTCAGCTGACTGAAAGCTCCAAGTGGAGCTGCACCACCACCAGGGGAATTCAGGACTCCCAGGAAAACCTCTCCTGCCTCGGGGTGTTTATGATGTGAGGAGCTGAGGAGCAGGATGGTGATGACAGGGAACTGCCAATGGCTCTTCTGAAATTATAGCTCAGGGGATGGGAGTGGGAGCGGGCGGCCCCGCAGCTGCCCTGGGCTGCATCCCAGGGCATGGATACCTGTAACCAGTGTTAGAAAGGCCCTGTGGATTCGGGGTTGGGGGACAGCAGAGTTGTTGGAACTGTTTAAAAGTTGCTGGTGAGAGGTTTGGTCACTGCTATGAGGCGGCCGCTAGAGGCCCTGCCAAGCTCATCCCTTTGCTCTGCATCAGCTTCTGCGCCATCTCTGGGATGCTGAGTTTCCTCTCTCCCCTGAATCGTCCCTTCTGGTTCCCTCCAGAGCTCACCACCATTCCTGACACTTCATCTTAACTTCCCGGGGTCTGGGCTATGTCCTCTCCTCTCAGCAGGTGGGAGGCTGGAACCACATATTGAGCATACAGAGTGCTTTAGCACTGAATGCTTTGTCACAGAATTGTTTGGGTTGGAAGGGACCTTTAAAGCTCATCCAGTCCAACCCCCTGCAATGGCACCTTCACCTACATCAGGTTCCTTAGTTTGACAAAAGCCTGGTTTGGGCCTTGGCTGAATCAAGGGGAGCACAGAGGTAATTCATAACAGATGCCAGGATTCTGTTGATATTATCAACTCATATCTCTATTTCAACCTTTGAACAAAAAAGCAGCATTTATTTCCTGGACTAACTGACAGATCTGTAGGAAAGTTAAGCTGGTGCCCTGCCTGGTTTCTCAGTGTGTATTGCAATTTTATGCTCACCGAGGCTAAAGTAAAACTTTATTGCACTTTTGTGTTTGGCATTTACATCCTGTTTATGTAAATTCTTCAAACAGCTTGATTTGTAGAAGAGGAAAACAATTCTTGCTGTATCTTTTTGTCTTTTGAAGTGTCCATCCACTCTGGAAGAAGAGAACTTGTATGGAAATTAAGTAATTTGTCTGGATGTTTTTGTGAGACTTAACTTTGCAGTCTTCCAACAGATTCTAGTCTTGTCATTATCAAACCTCAGAATGCAAGTTTTATGCATTCATTTTTCTGCTTGGTTCTTAAAATTTTGGCTGCATGGCACTGACTGAAAGGATAGGGCTAGGCTAGAAACTATTACTAAGATTTAAGAACTGTTTCTTGTATGTATGAATCTTATTAGAATTTGGCAACTTTTTTGTGTGTATCTCCTTGGTCAAGTGCAAAATTGGAATTTTGAGCAGCAATGGTGAACTGGCTTTGGTAGGACTGTTCTGACAAACCATTTGTGCTGTACTCATCCCTGGAAGCTGAAAGTGAGTTACAAACTCGAGCTTAATAATAATTTTGGTCTCCTCACAGCCTGTATTTTCAAATTTAAACCACAGGACAGTGCCAAAAAGAAAGTTGGAAACAAGATCTGGGAATAGCATCTCTTGTGTCCCCAGCACTTGTCATGCTTCAGCCCTCGCAGCTTGTCCTGAAAACCTTTCCAAGGCAGCAACTGTCACTGGACACTTCTCTGAGCCATGGAACACAACGGGGCAGCTGCCACAACTTGGATTTTTCAGCCTGAAGCTGCCTGTGCACCAGGGATCTCAAGTGAAGCCAGAGAAGGTGACAGTGACATTGCACTGGCTGTGGCCCCAGTAGTGCCCAGCAGTCGCCCTGTGACCCTCTGTTACCATTTTGAGTTTACCAAGGTTCAGTTCAGTTGGATCAAATCTCCCTAAAAATAGGGCTCTGCTCCAAACTGGGTGGGTACATTGCAGTGCAAGTGGATAGAGGAAAGGAAAGAAGTGCAAAACAATGTGGGGTTATGTGAGGAATAAAAATGCTCCTGAAAATACTTTCCATTTCATCTGAGCTGCTGTTCCTTCCTATGCCCCTTCCTCTGTATTAATTCTCCCTTCTGTTTTTAGCTACTTGTTGCCAAAAACTGGTGATTTTGAGGCAAAAGCTTTCTCACAGAAAACTGAGCTTGGTATACAAGGGGGAGTTGTTTATTCAGGAGTGTGTTCAGCAGGATGCAAAGAGCAGGAGAGGTAATTTGCCTGTGGGAGGGGAAAAGAGCAGTCAGACATGGGGAGGAAAATTACTTAGGAAAGGCTGTAAGACCTGACCACGTGCTGACCTCATGCTCCATATTTTGAGACCCAGGGTCATCATGGGCCTGCCCCTTAGGTGGGACATCTGGCCTAACCTAATGCTAACCTTGCCTTGAAACAGGGAAAGCACAGGCAGTTTAATCTGCAATTTGAACAGGAACCATCACAACATGATGTTCCCAACACACCCTGATGAATCACATGATCTGGAAATGGCTTTTGTTTTGGAGGTCTGAAGGTGTTTTGTCCATGTTTGGCTATTGTCAGTACAAACAAACTAAGGGCAACATTAAGGAGATCTCTGCTCTCGTTTTTATCTCCAGCTGTGACAGCACAGGTGTAAGGGGAGATGTTCTGTGGTGTGAGAAGCTGCAGGAGGCTGCAGCAGAGCACAGATGAAGAACAGGGGCCTCTGTAGCCAGAGGAAGGTATGGGAGACCTCCTTAGTGTCCTGCAAACAGTGATTCTTTGGTCCAGCTAACCAAACTGTTTCTAAGGGATGGGGGAATTTGGGAGACAAATCTAAATGTCAAAGTGTTCCAATCCATCATGCCAGGCCTTTGCTGAT
>VWYI01022140.1:3598-14363 GCA_013399455.1 Anthoscopus minutus | reverse complement strand
CCCTTCGGATTGGGATGGGATTTAACATCCCTTCGGACTGGGATGGGATTTAATGTCCTTCCATAGGGAATGCCCTGGGAAGCAGCAGCCTCTGAGCCCACCTGGACCCCTCCAGCTGAAGCCCACGGCTCTGCCCAACCCTTCCCACATCCACCAGCTCCCCCTGGCACCAACTTCCAGCCGTGGAGAGAGCTGCCATTCCCAGGGCACGGAGGAAAACAAGCTCAGCTGGGAGATGATTTGTTGGAAGCTAAAATCTGAGTTAGATTTGGAAGCGGGACCTGGATTTCCTGCTTCCCACTGCCGAGCTTCACCTACAGGCACATCACACCTCCCACTGGGATGAGCAGGGAGGAATCTGCACATCCTGGGAGTGATCCCACCCACACCTGCACGCTCTGAGCACACCCAGCCAGCTCTGCTGAGGGTCCAACCCAGCCTGACCCCCCTGCCACGCTCCAAACACCAAATCTCTCCTTTCCTGGCTGCAAGGAGCAGCCTGGATTCTCTGCCCAAGGTGAATGTGGGTCACCAAGGCTGTAGTCTAAAGTAGATTATTTTTACATTCAGCTTCATCTCTAAATTGGTCCTAGGAAGGCAATTCTGTTTAAACATGAACTGGGGGGTGGCTGATTTCCCAGGGAAAGATTCTCTCCAGAGACCCGATGGACCAGGCTGGGATTCAGAAGGAAGAACAAGCCAGCATTTCCCAATAATCCAGGATATGATTTGGCTTTTTAAAGGTTGACTTCCAGCCTGAAGTGACCCCAAATCAACCTGGGGTCAGTAGTTCCAAAGGGCTGTAAAAAGAAGGGTGAAAATCAGCAACGGAGGTGAAAATGACAATTTTTGGGGCAATTTGCAGGCGTTTTTGGTGTCCATGCACAGCCTCAGCAGCAGGGCTGAAACCCAGGGATGCACCCCGATTTTTTTGGGATGAGCCAGGATTCTCAGGCATTGTTGGTGTCCATGCACAGCAGTAGGGTTAAACCCCAGGGATTCACCCCGAATTTTTGGGATGAGCCAGAATTCTCAGGCAGGACCACAGACTCAGCTCTTGCCTCTCTGAGCAGGGAATTCTCCCGGGAGTTTTTATTAACAAACATTTCTCATCCCACAGGCACCTCTCAGTGCAAGCAGGGGCAGTGCCTGGGAGTTCTTACAAGAGATGCAAGCATCAAAATAAGGGAAGAAAATCATCTTCATCTCAGGAAATAATCCCTGAGAGAGGCCACAGCATGGAGGGACAGAGTCCCACAAGCCCAGGGCTGTCCCCCACCAAACCCTCCAGCACAAAGAACACACAACAGCGCTTGGGA
Organism: Anthoscopus minutus; assembly: GCA_013399455.1. Classification (NCBI taxonomy): domain Eukaryota; kingdom Metazoa; phylum Chordata; class Aves; order Passeriformes; family Paridae; genus Anthoscopus; species Anthoscopus minutus. Next base: position 13,044 of record VWYI01022140.1, on the reverse strand, counting down.
GGTTTCAATAATCTGATTTTTAACATTATTTCTGGAGCCAGCTGGAGAGACAAAGCGTGGGTGACAGAGCACAACCCCTCAGACCACTCTGGGGTGACAAATTGAACAGGCACAGCAGGTCCCCAGCTCACAGCGAAGGAAATGGATCTCAGAGTGATATTTAACACCCATGAAACAAATGTATCACGTGAAAAGTCTCATTAGAAAGTCGCCCAGGTTCCTATGTTAAGGGTTTATATGAAAAAGCAGGAGTTCTCCACCCTGAATTCCTGATAGAAAACAGCAGGTAGAAACCTAAGGTAGAAATCTGGAGTTAGAGAAATCCTTTGGCAGCATGTTCAGTTACAATCAGGCCTTAAAAATAAATATGATCATGTCCAGAAGTATGAAGAGAAACACCAACCCCCTCTAAATACACTGGTTTAATAATAATTAAATTATTTTACACTATCTACAAGTTGCATATCACGGAGTTAGGAGTAGAAGAGGCGAGAGAAGGACAAATCTTGCTTTTATAAAAGTTCAGGCATGTGTGGAGCTGTGTAGAAAATCTCAGACAAATGAGTATGTACATTATTTATACTTAACAATTAACATCATCAAATCACATCTGGCTGGCTCAATTGAAGATTTCTCTTGGCCCAAAACTCAGAATCCAAAAAACACCGATTTAAATTTCCTAACAAACATGGAGAATCATAGCAACCACAGCAAGGCTCAGTTCAACCCCAAACCAACTTGGAACAAAGAAAACTCTGACAAAACAAGAGCTCCAGACAATCAGAATTTGGAACAGCAGCATGGAAATAAATTCATTTCCTCAAAGGACACAAGGAACAAGTTACCAGAACACTTCAGTATTGCCACGTGTGGTATTTGTACTGAGCTACTTCCAGGGGAAGGATGAAGACAAAGTCACGTCCAAAGGAAAGACAAAATCCTCCTTCCAATTGCACACATTTAAATAAAAAGTGTTTTAAAGAGCAGGTGCTGAACACTTCCTGCATGAGCATGAGGGTGCAAATAGAAGGTCAAGAAAGCAAATAATTAAATAAAAGGGAAAATAAACAGAGGAGGTGCTGAGTGAAGGATGGCAGCCTGGGAGTTCCAATCTGGGATGAAATTTATCCATCAAAAATGCTTATTTAGACATCTGGGAGCTTCCTGCACTTAACTGAGATGTTTCTATCAGTAATTTGCTTCCATTATTTCCCCAAACCAAGGATTATCACTCACCAGAGGTGGTTAAAAGTGGGATAAATGTGACCATGCTCCAGTGATTTTTTTTTTCCCCCAGCATTTGAAACAAGAAAAAGAAAGAAATCCCACATTCCCAAAGGATAACCCAGCTCATCTGCTCCCTTACACAAACCCCACCCTTTAAAAAGTGCATCAGGGAAGAAATTCTTGGATTTCTTTTCTCACCAAGTGCCCAGCTCCGAGGCAATCCCTCCTCCAGGGACACGGCTCTGCTCTTCCATGTGCACAGGAGCCCAATCCCACCCACCAGCACCTGGGATGTGCTTAAATCCCCCTTGCCCAGGGGGTGCAGGAGCTCCTCTGGGCTCAGGGCTTCTTTAGACACCACCACCGTGGCAGAGAGAGGAAATCCAAGACAGGCAGAACCCCCTGGTCCCCATCAAGACAATTCCTGTCCCACTCAGCTCCCCCTTGGAAAGGGAACAATTCCTCAGATCTTCAGCAGCTTCCAGCCTTCTCCAGCCCCCTGCTTTCCCACAAGGAATGACAATGCTCCTTCACTTCTGCATCCATCCAGAAAGGAAAACTCAACAGAGATTCTGTGCAAGCTCCTGGCTCAGCACCTTGGATCCAGGGAGTGCCCACACAGGCAGCTGGGAGCATCCCCTGCCTGCTCTTCCCAAGGAGCCTCGTGCCAGCAGTGCCACCTCTGCCAAGACACCGGGGAATTCGAGGAAAAACTTGTTTTCCCCAAGAAAAACACAGCAATTCTCTGCATTTTCTGAAATACAGAGGCAGCAAGCACTGTTAAAACCCTCTTTTTCTCCTTTTTCCACAGGGATGTGGTCCTGAGTGGCAGAGTTTCCTCTTCCAGCTGGAGCCAGGGATCCCTCGGATTCTTCAGCACATCCTTCAGGAAGGGGATCCGAGCTGCCGAGATTCCCTAAAGCCACTGGGACAGAAGGATTACAGAAGACACCAGAGGAGGCAAAGCCACAGAACCTCAGCATCCTCAAGCTTCCAGAAACACATTGAAAAGAGAATTATTTTGGGACAATCTCTCAAAGATTCACAAGTGGCGTTTCCTGAAAGCGCAGGGGAAAGGAAAAGAAAAAAAAAAGGGACTCGGAGGAATGGGGAATTATTTTAAACCATCCCCTAATCTAGTTCAGGATGCAAAAATGCAAATAACCATCAGAGCTGGTGCCTATTTTTACTCTGCATCACCCTAACGCAGCGAGTTGGGTTGTTTGAGAGGAAAATGGACTTGGATATCCACGGCAGGGACTCCCAAAGATCCTTGGGTCAGAATTCCTCCATCCCGGCCGCTTAAAGCAGAGGCTGCTGGTGGAAATTGGTTTGCTGCTGGAGCAGGGAATGAGCAGGAAGAGCCATGGGATAAGCTGGTCCTTGGTTGCTCTGGAATGCTGCCATGTCCACGGCCATGCCCATCTGGTGCTGGGGGAAGGCGGCGGTGCCGGTGACGCTCGGGAAGGGCGGCGGCAGCGCGGGGTCGGGGCCGGGGCTGCGGGGACACAACAGCAAGCAGGCTCACAGTGCCAGCTCTCTGCCCACAGCACCACTGCTCACTGCCAAAACCAGCTGGGAGCTTCCAGAAGATGGATGTTTGACCAAAATGGTCGTTTGGGAAGGGATTTGGTGTTTTGCCGGCTGCAAAAGTTATGTTTTTTTATATCACGCTCTCAGCTGAGATCAGCTCTGGCCTTGCAGTTTCCCTCCTGTTACTCCTCCCAGTTTTCCCAGGTTCCATACATTTCATGCCTAGAATGTGGCAGTTTTTTATGGTTTTTAAAGGAAAAAACGTTTTCACCCTCAAAATTCTTTCAGCAGCTCAATAATTCTACTACGTAACTTTTACTTTTTAATTTACTCTTGCTTTTCAACTTCCTCTTTCTTTTTAACTTACTCCTACTATTTAATTTTTAATCTTTGGTGCCGGGTGCTTCCTTTTCATCCTTCCTGGGAAACCTCCTCCTGCAGGATCAATTTTATCCAGAACAATGCTCTCATTGCTCCCTGCTTTAGGAAAATGGGTATTTTCCCCTTCAAAAATGACATGTCACTACATATAAACACCACCAGCACATGCCAAGTGGCAAAATTCCCCCCAGGAAGAAGAATTTGCTGGATCCATACCTTAAATAAGCAGCTGGAGGTGGCTGAGTGGCTGCAGAGTTGATGCTCTGAGGCAGAGACCTCACCTGGCTCACCTGCTCCGGGGCCAGGCTGTATCCTGGGGACATGGACACTCCCTGGATCATGTAATTCCCACTGGGAGGCTGCACAGGATACGACTGCAAACCAAACCAAAGCCAGGAGATTTGCTGCGTAGCACACTTTGCAGTGAACCCACCAGAATATTCTAAAGCTGGAAGCAAAACCTGCAGTTTCTTCCAGTTCTGGCTGAAATCATGCAAGGTTCCCTCCAATTTCAGGTGGCACAGGCTGGAGCTGCTGCTGGGCTTTGGATTTGGGATAAACAGGTTTGTCCCAAATAAAGGCCAGCACTACCCTGCATTTCTCTGCACCAGTCTTGGGAGGAAACAGCAAACTCCCGTTGCCTTTTGGTTTAAATTACTTTGTAACCTCCAAATATAATGAATTTTCCATCCTTACTGGGAGTTAAGGACACAGAATTACTTTTAACTGACATATTTTCAGATCCAGCAGTTGCTATGGCAACTATTCTTTTCCCACTGAACAATTAACATGAAAGTAAAATTCACTTCAAGTAAAAACCCTCATTCTGTGCTTTTTGAAAGTCTCTCCTTCCCCTCCATGTTTATTCCTTAAGCCATCATTAGGAACAGTGTAAAACAGTCTGGAGCACAAATACAACGTGTTTAGAACTGAGACAAAATGTTCATTTTTCTAAGGGCAAAAGGAGCTAAAAGCAGAGGATTTCTATATTTAGCAAAAAAATACACTTGGGATTAATACACTGATATTCCAGTTCCCTCCCATCCCCACTATTAGATAAGAAGGGAACATTTTACTTGGAGATTGACATGACTCACAGTAAGAATATCCAGCAAGCTGCTGCAACACCCAATTCCAACTGCAAGAAATGAATTATGGAAGGGATCTTTTGGAATTTTCAACAGTGGCCAAGCAAAACCTTCTGTTCTAGTGCATAAATCCCAATTCCTTGCAAAGGCAATGTCAGATTGCTCGTGGGCTCCCTTCAGAGGTTTTGATGTGGTTTTTTTTTTTTTTAAAAAAAACATGGATAAGCAGCAGGGAATTTCCAGATTCCAGGGATACTGACCGGCAGGGAGACTCCAGAGGAGGTGGATGGGAATTGTGCAGGGTGCTGGAGTTTGGAGTAGGCTGAGTACATGGGGCTCTCATTCATCAGTTTGTTGTAGAGCTCCAGAGCTTCCAGAACCTTCACGTTCAGCTCGGATAGCTCGGAATGTTTCCTGTTCCAAAACAAATGGAGAGGGCACTGAGGATGTGACAGCTGGGATGGGGAGGAGAGAACAGTGCTGTATTAAATGTGCAAGGAAAAAGAAGCCCCTAAAAGGTCAATTTTTTACCCTTTTACATTGAAAAATTGCTGCTGTGCGACTGGAAGGAAAATCCAAGAGCTGCACAAGCACTGCTGGCAGCAAACCAGCAATTCCCAGGTGGAATTCCCTGTTCTGTTCACCCTCAAATACCCCCAGGAGTCACAGAATCATGGAATGGGTTGGGTTGGAAGGGGCCTTCCTTACAAGATTTAATTCCAACCTTCTGCCATGGACACCTCTCACCATCCCAGGCTGCTCCAGCCTGGCCTTGGGCACTGCCAGGGATCCAGGGGCAGCCACAGCTGCTCTGGCAATTCCAGCCCAGCCAGGAATTCCCAATTCCCAAGATCCCATCCAGCCCTGCCCTCTGGCACTGGCAGCCATTCCCTGGCTCCTGTCCCTCTGTCCCTTGTCCCCAGTCCCTCTCCATCTTCCTGATCAGCTCCTTCAGGCCCTGGGCAGCCAAAGCTGAGCAGGGAGAGGTGAGAACATGGAATAATCACCCACAGACTGAAAATTCCAACCTCCAGACAGGCTGGAGAAGGCTCCAGTCACGACATGGCAAAATAAAAAGCATCCATTTTGGGAGAGCAGCAATCAAATCTCAGCACACACACTCAGAACTTGAGATTTCAGCATTAAAAAATAAAGTTGTTAAATTTTTCTTGCAAGGTTTTCTAGCCCAAGAGATGAAAGCACCAAAAGGAGATGATTAAAAGTGCCCAATTTGAAGGAAATCAGTGAATAAATTGTGCTCACCTATCTATCTCTTCTAGTTTTTCATCTATCATTGGACCCATCTGCTGGCAGATATCTGTGAAGACAAAAGTGTTGAGGCAGTCGATGTCTTGCACAATTAAATGTTTAAATGCAGCCAAAAAATATTTTATCCAACTACAGCAAAATTAATTGCCTATTTATTTCAGGGTTGGGATTGGTAGATGGATCTTGCAAAGCTCAGGCATTTTACAGAGCTGGGAGTTATGCAAATGACTCTGCTAAACATGGAGCTGGCTTGGAACTATTAAAAAAATTCAAATTATCCCCAGAGCCCCACACTCCCACGGTGAAATAAGTGTTCTCCAGCACTGTTAGCACAGAGCACAGCTCCCCTAAGCTTAAAATAAACACAAAGAACTCCCAGCTCAATCCACAAAAGGTAATTGTGAGAAGTAGTCATAAAAAAGGAGCTCATTTAGTGCTGCAAGTACCTTCTGAGTCGAGAAGATCTGGGGAATCGAGCTTTAAATCCGTGGGATCTATGCTCTGAAGTACCTGCAGTGTTTTATCCATCTTGTCCTGAAAGGGGAAGCCAAGATGAAGAACTCTGATTTCCCAGCCATGCCAAGATTGGTTTAATACTCAAATAAAAGTTCATTAGAGACAAAGATTCATCTGCCAACATTCAGCACCAAAAGAATGCAAAAGCCCAGCAATATTTTATTTTCAGGTGGCTCCATACCTCATCAATATAAACTGGCTCAGGTTCTGCTTTCTTAATTTCTTCTGCAGTGTCCTCAGGAACAGAGATTTTATCCACAGCTGCTGAAAGAACAGAGATGAGTTTCTCTTCTCTCTGTTGCTGTGATAACTTCAAACAAACATTTGCTCTATGTTATTTTTCTGTGTGAAAAGACACTGTGACATTTGAGGTGGCAATTTAGTGGATTTGTAAATATGCTGCTGACAAGGAGTTATGGAGAATCAAACCAAATTTCTGTCAGAGAAAATGGTAATAACTTAAAAGATAAAGAGAAGCAGAAATTAAAGTGAGTTATCATCTGTGCTTGACTGTTTGAAACAAGGGCAGGATGTCTCTCAATTCTTTCCTGGGGCTGGTAGAGGAAATTATTTTGCTGCTGGGCTAATTAGGATTGCAGCACAAAGCTGCCTTTGAGGAATAAATAATCCATCAGTTGTTTCAGCAGGTAACTCACCTGCCTCAGGCTCCACAGTCAAGTCAGAGGTCACAAAATTGGATGGGAACAGCCCCACTCCTCTGTGGTTCTCCCCCTTCCACCAGTTGGCATCACTGGGGAAACAAAGCAGGATTACACAACTCTGGGGTCAACACAGCCAGGGACACATTTGGGGTTTTTACTGAAAACCTGAGGTTCAGACACATATTTGGTAGTGGTTTTTTTTACCAAAACCCTGTGATACCTAAAAGAGAACATTTGCAGGGATTAGCACAAAGCCAAACAGGAGCTGGGGCAGAGGGGAGGGAAGGGAGGAAGAGGAATCAGGGGATCACTGAAAGTTGAGCAAAATTCATCAGTTCTTTACAATGATTCCTTGCCAGCCCTTTAAAGCTGTAAATATCCCTATAGCTGTTAACAACAATCATTGTTTTAGCTATTTTTAATCAGTTTTATTCTTGGCAAATGTGATTCTTGATAGCCAGAGGTTTAACAAAAATTGCTGGAAGCAGATGGAATGTGATGCCAATGCATCTTCTTATGTCACACAACCAATTAAGATTTAGCTTCAAAACTACAAATTGGATGAAACACTCGAGGTTCTCCCTGCACTAAAAACGATTTGAGGTCAGAAACTAGGATTTTGGAAAGATAAAAGGAAGAGGAAAGGATGTGAGGGAGGGCAGAGTGACAACAACATTTCTGTGGGGGGGGGGGGAAAAAAAGCATCAGAGGAAAAATGTGCTACCCTGAGAAAACAACAGTGGGGGACCCAAGTCAGCTCCACCTGAGTGTATTGTACCTGTCATCCAAAACAAAAATAATTTCTCCACTTTTAAAGGTGAGCTCATTGTCCTCGACAGCTTCAAAGTCATAGAGAGCTCGCACCTTCCTCAGGCTCGGGGGGTTCTGTGGCATTTCTGCAGATGGGTACAAGGATTTGGTTTCCATTTGCTGCTGTTTCTGCTCTTGCAAAGACAATTCAATAGCTGCAGGTGGGGCAGAGAGGAAAAGAACAAGTTTGTGGGGTTTATCCCTGGAGACAAAGCAGTTTGGTTTCTTGATTTAGCAAAAAGAGGATTTATTGCTTTACTGAAACGTGGCTGCTGTAGTATTGAAAGTTAACATGTCAAATGCTGGGTGGTGGGGAGGAATGTGGCTTATCCCAAATCCTCATGGGTCAGGGAAACACCTGGAATGCCACAATTCCCAAGCTGCTGTGCCCCTGATTTCAATTCTGTGCAGCAGGAAAGAGCCCAAATTCCCATTTCCCTGCTTTTAAACAAAACTTCTGGAGTCTAACCCAAGACTCACCCTTAGCTGTATCCTCACCCTCAGCAACTCACCCTTAGCTATATCCTCATCTTCTTTGGATTTACTGGATGAGGAGCCATTCTTAGCAGCATTGGAGGAAGCCTGCAAAGGTGGGAACAACAGAGGGACAAATGAAAATGAAATCTCCAAAATTATGTATTTTAAAAAATTAGCAATGAGCTGCTCCAGATCAGGTGGATTATGGAATCCAGGTGATGCCCTAGAGATAAAAATCACCACTCTTCAGGTGGGGTTTTTTTTCCTGTTTTCAGCAGGGAAAAAAGTAAAATAAATAATGAGATTTAATTGAAATAACTGATTGTATTGGAATAATTATTCCAGTCATATTTATCACTCATTTAAATTACTCCTTCCACCTTTATCCTTCACTCTTCCCTTCAAGAGAGAAGATGCTCCAGTTGGGAGCTGCTGACTTAAATCCTCCAATTCTCCCCAGCAGCACAGTGAAATCATTCCTGGAGTTTTCATTCCCACCAGGAACTGGAATTGGGTGCCAGTGCTCAACTCTTCCATGTCTCTGCCATATGTTTTACACATAGATCAGATTTAGAAGTGAAAACATCTTTGTGAAGGAAGGAGGGATTGTAAAAGTTAAAAAAAACTTTCCACACAGAGGAAAGTAAACTTTGTGCAAGGAAATTGTAATGGCAGTTGTAATTTGAATTTTCAAGACTGAACAACATGGAAATATTTAGATGTATCAGTAATAAAAGTCAGGAAAAAACCACCTGGCATCCCATCTGCTGTGAGACTGGGAACAACAAACCACCAAAAGTGAGAACTAAAGCACTTCACATCCAGGACAACTCCTGAAATGGGGATTTGGGAAAGGAAACCAGAGCATGGGATCCATCACAATCCCAACCCAGCTCCTACCTGGGATCCTGCTGCAGGAAAAGTGACCCCTTCTTCCTTCAGGGATTTGATGGTTGCAGATATTAAGCTACATTGTGGGTCTTTCTGGAATTCTTCTGACCACTCCACCATGAGGGATTTTAGCTTTTCACACACTTTTGGGTGAGCCTGGTAGACAAAATTAATGGATAAAAGGGGATGTTGAGCCTCAAAATGAGCAGAAGCAGCAGTTACCCAAATTGCTACCAAGCCCATTTTGCTATAAACATGCTTAATTATTAATAGCAGTGCAGATGGAGAAGGTGTGGGGAGCAGGGTGTGGAATATCTGCCCTTTTAGACCCTGATCTGATATTCCAGAGAACATGCAGAGCTCCTGGAGCACCAATTCTGATCCCAAATCTCTGCCTCTGTGTTACTCACCCTCCATTTAACCTCAATTTTCTCTTCATTCCTTCTCAGCTGCGTTGTTTTCCACTCCCCAACTGCATAAATTGGTCTGATATAAGCTACTTGTAAATCCTACAAGAAATCCTACAAGAAACCTTTTCCTTACAAGAAATTCTACAAGAAACCTTTTCCTTACAAGAAATCCTACAAGAAAC
>VWYI01022139.1:0-49874 GCA_013399455.1 Anthoscopus minutus | reverse complement strand
TTTTTTTTTTTTTACCTTGACATAAGATTTCTCAGTGTCCATAAGTTCTTGGATGACTTTCCTCAGTCTATCTGCATCAGAAAGGTGGCGAGCGAGTGGTCGTGGAGGTGGATCCTGGCTGTCTTTCTGTCCTTCCATATTGCCTGCTTGCACTTCTTGGAAGTTTCGACACAATGCACTGATCTGTTCTGCGCTCTGTTAAGTGGGAAGAAGCAAGACAAGTGATGATGTTTTAGAATACAAGTTGTACTACTATTATTTCTAAATTCCTCCAGTTTTGCTCCTGTTCCAAATTCAGGGGCCAGAGCATGCCATTGATTTTTGTCACATGTGTATCTTGACAGCTTTGAATAGCTTTAATTTATAGCAGAACCAGATCAGAGCAGTAAAAATAATTTTAAATTGATAGTGATTTTCCAGCACAAATTATTTTCAGGCTTCAGATACAAGCTCATGGAGTGCAAAAGATAGAGCACTCAGATATATCAAGATTCCTTATGATACTAGCATCACACTGTTTTCCACCTCTCTTTATTTTGCAACACTCACTGCATCAAAATTGAAAGAATTAGCAGATAAATATCTTATAAGCATCCAGAATAATTATTTTATATTTCATCTGCTACCTATATTGTGTTGTGTGTTTTGTTGTTGCTTTCTAAACAATGAGACATGGAGCTGAGGGTTCAGATTCCAATATCTGGGGGTGTCAAAAGATGGTCAGATGTTTTCTGTCCTAGGATACAACTACATATCAGAATCTTTTGCTTTCAAAAAAGGTAAATGGAAAACTAATATTTGAGATTCTTTACAAGAATTATTAAAAACAGAATTTAAAAAAAACCAAAAAGACCCAGAAAATTTTCAAACAAGGTAGGAGCTGAAGATGGAACAACAGTAGTAATCGTGTAATGCAAAGATGGAAGACAAGGAGATATTTCTGACACTATTAAATAGTTAAGTAATTTGCTCTTAGATGACCACAACTAATATCCAAGAGCAGCTTTTGCAGGCCACAATCTTCAATGCTTGATTTGGAATTATTTCGCTGTTCTCTTTCTTACCCTGTGTTTCCCTGAAAGCTAAAACATCACTACTGTTACCATTGCCCAATTCTACGTTAACAGCATTCAGTATCCACATCTTTCTACTACATGCAACAATTCTTCTTTAGTGCTTCTGTCATTCAGAAGCTTGCACAAACTGGACAGTTGCATAAACTGTGCCATTGTATGCTCTTTGTGTTTAGCAAGTGCATTCAAATGAGGACTACATGGAAGCTGCCTTATTTCATGTGTCAGTCTTACTTCAGTGATATCAGGACATGAGTGTGTTTCAGAACTGTCTTAATTTACTCCACAAGCTGTTTAAAGTCATCCTTTTTGGGTGTCCTGATTCACCACTGATTACCTATGTAAGTTGGGTCACCAAAATACTAGGCCATCAAATGAACAAATGCAAAAGTTAATTGAAAATGAACTGAGCTATACAAAGTCTTTCAGTAAAGTGAATGCTAAATGGACTAAAAATATTTAATCTCAACCATCCCTGTGATAAAACACCTATGTAATGAAAATAAATGTTAAAATGTCATATTTGCCATGTAGTCCATATTACTCTGTAGCTCTCAGTTTTGAAAAATGCCACCCCTCTAAAAAAATGAAGTTATTTTCCTCACTGATATGTGCAATCATCTTCATAATCCAGTATAATGACAGCTTGCAGGACTATGAAATTTAGATACATTTAGTATTTTCAACACCTATTAGGACCAAAAAAATGCAATATGAATTGAATGGTGTTAGAATTACAGCTCCACACTGATGGAATAAATTTAAAAATTGTAGTCAGTCTGTGACACCGAAATTAATTAGTGGCTTGCAAGCAAATCATTTAGGAAGTGGTGTGTGTGTGTGTGTGTGCATATGTGGGTTATTTTAAAGCAGCTTCTAAACAACTGAATGCCAAAGCACTTCAGTTTTGTTTTCTTTGTTTCTGATGTCAGAAAGGTTTGTATTTATATCAGAATGCTTTAGATTTTACATTCACTACAGCTCAAGATGCACTTGGGCAGCTTGATTTACATCAGCGTGATGACTGATCAAGGACACTGGGATCAAGGATGCAAGGCAGTCTATTGAAAGCAAGCCACAAGCATCATCATCAGGCACAGTTTTACAAGGAAGAGTTAGAAGTCCTCTATTCCTCCTCAACCACCTTTGCATATAGAGCAGGCAGACATTGGGGAACGTGTGATTTCTACATTCCCTTGAGTTTTGGGGTCAGTGCTGCATCTGTCACCGAGAATCACTGTATGGGAAAGCATACAGAAATAGATGATACTCCTCAACATAAATACTTTTTGATCACCTAAGCAATATAATTTTGCTGTCAGAAATTCTTCTGCATAGCTGGCTTAAGCCCAAGGCACAGGATTACCTGTCAGGTACTGCCAACAAGCACTGATTTTTATAAACTTTAATACGTTCCTGGATATGTTTGCAAATTTGGCATTAAAAATATTGCCCTTGACCTCCCTGCTCACAGGATCTTGTCTTTTCCTTCAGTCTTGCTGCTCTATGTCTTTCCCTTTACAAGAGGGAAGAGTGTTCCAGACCACACAATATCCAGACCTCTCTCTCTATTTGTACCTGCTGTGGTATTTACACTTGGGTCAAAGCAAGAATGAAATGCTACTTGATCACAGGACAAAAGTGTTTCACATTCACTCATACACATTGCATAGACCACATAAGATGAAGGAACCCATCTTACCAGTGGAACCACTGGTTGTTAACAAGGAGCCTAGTATAAATGAGAATGTAACAACAATAAGGAGAGTAGCATAAAACACTTTTTCCTCCATGTTTCTTCCCAAAACTCTTACCACCTAGGTCAGGATCTCTACCCTTATCCTGTAGTGTTCTGGATGCTACTTTCTCCCTCTGACACGAAACAACTTCTTGCTCTTTTAAACTGTTAAAAATAGATCCTTTCTAGAAAGTCTTTAGTGACAACCCCTAGGACCACCTCTTCTATATCTGGCATGTGTGGGCAGGAGAGGCTCAGACTCTGCCCTCTATTTGGGATTGCCCTGCAGCTGGGATTTCAAAGGTAGCAGGGCATTCTGGATGTCAAATCAAAAACTTGGTAGTCCAGCGCCCTTAAGCCAAGAAGTCTCAAAAGGAACCCCCTCTTGCTACTACACACGCCCACTGCTACCTTGAATTAAGGAGGGAATTAACCCTGAATTTGCTCTGATCTTGACATTGCAATGGTTAGTACAGGCAGATACAACTCTCAGATAAAACAGACAAGTTCCTCAAGCACATAGCTGATTTTATTTGCACAGGAACAAGGCTGTTTGTACTTAGTAAATGGTAAAAAAATAATTTATGCCAACCTTTATAGTGTGCAGTTTATCAGAATAAAAACATTTAAATCAGTAAAAAATAGAAGTCAAGATAACTGACTACAGACAGGGCAGCAAGGTAGCTGGGAACAGATAAAAGCTGAGGAGAAACTACAATGGAAGCAGCAAACTTCCTCCAAAATCCATTACTTAAGCTTATGTATGCCGCTTTCAGCAAAATCTGCAAGGGACTACAAGCAGCTTCAGCTTACCTTTGGCACTAAGCAGCAAACAGATAAGGCTAAATATCAAAAAAATTAGACTAACAGCGCTAGAGGTGGGAAAGAAAAATGGAATTTATGCTGGGCTTAAAGGAAAACAAAACTCACAAATACTTCAGGGACAAGGAAGCTAAGGAGCACTGTGCTGGTTTATTTGCCCTATTCAAGATTTTCCAACAAAGCTGTATAAACTGTTCTACAGATCTACCAGTCAGGGAAAGCAACCTCCTGCCCAATACTCTATTGGCCTCTTGGAAAACAGAAGGATGTGTAGAAGTAGACTGCAGAAACATTTCTTTCATCCCTGCATGTTTGAGACTCAGATTTAAGGTTCTATATCCTTCTGCAAGGAGTATTCTCTGTGAATGTGGAATGCTGAAAGTAACATTTGAAGGGAAAGTTCCAGCCCACAGAGATGTCACCTTGACCCACGGCAGCCAACAACCACAGTGATGCTCAGCTTGTCAGATGGAGATGCAGTACATTCTACTTTCAATAATAGTTGTGATAAGAAGTATTACAGATTATTCCCCTAACGTGAGCAAAATTATACTCTTACAAGGATGTCTTACAGGTTTTCTTTGCTCCTTGCAGGCAAGCATATCATCATTTGAGGCTGTGCTATCCCCACCAGAGTAACAAAACCCCATAAAATTAATCATGAGAGAGCAGAAGACATTAATCAGCACTGGTTAAGAACTAGCACAATGATTTCATGGCTATCCTGTGACTTTCTACTGAATTATACTGATTGAGCATAAATGCTGCACAAGGTCAATTAGTGTTACAGGGTCTTTGCACGCTGCTGTTTTCCCTCATTTATACGCATCATGTACTCCGCTAGTCTGTCAGGGTTTGTTTGAAACAGAGATGGAAAGGAATATTTTAGTAGACTTAGAAAACTCTACACAACTTTAGAAAGACTCCTTGGTGAAGTGAAAGCCATGCATGTCCTTTGAAGAGTGTTCAGGATTTAGTACCCTTATGAAGGACACATCCATGGGCTGGATCGCCAATCCTTTGAACTCCCTACCCTAAGAGGAAACATGCTCAGAAACATCCTGCAGAAACAGATTAGACTTGTGCCCTCCAAAAATGAACAGCTAACACGTCAGCTCTGTCTGATGTATGTATGTATTTCCAGGAATTCTGAATGCACCAGTCAGCGGAAGAAATACAATTACATGGAATTTTGAGCAGTGATCAACTAGCCCAAGACACCTTTACATCCCTCGCTCTGTGTAAAAGGAAAGCTCTTGGAGATGTCCATCCCTTTTACTTTGTGTTAGAAGGTGTTTCTCTCCAGAACAAAGGTAGCCCTAACAGTCACCATTTTTTTTGTGGGTGGATCACTCTATGGGCATCTCTGTCATCTCCTTAGACTGGGATGTACTTTGTAACCAAGCAGCTTAAAAGGCCAGAAAGTTGCAGGCTTTAGCTTCTTTAAAGACCACAGAAAAATGTTGCTTTATGCTAGACACCAGTACCTTATTCGTTTAATTTGCTCATTAAAACTGAAAAATGCCAGCAGAGCTTTACTCAAAAATACTTTGTGGCATTTGCACATAGATGTCTAGGCAAAGGTGTTGCTCAGCTTTCAGCAATAGAAGCTAAACTAAAGCAGTAGCCTCAGTCATTATTTATCTTCTGCTCCTTCTTTTCCCAACTTCAAGGCCACTCAATATGAACTTGTTCCTGACTGACAATAAAATTCTAGGGGTCTGCTTTGTTTCACTCTGTCCCGTGTGTGTCTTTAAATATTTAAAACTTTGCTAAAAGGAGGGCATTTTTTTTCAGTCTCCACTCAGATGCTTCATAGTAATAAGCAAAGCATAGTAGGAGTTATGTTTTAAGAACGGAGAAGCAAATCCTCTGCACCACAGGATGAGAAGGTGCCCTGCTAGACACTACCAGATTATACAGAAGGCAAGGAATTAACAAGGAACTTTTGTCTTTGAGCTAGAATTTCCCAATTTCAGAGAGATTTACGTTAGCAAATCAGCCTGTTAACAGAATTAGATGTCACCAATGTCATTTAGAATTGTCACAAATACTATAAGAGGGAGGGGCTGTCAACCTAGTAATTCTTTCCAGAGAGCAAAGGGTAAGGCCTGAAAGAAGGCTGAATATACAGCTGTGTAAAACAGCCCAGATGCGACCCACCTGGTGTGGTACCTGAGCTATTGATATTTGCATAGTGGCAAATCTTCCCTCTCACCTGCCACACAGAGAGATGCCCATGTTTCTCTTTGAGTACAGAAGAACCCTCAATGAGGACTGAGGTTCAGTGGTGACTGAAACCCTTGTTATAAACCAAGTCACGCATCAGGGACCTGGGCCCAAGAGCTTGCATTGGCCAGGTCCCCAGGACAATCAGCAACCACTGAGTTCACAGATGCTGTCTCAGTTTCTCTAGAATCGGTCTCCAAAGTCATCTGACCCAACTCATACCAAAGCCAAAAGCAAAACAGAAGTGATTTCCATCGCAGGACACTACATCCTCACTAAATGAAATGTAAAGAGGAGAGCATCAGGAAAATAAAAAGAGTAACCCTGACAGCCCAGGTCACAAAAAGGAGAGTCTTATGAGGCAACATCACAGCACACAATAAAAATTTTCCCAAACCCTGATTTTGTAAAAAACTCTCAGTTCTTCCTATCCCAGGTCCTCATCCTGATGTTGTCAATTTTAATGCAAGAGACTCATGTTATTTTTCTGCCACTTGTGTAATACATATACACAGTCTTCTTATATTTTACCAGCTTTACCTTGATTATAGATCATATTTTTCCCTATTTCCACAATACTAACTTAATTGTGAAAAATCAGAGAAACAGTTAAAATATTCATGTTGCAGTTACTTCCAAATTTCCATGAAGAAGCTTTTTAAAACCTTCCCACTTCTTGTCAAAATATGGATCTTACTTAGTCCTTTCTCTGAGAGATGCAAGAAATAACAACTTGCTTGAGCCCCGCAGCAAACAGTGCAGGCAACCAACCCACCCTTCCCTCCCCCAGACTTCAGAAACCCCAAACCTTTTCCCATGCAGAGTACTGGTACAAACTCAGCCACCAACTACACATTGCAAGAGTCCATTATTTGATTATTAATGCTGGGACAGTCATTATTTATCAGGTACAGGCAGCTTGGATGCTCCTGCAGCCCCATCTCCCCAGCCTGCTTGAGCAGCACCCCCGGCTGAAGCCACGCCGCTGCAGAACTCACCACAGAGAACATCCTGTGCAGGGAGCCGTAAGCTGCTGCTGCCTGCTGCTGGGTTTTGCGAGCCAGCGCTAAACTCTTAGCTCTGGTCTTACTCCTCCTGAAGGCGGGCATTGTGACTTGTGAATGCAAACTCTGCCAAAGGAAAAGGGCCCTCGGAAGGAAGCCACGGATGTTGTGATCCCCCACAAACACACCTTCCCTCTGAGCTCAGCTGCACGAGTTTCTCTGTTGTGCGGATTGCCCAAAATTGGAGATGCTGACAACATCCCAGTGCAAGGAGGCTAAGCAGCGTATGAGAGTACAGACAGACTTGCCATGCCTCCCTATTGCTACAAATGAAGGAAAAAGATGCTAGATGAGAAGATTTTTTTTTTTAATAGCTTGATGTGGTGAGTGCAGGACAAAGTTCAGTTATGACAAGGGAAGAAGGGTTTGATCTCCCCAGCAATATACCTACCTCCCTGCCTGTGAAATTTACTGCATAAACAAAACATCAGGTGCTGTGAGAAAGTTAGCCAAATAGCTAAAAATATCTAGAGGGTGCTGACTGCCCTGAAGGTCAGCATGATTTATCAATAGCACTGATGCTCTGTCAAGGGTATATGCTGCTAAATTTTGTGGCATACAAATGCTCTTACAATGATAAAATGAAAAACAAATAGGCAGCTCTCAGGACGATTTCTTTATATAATTATGCTTGTCCTTTGTTTGAACTTTTTAGCCATAATTACATCAATAAAAAGAAATTTAATAAATTCAGGCTTGAAAGTAAGAGTTCAGATGTTGACATATTTACACAAAACCAATTGGGTCTACAGATAGCTTACCCTAAGAACAATGCAGCTTTAAATAAAACATTATAGGACATGACAACACTGAACTGAAGAGATAAAAGACTGACAGGCAATTCATTAATAGAAGGAGAACTACACCAGTGGCATAATACACAGCAACTCCCACGTTGCCCCTATCACAGCACTCCTACAGTGCAATGAAGCTGCAAGGTTTCATTCAACACTGTCCTTGGCAGCACCTGTTGCTCCCTAGCAATCCCTTCTCTTGAATCTATATGATACACCAAGCCTGGGTATCTCTACCTTTGGTTACATGTGTGCTGCTTCTAAGGTTTCAAGGACGTTTACCTTCATACAGGCAAGGGAATAACACAGCTTTCTCCTTTAATTACCACAATTAAATTTACATCCATCTCTTTCCAAATCATTAGCACAACTTGACAGCTCAGCATTTGCCAAACTGTACAGCTCAGTCACTGAGAGGCTGCCTATCAGAGGAAAAATGATGCTGGAGCCCTGAAACAACATGCTGCTGATAAGACATGCAGAACACACCACGGCAGCAGAAACCTCTTGCTTAGTGGATGGACTCTGTCCTTTCTTTCTCTTGAGGACATATCAGGTTCACTGGGGGAGAAGACTAAACAGAAAATTGAGGGAATGGTTTTGAAGGAGAAAGAGAGGTTTTGCCTGCTCCCTAACATTTCAATTTTCAGTGGATGTACAGTCTGGGCTAAAAATCCAAATTCACAGATTACTGTGCAGCATGTGCAAGGCTACTGCTCTTTTCCACCATTAGTGGTTGCCTCTGCAGTGGTCCACAGATCCTAGGGATCCGCAGGGTAAGTCTGAAGACAGGAAACAAAATTAAATAAGTAGTTTGTGAAAATTAAAAGTTTACAGTGTTGCATATAGCATTTTAAAAATGACACAGGCCAGGTCACGAGATCCACGTGTATTAAGATATAACTATACTTTCTGGAGAGTCACTGTTTCTTTGTTTCCTATCTGCATTAGTCATGGCACTTTCAAGCTCTGTGTTTCTAACAGATACATGTTAAAACACAGCTTATCCACTGGGACCAAGAAAAATGAAAAGGTTGCTAAATTTCAGGTCCAAGCAATATCATCAATCTTGATGAAAAACAATGACAGGTCTTTTAAATTCCATATAAGGAAGTTATTCTTCCCCAGATTTGCTAATTAAGCCTGCATTATTAGCTAACCATATGCCAGCTAAAATATGTTACCAATTAACAGCTTTTATTTAATGTGTATTCATTAGAAAAAAGACAATTATGTTTCAGTAATCTTTCCATCTCCTATTGAGGGCCTTGGACAAATCAAAAAGGGGGAACAACACAAACTAATGCAAAACAAATGAATGGATGCTTTTCATTTAGCCTTTCTTTTTCTTTAGAATCACACAAGCAGAACTCAAGCACTTTTCAAAAACAAGTGAAATAATCCATCACTGTGAAATATTTTTAAGATCACTGGAAAAATGACATAGCCCTGTTGTTTGTTCCTGTGTACTTTGAATAACACACATTCCCTTTACTGACATCTGGTTTTCATCTTTCCATTTCAGTGGCACCAGCCTTGATAGTTACCATAACAGTGACATCCTTCATAATACAGGCTTCCCTCTATTGTCCCACTACATGTAGGTGTGCTTATCTGCATCCAGTTCATTTCCCATCCTGCTTCTGCCCTTAATGCATGAAGGTAAAAGGCTAATTTTGCTCTGCCAGTCTAAACTTTGAATGAAAAGAAACAGTGGCTTGCCAGCAGGACAATCCTGAGCGCTTGTGGGCTACTTTGTAACATCAATCTGGATCACTGGTGGCACAGAAGCATAATTCATATACGCAACATACATATGTAGACACACACACATATATATAAATATGTACATGTACTTACCCTGAACTAACAGGAGCTCTGCAGTGTTAGTGGTCTCTAAGCATTACAAGCTCAGGATTAAAACAGCTTGTCTCCAGACCTCCACACTGATCTAGAGGGAGTTGGTTTTTTACTTTTTATAACTGTGGGTGGATAATTTTCTGCATATTTTCCTGTCATGCTTATTATACTAATAACATGGTTTTTAAATGCCATCAAAATGTATTTTCAAAGCATAATTGACCACAGTGAAGACACTTGCTTTAATTCCAGTGAAAAAAAAATCAGTTAGGATTCCAAGTGTTTAAACTGAATTCTTGTTTTATTTCTAATTTCAAGCATCTTAAACATTCTTTGTAATATTCTCAGTCAAAGTGTTTTGTGCTGAATGCAGAAACTTTTCTCAAGTATTGAATTAGAAACTATGGCAACCACTGAGACATTGTCTTTGCAGTTGCATTCATATTTCACAATATAGTTTTGCAGTGTGCCACCTTTGGAGGCAGAGAAGGCAACTAGTATCTGTTCCTGTTAGTAGCCAACATTTTGTATTCCAAATGTTAAAAGAAGCAGTAACTCCCCTGTAAAGACAAATATAGATTCTCTGAACTCTACACCAACCTTTCCCCTGGTTTTGGCAAGGCTTTGTTTAGGCACTACAGCAGAATTCCGCTGTCTCAGAAGGAAATAATCACCATGTGAGAGGATGTCTATGTCTGCTCACAATATGTTAACAAGAGACAACACGTAACAAAACATGAAAAACTGGAGGAACCTCCCTGTGTATCTGACTGAACTGACCTTTTACCTTTTTTTTAAATTATTCCATTCTTTCATGTACCTTTTGGTTATCTTTTATTTTGCAGAATTTGCTGAAGGTAGCAGATGTTTTTCAGTTTTGGAATTTCAGGTCTACCTTTGTCATTACGTATTTCTGACAGAGCAAAATGGGAATCGAAGCCTTGCTGAAGTTATGATGATATCCAGGACACAGTATTTATCTAAAAACCTAGTGAAAATTTGTGCAATTTTAAAGTGGCTTTGCATGCTATGGGTGACTGCTGAGCACATCACATACCTTGGCACACACTAAAATTGAGCTTAGATGCTTTTGCATTGCAAGGAAAAAAGACAAACGCTACTGTAAGCACTGTAACCAAACAGTATGTTGATTTTTTAAAAAAAACCCAAACCTCTCTGCAGCTGGCAGAGAGGTTACCCAGTTCCCTGGGTCTGTCAGAAGTGTGATTAGGTATCTCTGCCTTTCACTGCAAAGTGAAACGCTGCCGTCATATCCTGCACAGCAGGCAACCGGGGTCGCTTTTGGAGGTGCAGGGTGGCAGGCTCCCAGGCAGCTTCCTGCCCTTCATCAGTGAAGTCACGGGCGCCTCCAGAGACACTGCAAACCATATCCTGTTGCAATGATTCAGGGCTGCTGACATATGCTTCCCTTTTCATCCGCAGGTAAGCCTTATGGATTTTTCACAGATGACTACAAAGAAAAGCTGTGTTGTAAGACATCTCCCACTGGCTTCCTTTATTTGCAAGCATCAACACAACAGAATTTCTTTTCCTGATCAAAACCATCTGCATGTTTTACACCAAAAACTATCTCAGTACTTTTGAGAGGACGTTTCCTTCAGTTGAAGGAAAGACAACAAATACCCCCTCCTCCTAAGCCACAGACCTCAATGTAATAGCACAAAACAAGGTCACACCTCTGCATGTAAGAACTGCACATACTGTGCAGACCCTTCAGTCTTCTTTCCTACCATTCTTGTGCCTCCCTACCAGTAACTGTGCAAGCAAGTCTCCATCTACAGCCTGAGCTCATTACAGGTTCACATTAGGTACAGCACTTACCCGGCTTTAAGCCTTGTGGTTTCGCAGCTCCTTCGCTGTGTTAGCCAAGACTCGCAACTCTTATATTTGAATTTTGGGCCATCCATAGGGGATGCAGAACTGCAGGATCAGCACAACAAAGTGAAATCCAGGACTGGGCAGTAGCATTCACCAGTAGGTTTACAGCAAGCCTTCTGTAACCTATGGTCTACCAGTTCTGATGCCTTCTCTGAGCAATAGATTAATACACTGAAACCTAGATAAATTAGCAAAATTCTTATGAAGTTCTAAAGGGCTACAGTTTCACTAATTCTATTCTCAAAAGGCACAGGAAGACAGCAGGGGTCTGGCAGTGGCTCCAAACTGCTGGAGCCATCAGCTCTGGTAGGGTCACCATAGCCTGGGCTGTCTGCAAGGGAAGTATAATAATTAGCAGAACTCCCCACTGGCTTGTCATGCTCTCAGTGCAGAATGGTCCCCTCCAGGCACAAATGAATCAAGGAAACTGCTGCTGAGAAAGATGCTATTTTCCCATGTTAGCTCTGAGACTCCCCAAATGCATGTCACATCTGGAAGAAAATGACACTTGGATTGCAGAGGCTATACATGATTTTGAGAGTACCATGTTGTTAATCTCCCTCCTACTAACTAAAAAAAAAAAAAAAAAAAAGATGTTAATTGCAGACTACTCCCCAAGCTTTTGGATGTCATCAACTGCTAAAGAGAAGTTTTCATGATTAAAATAAAGGAAAAATCCTTAATGTCCTATGGATTCTGAGTAAACCTTACAGCAAGCAACTCTCCTGCAATTAATGACATGCTGCACAAGTGGGAACCGCCCGGGCAATGCAAAAACAGAGCTCATGAGAAGCCATCACGACATTCAGCTGGAATTGGCTCCATGCAAGCAGTGGATTTGGGGCTCTGTTGAGCTTCTGGTCATTTCTGATTGGTTTTCTTTAAATGGAGCCCAACAATTGGTGTTTTAGTACTAACATTCCCTTTCCAAGATTTTTGATTTTTGCAGTCTGTTTAACACAATTATTTTACATATGCTGTTTATATACATGCATTCAGACTGGTGATCCCATCCTAATCTCTGAGAGTGATGAGTGTCATCACCAGATCAAAAGAAATAAATGAATCACCACATATATATAATATATAACACATATGATCTGTAAAATAAATAGGATTACATTTACTGACAGAGGCAGTAGAAAGCAGTTGGGTGTTTTGAATAACAGTGCCCTGAACTACTCCAAAGCACATCTGCTACAGATTACAATGTACAATGTTTTCTAGGTGATAAATCATAGGATTACATCATTCCTAGCATCCATTTGTATTCTTCTGGAAGATAAAATACCATTCAAATCTTCCATAAACATTGAACAATTGCATGAATTTTCTGTTGGGATTGGACTGAAAGTCTGAGTAATGATTATTAACTACTTTCTACTCCTGCCACTCCTATTCCATGCCAACTGCCACCATTGCCCCCTTCCTCTCCCCAAAAATCAAACCATGCTTTTTTTTCCTTAAGAACTGAGCATTCAGGCAGACCAGAAATGAGATCATTTTCTCTCATCCAGGACTGAACCTAGACCTCAATGCATATTGTACCTAGGGATTGTTACCCTTAAATTATTCTGCATCAGAAGTTGATGGCTGTGGTCATACTACTAATGGAAGGGTTTTGAAATCGGCTTTAGAGATTTTGAAGACAAAATACTAATTTCTTCAACTTATGAAAACCGCTCCTCCAGAGGTGGCTATGTTGTGTATACAAGAGGCCAAAATCACATAAGGCAGCAAACTCTACAATACTCACTGATTTCGTTACAGAAATAGCTGTGTGAAATCAGCTAATAGATAACAAGATAACTCCTTTTTGAAATCTCAACACTTGTATTTTGCATCTGTTGAAAGCACTGTTTTGGGAAGTTTCTTAAGGTATTTGCATGATGTAGAACTTGAAGATGGATTTGCTTTCTGACCCAGTCTCTCTCTGCATTCACACTCCTAGGCACCATCAGATATGCAAATGAGATGCTAAATTGTTCATATACTTTTGATTGGAAGGGCTACAAAAAAAACCCTGAACAGTTGCCCAAGTCAGGCATATGTGCATGTTGGCTCCTTGAACAAGAAAAGCAGCACTGTGTGCACGGAGACCAAAAACCAAATTTCTCACCATGGTCCCAGACATGCCATCTTCCTGGAAATGTACTTCTCACTGCACTGGCAAGTGGAAGAATGACCACAACTGGAATCACAATAAACAGAACACACAAACTTCAAAAACACTGGAAGGATGATTTGATATTACATAGGAAGCTCAAGCGTCTAAAAACAAGACTTCTGGAACACACAAAGATGTATTATTTCTACCTTCTTTTTGTCCACTATATCTGTAAAAATGGGCATGTCAAACAGGGCCATCATATTGACCAGGACCTCATCCCCATGAAAAGCTGAAAGCATTTCAGGTGAAAATGCTCCCTCCTGCAGGAGAGAGAGATTTGTATTTGCCAAAGGTGTCATGAACTTTGCTGATCAGATTTGCCACGAATTCTCATTTCCTTATCAGATGAAGGAAAAGGGAACATGGTCATCAAACAGGAGGGGAAGATGAATTAGTTGAGATAATCTAAATAAGCTCAAGCTAGGGAAAGGTGTTCTAGGATTTTTAATCATAACTTCTGTTCATTGCATTAAGAATAGTATTCTAGAGGAAGAAAAAGGTTTTTTATCTCTGCAGTGTATAGAATTTTTTATGTCTTTTTTTATTAAGAGGTGATGGGGATAGATTTGTCCTCCTATACACACATTCATGTATGATCAATAACCCATGCTGAGATTAAAGTGACTCTTTCAAGAGGCAACAGCAAAGACAATTTCCCCAAATTTCCATATTCAGCTTATTCTCAGGGCCAATTTTGCTTCAGTGTTCGAATGTTAACAAGAATTGGCCTTCTAAAGAATGGCCAACTGGTTTCATTTTGTAAGGCTCTGAAATGCTGCTGTATTTCTTTCAAAGTTTCTCACACAGCAGCTTCCATTTCTGCACCTGCCATATTGATTTTTGAAGATGCCACCCTAAGACCACTCTGTATTCATTGACTGTTTCTATAATGATTAAAAGCCATCACACTAGCTATTTTTACTAGGTTTCCTGAATTTCTTAAAGACCTCTAAGATACAGTTGAGAATATAATGAAGTTATGTGAAATATTTGCAGAGTATACCCTAAGGTTTTTTCTTACGATCTGTAAAATACTGAAAGTGAAAATACATCTTCCCCTTTCCACACACACATTTTTATGAAGTTACTTCTTTATGTCTGTTAGAAGTTAATATGATTTCAGGAATGCATCTCTCTGATGACACTCAGAAGATTCAGAGCAACCAAAAGTCAGATCACAGAAGATCTCTTTCTAGAAACCTTAAAATAATAGGTAATTATATGGTAAAATTTCCCCTTTAGATATGTTTCAGAAAAGTTTATTTTTAATACACTGAAAATACAAAGTAAAGATAAGCAAGTTAGTAACAGACTACTAAACTTACACAGTAGGCTAGAGAAAACATTTCTAGCCAATGTAGTTTGCAATTAGAAATCACAAGTAGCTAAAGGTAAAGTTGCATTTTTTGTTCATTCAGCTTCATGCTACTTTGATGTACAGAGAGTTTGATTCTGGGCAAGTGCCAATATACCAGGATTTAAATGAGCACCAGGAGCACAGACAATTAGTTTTCAAAATGATTAAACACAACTAAATTTAATTACATAGACAGGCATGCTCAATTCCTAGATTTTCTGAGGTCACATATTCTTCTGTCAACAGAACATCTACATACTCCAGAATCAAGAGCAAGGACAACATGCTGTTGATACAGAAATAGTTTTTTAACACAATTTGAAAACATAGTGCAGCACAGTGTCTTAGAAGTATAATATCTATCCCTGTTAAATAAAGTTGAAGGTAAGGTTAAAGGTATTAAAGTACAAATTAGGTATCCCAGAGAATACAGAGCTGTCAGAACTAATGTGCATCTGGAATGGATAGTTCTTGATATCCATGTATTTTTAATATTTTATAACTTACAGAACAGCTTCCACTTCTAAAATACTAGACTGTCTTGCCCTCCTAAATGCATTCATTTCCCAATTAAAAAAAAAATCTATGAATGACTGACTAAATGAAGGCATGTTTGAATGTAGTACACATGCAACAAAAGACTTATTTCTTTGAGATTACAAGGCACTTCTGAAACGCCTCACTGTACTTTCAGTTAAGATGATGCCTAACCTTAGCATGGTATGAGATGAAGAAAATAATGAAAAACAGACAAATGAAAATGCTCCAAACAAGAAACACAAAATCCAGAAATCAGACATGCAACCATTAAATCCAAAGCTTTAAGACTGTTTTTTATTTACTTACATGTTACGGGGCAAAAATCAACGAAACTTCAAAGGAGCCTGCTCCCTCAGAGCCAAACAATCACATCTACAGTTGCTGTCAACTGGAAAGTGAGCATCTCTAGCTGTGGCTCCACCTAAATTATCCCAAACTGCCTGTTGTTCCAAGCTGTGCTCAGAACCTCTTAACACCACCAGCCTCTCCTCCACAGAGCTGTGCTTACAGAGCTCCTCTCCCCCATACTTCTGCAGCATCGCCTACTTGCCTACTGCACTAATGGTGTCCACAGGCGTGGGAGGTCAAGTCAGCACATGCAGGAAACAGAAGGCAAAGGGGAAAAAAAAATCCACAACCCCAAATCCAGATGCTATGCTTTTCAAGGCTGCACAATTTCCTCAAACTAGCTTTTATTAGCAATTTAGTTATTCTTCATCTGGTGAGCAGTCCCAAATCACAGCTATAAAAACAGAAATCATCTTAATTTTTGTTATACATAATCACAAAAGCACATACAATATACACCACCTGAACTGAACTGTTAGGTTTGGGTTTTCTTTACTTCTACATCTATTTGGAGGTATCAAAAGGGTCAGACAAAAAGCTCTGACGGTAATAGGCACCCTCCAACAGAAAGACAGCAGTCAATTACAAACCATTTGCAGAAATTGCAGAGCTGTGACAGACTCACTTACAGCTGCAGTCCAAGTCAGACTGCCTCTGATTGCCAGGCTGTTTTCCACCCTTTTACCTACAAAACCAGGACAGCCTCAGATAATTTTTAAAATGACACCAGCAGACCTGCATGTCAGCTCAAGAAGCGAACTGCAATACAGAACAGGCAATTACTTCAGCAAATCATGCAAAAGCCCTAATAACTGCTGAATCTGACAAATTTGAGGCTGGAGGGAGGGCCGGGAGCAGACCTGTCCATTTTCCCCTCTTTTTTTTAGCTTTAATTGCAGCATATAATTTAGAGCATTGGAGTAAATTTAGCGCATTAAAAGCAACAACTAGTGTACATCAATTGTTCTCTGTATTTAAATCCTCTGAACTCTCTCTAATTTTCTGGCACCTGGTGTATTTGACACAGGCGATCAGGATTGGCTTTGTTCTTCTGCTAAAGCAAAGCTGATGCCCCAGAATTTCTTCCCCTCCAGCAGGACACAAGGTCAGTATTTATGCCCACAGAGAGCACAGGGGACAATGCATATTCTGGGTGAGCAGGCATCCCAAGGCACCCAGGGGATCATGGCCTGGTCCAAACAGCCATCAAAGCATCCTAAGTCTTGGGGTGGCCTCTGCTGTGCTTCCACAAAGATTCCCACCCCTAAAGCCAGGCAGAAGTCCTAAAAGAGCAGAGCAGAGAAATCCACAATACTCCTTTCAAAGGAACAAGGTGTCCTAAGGAGAGAAAATCCAGTTTGTTCTTGTCTGGTTGCAGAGACTTTGGGGAAGCATGAGCAATTGTTACACAGGATACAGATCATCTCTGTGGGAATCCCCTTGTGCAGCAGGAGATGGGCTGAAGACCCACAATCACTGGGCTTCTCCTTATTCTCCAGGGGTAAAGAGCACAAAATAATCTATACAAGACTGAAGTAGGTTACAAAGTATATTAATAAAGTAAGATTAACAGCTCCTCTCAGTAGATATGGTTGGAGGCACAATGTATCTTCCCTATTCCAGTCTTCCGAGTTTTTACATTCTGTCTCATCTCTACCAGTT
Organism: Anthoscopus minutus; assembly: GCA_013399455.1. Taxonomy (NCBI): domain Eukaryota; kingdom Metazoa; phylum Chordata; class Aves; order Passeriformes; family Paridae; genus Anthoscopus; species Anthoscopus minutus. The sequence goes on along the minus strand of VWYI01022139.1, from coordinate 32,318 downwards.
TTTCATATAACCTAGCACAAGACAGTAATATATTCCAGAACCATAAAAACTCTAACGTCATTCCTGTTATGCAAGAGTGCTAACACAAGTGTTATCATAAATTTGCTTGAAGATATAACACTCATCAACAGAACTTAAAAACACATTTCTTCTTGTCAGAATGGCAATGCCAGGTAAAATCAGGGCCACCAACACAAAACCACCACCCACACCTGCAGATGGGAGGTTCAAATCAAATTGGACACAGGTTGCACTTTGCCTCATTCAGAGCAAAATGGACAAAAAGCTGCTCTTTGGAGACCAGTGCATTTGAAGGTGGGCACTAATTTCTGGGCATTCCTGCCTCAGCCCTCAAAGTCCTGGCTGAGAGAAGGAAAACCAGTAGTCCAAGCGAGTGAAACAGAAACCACAGACACATTAAAGGTTTCCAAATTAGAAAGTGGCAATCAAACACTGATTGAGTGTCTCTCAAACACTGCACCTCTCCAAGTCTGTAGTCCAAATTAAAACTACTGGCATAGTATTGCTATGGACACTGCAATATTAACAGCAAGCCCTGGAAATATCAGCAAAAAGAGAAGACAAAAGAGAAGACAAAATCAATTGAAAGCTGTAGCAGCTTTACTGTTGCTCTGCAGGAACTGGGTTCAAGCCACACAGAAAAATGAATTTGACAAGTCTCCACCTGCTTGCCATTTGCCCCCATCACACTGCTCCTGCAGATGCAGCAGCTGTGCTGTACATGCTGACCTGCTAGGGCGACCTCAAGATACTAAAACACCAAATACAGTTAACACGCATAAAATTTTTTCAAATTAATGCCATATGTTAAATTCTTTCCAACAAAATTCAGAGAATTAACACTACAACACTGCCTTTTGGCTCATAAGGATTGATGTGTCAAGCATTTTCTTACCCTGAAGGGTGGATCAGTCTTCTCCCTGTGTGGCACTTGGTCCAGAGTGCCATCTGTACTGCTCCTTTTCAAACTGGATGTGATGTCAGGCACATTACTGAAGTCTGCATTTGAAATAAAACACATAAATAAATGAGAGGGTTATAAGACAGAAACAGGAGAAGTATTTGCTCTTACCTGCCAGCACTTTCAGTGTCTAGTACAATTACACCAGCAGGAGAGAATCACAGAATCAATTAGGCTGGAAAAAACCTCTGAGATCACTAAGTCCAACCTATGACCTAACACCACCATGTCAACTAGACCAGGTCACTAAGTGCCATGTCCAGAAGAAATACAAAATTTGCAATCATCTCCACCCCTCAGAAAACAATGGGAGAGGTCAAAGCAAGGAGCAACTATGCCTTGAAACTCTGCTTTCCAAACAGGAGCTGGACATCAGAGACTGTCTGAAGCAATGTGCATATCTGATCTACCAAAATAAACCTAGTGCTCCTGCTAACAGCAAGCTTTTGAAAGGAGCACTATCTATAATCGGCACACTCTGTGCTGAGACAACCAGTGAAGATTATTAAATGCACTCAGCAGTTCTCCTTGGATGAACACACCATTGTTTGACATGACTTAGTCCTGAATCCTTTAAAGATTTTAGAAGAAAAGAGAACTTTGCCCTGGAACAAGCAAAATTCATAATACAGACAGAATCTCTTCTTGCAAATAGTTTACCAGTTTTCTCAAGTTTGGAGTCCATCTACACAGTAGCTAGCACAATGCAAAAATGAGAGGCAGCACTGCCCTGCTCTTCTTACTGACAGACTGTAGCTTTCAGTAACATTTATATTTAAACTCAAGAGCTATCCAACAATGCTGAACATTCATACAAAAATGATCTTTCTCTTTATATTTCCTCAACTGGCTGCTGAAAATCTGCAGAGCTGTTCACATGGAAATTCTAATTAAAAATCCTAGATCTGAAGAAGTGATTTTTGAACTGCAGTATTATCAATCCATGTAGCTGAAAATTATAAAGCAACCACTAAATAAAAATATTTAAAAAAGGAAATAAAATAAAAAGGAAAAAGGTTTTGCAGCAACCTCAGATGATAAACCTGCAATAAAATAAAGGGGGGTTAAAGTTTGCTGCTTTGCTCCCAGCCTTTAAGCCTCCAGAGTATAATTCACACCACATTACCACATTTTCAAACTCTTTCTCAACACCTACAAATGCTCGAGATTTATTTTTAGGTGAAAGGTAATATTCTTATTTAATCACTGACACCAGCAACTAAAACAAATACCACCCATCTTGCAGTAAAATCATGACAGCTTGCAATAAAGAAATTGGGAAGGACAACAGAATTTAGTTTCCTGGGTGTTGGTGTTGTCCTGTCTTTGCATAGCAGGACAGGCTCCTCTCAGAAAGAATTGACCAACATGGACTGAAGCAGAGAGGAAAACGAGAATTTTAGGCCCAAAAGAGCACTTTGCAACTCACAAGGAGCCTTCCTAGTAAGGGACAAAACATGGCTGGCAGACTCCAGAGGTAAGTCAGAGAAAGACATGCAAATAACAGCACAATGTCAACTTGGGTTTTTCTGTATGCTATTAAGGTGCTTAGGTCAACTTAGCATGGAGGCTGACATTTTCCTCCCACATGCTAAAGACTTGACCACTTTCTCATGTCCATATCCTTGCAGAAACAAGGTCTCATCACTTTTCTCTCCTCAGGCTTTTTTACCTTCTCCTCCCAGAGTCAGGTGCCACTCCTGATATGTAAGAGCCTGTGTAATACCTCAAGAGTTTTCACTTCTGCAGAAAAAACAAAACCACTCCAGCCATCCATCATCTTGAAGATCTTAAGAAAGATCAGTCTTGTCTATTTATCTTATTGTGCTTTTACCTCTTCCTCCACCAAGCCTGAATAATTTTCTCCTGTCCTCTGGACTTTTAAAGTAATTTTGAGGCTCTCTTCTGTATATGAGCACGCATGAATGCCTATTGACATCTACCATTGTCACCTCCTGTGTAAGCCAACCCCTAAAACTTAAATTGACTTTTAAACATTTTCTTCAGGGTAAGGTGATGCCAAGGGTATTATTTCCTATTGTTTTCCAGTTGAACTCTTTTTATTTGCCTTCTGGGTTTTAATGCCATTCTCCCCTCCAAACAGCATGTACCTGAGATACATTTTGCAATGGCATAAAGGATGTAGAGTTTGATCTCAGGTAGCTAGCTAGTGAGAAATAAACCCTATTTCCCTGATTTTACAAAGTGACCATTAAACATATTTGTCTTTCACAAAGCAGTAAAACTAACTTACACAAGCAATTAGAGTATAAATGTGGAAAGAAGAAAATAGGGTAAAACAATTGGCAAACAACATAAACAGAAGAAATCAGGATAACAACACCCAAAGTAGACAAATAGAATATTGTATTGCTTTTTCCAGATGACCCATCTTTTCCTGCCTTCACCCTCATTTTGTTTTTCTTTTGTAGTCTACAGGACTGTCAGAGGTAGGTCTATATAGTCTTGCCCATTTTTATAGCATTTGCTGTTGGCAGAATGAGTTGCTGACAATGGAGAAGCAACAGTAAATGTTATTTTAAATAGCAAAACCTAAAAAAAGTTACACGGAAGGAATCCAAGGTGAAAAAAGACATCCCACTGCATCCTACATTGTATGCAGAACTAATATGAGGAGGGAAGAAAGAAAGGAAGGAAGGATGTATGGGTTGTTGATCAGCTTAGCATCTACATCCTGTCTCCTCTTCCTTCTTTTGCTGTGGAAGGGGACTTTGGATCTGCTCCTACAGGCTAATCCCAAAAAGCATAGAGGCACCACTATCAGCTACATAGCTCAAACCCCTCACCCAGAAAAAAAGTAGTATTACCCTAGAGAATAGGTAATTACAAATGCAAAGCTTCAGGACATGAACAGAGCAAAATGTTCAATACTGAAATTCTTTCTACTTCCAGTGATAAGTGGAAGGGGACTAGCAAAGTCAAACCCTACAAAGTGCATATTTTTTTAAACATTCAAATTTGGATTTAGCTTTACAATAGAATTCATATTATCAAATATGTTCACAAATAGTAATGTGAAAGTGTTCTCTTACAGGCTGGGTAATCACTATCCTTTCAGGTAAAACTAGAAAGAAAACTGTATAGAATATTCACAAAATTAAGAAAGATGCCATCACTGTGCAAGTACAAATTTGTTACAGTATAGAATATTCTGGTTCTTTGCTGGCCATGAGGATGGAAAAGCATGCAAGAAGATACATGTTCCTAAAAATCGTTAAAATTGAAGGTCAAACCAGCACTTTCAGGCTTTCTTAATCATTGTTTATAAAAAATACCAAAGCTCAAAACTCTGAAACCAGCAATTTCAGGCTTATTTAATCATTGTTTAAAAGAAACACAAAAGCCCAAAACTCTGATGTTACCAGAATTATATTTCTCTCTACTAAAGAAAACATGGAATATTTCAGTGAAAACATTGCTTGGGAGACTTTCCCGCATAGCAAATGGTGAGTGTATCATGGCTAAATCTGCCCTTACAGCTCCATTACAGTAGTACATTTGATTTATTCTACTGACATACTTGTGATAAAACTGTCTGGAAGAAAAATGGGACTGATAATAATGAGTTAAACAAAACATAGTTTAAATTGTTTAACATAATTTTTCTTCTGCTGCAGTACACCTCTCTGTCCTGTTTACACACATGCTCGTGCTTCGTGAGTTGAAATGTTTATCACCTCCAGCTGGCATACAGGAACCTCTGAATACTTTTTTCCAGCCTAGCAAACAAGAGTGTCTCCAGAAAATAAAATACTAAATCACTGTGGTAAGTTGACCCGAGCTGGACACCAAGTGTCCTTCAAAGCAGCTCAATCACTCCCCTCCTCAGCTGAGCAGGGGAGAGAAATCTTGTGAAAGGGTCATGGGTTGAGATAAGCACAGGGAGAGATCATTCATCAGTCACCGTCACAGGCAAAACTGACTCAACTTGGGAAAATTAGTTTAATTTATTACTAAGCAAATCACAGTAGGATAATGAGAAATAAACCCAGATCTTAAAAATACCTTCTCCTCACCCCTCTCTTCTTCCCAGAATTAACTTCATTCCTGATTTTCTATCTCTCCTTCCCCTGACCAGCACAGGGCATCAGGGAATGGGGGCTTGTGGTCAGTTCATCATCATTGTCTCTGCCACTCCTTTCTCCTCATGGGGAGCACTCCTAACACTCTTCCCCCTGCTCCAGCACAGAGACCCTCCCATGGAAGACAGCCTTCCTTGAACTTCTCCAACATTACTGCATCCCATGGGCTGCAGTTCTTCACAAACTGCTCCAGGGTGGATCCCCCACAGGGTTACAAATCCGGCCAACAAATCTGCTCCGGACAGTGGGCATCCACTGTCATAGCCTTCTTCCTGCATCAGTCTGCTCTGTGGCAGGTGGATTTCTGCTCTCCTATAGATCTCTGTGGGCTGCAGCACAACAACTGCCTCACCATGGTCTGCACCAAGGGCTGCAAGGTCTGCTCCAGCACCCAGAGCACATCCCAGCCCTTCCTTCTTCACTGACCTTGGTGTCTGCAGGTTTTTCTTGGATATTCTCACTCCTCCCTCCAGCTGCAATCATGCAGGTTTTTTTCCCCCTCCTTAAACACCTTATCCCAGAGGAGCTACCACCACGGCTGATGGGCTCAGCCTTGGCCAGTGGTGAATTCATATTGGAGCAGCTAGCACTGGGAAGCATCTAGAAGCTTCTCACAGAAGCCACCCCTGTAGCCCCCTGCTACCAAAAACTTGCCACACAAACCCAATACAATCAGTTTGTTACAAACAAGAAGAGTAGCAACAGCAGATAAATGCTAGGATTCCCAGAAAAGCACAGGGGGGAAAGAGTGTCTATGTAAAAAGCTACATCACATGAAATGCATAAGCAGTTTCCTCAGTTTCTAGCAAAGTGCTAAGAACAATTTTGGCACCTTTAGCTACCAACAGCATCATCAAAGAATGCCATTACTCCTGCAACGCTGTGTCTTGCTGGCAGGCAGGCAGGTGACTCAACCATTCAAGAGAAGTTATCATCGTGTAACCACTAAAACTGAGAGAAAACATATCTTAAGTATGTTCCTCACTGCTCAACATCCAACTAAAAGCAGGCACAGAGGACACAGATGGGACAGTTGGCTTGAGAAACAAACACATTCAGCATATCCAAGAGCTCTGTATGCCTACGGGAATGTTTCTTTCCATGTTAATGCAGCAATACACGTACAAGTGGTGAATGTGGAAGTTATTCATGTGTTTGTGAGCAGTGAGGTACAATGGAAACTCATTGTCTAGCAGATGTGTGAGATAATAATAATCTCTGCCGCAATCCCAGCCAAGAATCCAAAGGAAATCAACTGGAAAACATCAACATCAACCATCCGGCAATTCATTTACCGTAAAGAAGCCATCAGCAAATGCAAATGTCACTTATCTCTCTTCTTCTGTTTAATTAACGAAGAAGCCTTAATTACTTTCAAGTCAGAGATGCTCTTACCAGTTTAGCTGCTCACTGTAAAGGCAAAATCATCATGAGGAGAGTGTAGGAACTGAGAATACTGTTTCTTTATTCATAGTTCTCTTTTCATAATGCATCAGAACTTGTTCCATTTCAGACTGCTCTCACTGATTTTAAAAAATACCAAATAACCATCACAAGCATGTCAAGTATTATCAAATGTCAAGCACTGTGTAGGTGGTATAACCACCTCTTTTGTCAAACTATGGCAAGAAGGAGTGTTTCCACCTGCCACTCCAAAGACAATGATAAATTGAATAAAAATTCCTTCTACATCTACATGAGAAGACAACACAGAAAAATTAAATTTACTCAGTCTCACTACAAGACAAACTGACACTGCAGGGCATCATTTTCAGATCCCTGAGGAGCAGCAGTTCTGTGCACTACTTGATAACTGTCCTCAGCTGTAGGAGAGAGAGGGTGAGAGATATGAAGTCACATGTTTTGTCAGAATCGGGCGAGGGAACCACACCCAGGCCTGTCTCAGCTAAGGTAAGATGCTTGATTTACAATTAGCAGCTGTGAGTCTTTCTTGGTATCCCTGACTTCACCACTTACCACATCATCAAACATTCACTACAAAAAACAGATTTTCACTCTAAAGGCCACAGTAAAGCCAGTCCCGTAGGGCTTGGCTGAACCATGCTGAAATATGTCTGTAATCAACAAGGATGAGTAAGGCAAGACAGCAATTAATGATGAGAAAACTACTATGTCTGAGGTGGGTGCAAGCCATGCTGCACTCAAGCAACTGGGCAGAGGACTAAACTTTAGCTCTCAATGTATAAAACCTGGCATATGAAATTAAAATTCAGGAGCAAGGATTTTAATAAATTATTCAACTGATTATGAGGAAAAGAGGATGAGGCTATACAGCTGGTGAATAAAATCCAATAGCTATGTTTAAAGAAAGACTGAGAATGATAATCTAATTTTGGAAAACACAGATCTATAACCTATGTAGTAACCGTAGACTTTCACAATAGATCCAAGGAAAGAAAAATCAGAAATGTGAAGATGAATGCAATATAACATATATACATTATGCAGATTGTGTCAAACTAATCTGACATCTGCCTTAAAAAAAATATTTTTTTAAAAAACAAAAATATAGGATAAAAATAACTTTCTGGATACTTAGTTTAAAAAAGAAACAAGAAACTTTCATAATATCCCAAGGAAAATTGTTAGCCAAAGTGAAGAGGATAGGAATTAAAACAAGACAGGACTGGTTAGCAGGTAAGATGAGAATAGATTTGTCTGAATTAACTCCTAGGCCTAGGAAAGGCTAGATTGTAGATTTTGTCCAAGGTGTGTTTCGGGACTAATTTTATTTGATATTTTCATTACTTGTCTCAGCAAAGAAAGTACAACACTAAGTACTCCAATTAAATACTTGAATCATTCAAAGAGCAGGAATAAGGAGCATGACTGGAGATGCATAAAGGAGATGTGGATGACCTACCTTGAAGGCACAGTCCTAGAAAGAAGTCACATGGAAGAGAGTTTCAGGGGTCTGTAAGAACCACTGCTTCTTACACTGCTAACCTGGGACTCGTGAGTTGGAAACATGAAAGAAAAATGTGGAAGTGTGGAGAAGGGGTTGACAACATGTAGTTGTGAGCTAGAGCTACTTAAACAATGGCCAAGGCCAGCAGATACTGATCAGTCATTACACTGGCCAGGAATATGTCTATGCTGGCAATTAGAAGACTGGCTTTCAACCATCACACAAATAAGTTTCTGGAACAGACTTACTTAGGCACAAAGAATGTAAACAATCCATTTTAAAATGGAATAGGATAAATGTATCAATAGGGTTGTTCAAAGTCATAACAGAGGGTAGGACATGCTGAGTCTGGAAATTCCTTCCCATCCTGGGTTTGTCTATCACCAGCAGAGCACAAATATTTCACAGATACATACATACATAATACAGCTACACTGGTTAAAATAGCCAGGTGCCTCTGTCTCTTGAGTACAGCGCCAGAAATTCTTTAAGTTTCATTCATAATGGTGCTTAAAGATCCTGGCAAAGAATGTTTATGCCTAAGAGAACATTCATATCACAAGTGCACATGGATTATGAGCTCTGACAGTTGTCCTACCCCAGTTTCTTGCTGACTCCAGCTCTGATGCTCATTAATGACTCCACTGCAACAGACTGATCATTTTCTTGTTTGTAGCTCTCTGGCACTTGGAAGAGAAAGGGGGCTTTCACTTCCTGTTCTCTCTGCTGCAGTTTTTAATCTGCAGTAGTTAGATGCTGTAGATACACTGGCACTCAAGCAGTTATCATGGGCTTGGCCTAGTCTGTAAAGGACTGATATCCTGACCTCAGATCAGAGCAACTGATGGCATTTTTTAAACATTGGTATTGTCCAGTGATTTCAGATCCCTGATACAAAACAGCAATAAAGTGGATATCAACTTACTTCTGAGAATAGTGATATCAATTTTAGCTTGGAAAAAACAGGATCTGCAACTGTAAAGGATTGCAGGAGGTCCAGACTGTCCACTAGGAAAGAATGCATTCAATATTTTCACTAATTCCCAAATGTTCTAGAAATTGCCAGTAAAAACACAACACAGCTGATCTTCAGCATGTATGATATTCTCCCACTCCCTCTTACAGATTTTCCATAATTGTCTGTATGGTTTATCTGGAAATTAGATATTACACTTGGGTAATAAAGTTAAGCCAGGTGTATGGAAAGCTGCATTTTTCACTGTTGTGCAAATTCTCCAGACTGATCAGTTAATCATGATAAGCATACAGTTCTCATATTCTTCCAGCCAATGTTACTATCAAGAGAAAAGTAAACTTCCAAGAGAAGATAACAAATATTTCCAAAATCCCTGGTGCAAATAATACCAAAGTCTGAGCCAACTCTCAGAAAGGAACAAAGCTTTGGTGGTCTTCATGCCTTCAGCCTTACTGAAAAACAGGGAGTGGTAGGTGAATTATTCCATTCTACTGAAGAGTAATATCAGCATAATGAGCTCTAAAAATGCTCCCTCAGAGACCAGCACTCATAACTGCAGTTAAACAGTTCAGCCTGGCATGTAGAATCTGTGTGCTTATTCCTATTGGTTTTATACAACCAAATATATTTCAGGTTTTCAATAGTTGAAAATCAAGTTGTAATCAAGTTGAAAAAATAGATCTGTAAGCATTTCCTTCTATATCCTTTTCCTTTCTGAAAACTTCAAGAAATATCTTTCAGAAAGTAACAGTTGATCCAAAGGAATTTATTGAATGGCTTTCAAGAGATATTCTCACAATCTCTGTTAAAGAAGGCATCCAAGTTTCACCAGAGAGATGAAGAGTTCTGGGTTCATTAGTTCACCTATGAATAACTCACAAATCTTGCTTATGCAAGGATAAGTCTTTTCAGTTCTTTGCCTCATGTCATGCCCTGGGATCAGCATGGAAGGGGCACCCACCAGTTGGCATATATGACAGAGCCCACACAATCTCTACAGCCCTTTAGATTTTTCTCTAGATTGCAAAGAACACAGTAACTATGGTCAGGAAGAAGAAAAGGAATAGAAGATTCCATGGAAGATTCATTAACTGCCCCACAATGGCCATATGCGCTGGAAAAATTACTAGTTAAAGGGAGGAGGGTCTTGTGGGGATACACCTAGGGAAGTTTAGTAAAGTTGTGCTACAAGAAGACACTGGAGTTTCTGCTCCAAGGTTTCTATCATGAAGGCCCACGTCTTGGTAAACATCAAGAGGTGTTTGGAGACATAGAATTCTTCAAAGCCTTCAAATAAAAGCAGGTTTTTTTCTCTAAACTATCTTTTGCCAAAGAAAGATTATTAGAAATTTGGTGATAAGCCAGCTGAGGAAAAATTCAAAGACCATAACACAAGAATGGTCCAGCTCAAGTAACAAGTGGAGATCTAATTTCCACCTAGGAAAAGTGGACTGAAAGATCCTACTTTACCTCATCTATTTCCTCTGCATGTCATAGTAGCAAATAAATAAACAAATCTGGTTTTTGCATTCTTACATCCTATTAGTACAAGCCTCAACATATGTAAAACAGCTGCTACACACTGAGCTTATTCATGAGGAGTTTTTATGATCACATTTGACTTCTAGGCTGAAAACGGTCTCTAGGTAACTTCTGCATTAAGAAAACAGATTTTTAAGAGAAGGTAGGTAGATTGCAGCCACAGATGAGAAATGTCCATTGAAACACACCATATTCTCTACCACTTCAATCTGAAAGCCAAAGCCATTTGGTTCACTTTTTATCCTCATTGAGGTTCTCTGTGGATTTGGGCAAGAGACTGATGTACCATGGACCCCAAGTGCAGATTCTTATTAACCTTAAGTGAGTGTTCATGTTAGCTCAATTCATTGAATCTGTGTAAGTATTTAACTAGTACACAGTGCCAGTCCATTTTTTTCTCCACCAGCTGGTACTCACAGCATTCCCTATAATGCTGGAATAAATCCAGAATTAATTGCAGGCAGTAATTGTGATTACTAACTGTACAGTGGTTTATAGCTTTCATGCTGCTTTAATCAACAGCTACAAAGATAGTGAAACACTAAATTTATTATCAATTCAAAACCACCCTCCTCTTTTTGCCCAGGAAAGTTTCAAGTTCTTCTGGAAGCTTTTGAACTAACTTCAGCTAACAGCTAGCTCAAATTCTCATTGCTAAATTATCATGACTTGAATCTGCTAGTAAAAGTAACTTCAGTCTCTAGAAAATGAATGTTGGGAAAACACAAATAAAATTAACTTAATTTAGTAACTCAGAAATGATAAAATCTCATTAAGATATATCACTTTTTGGTAGTCTGGATGTTTTGTAACCTATTTGGGGACTGGCTAGAAGGTATACTCCCAGGTTAGCCTCAAGGCTGCAACGACTGACTTCTTGGTGTAGCTGGAAACTCATTCAGGAATCCTTTCCATATGTTAAAATCTGGGAAGAAAATTAGTGTACAGCTGTCATAACATCAGACTTCCTAGACAGAATTCTTAAACATAATTACTAGAAGCCTGTCACTAACTAGACTAATTGTTACCAAACAAGACAAGCAATTACAGACCAGCCAAGAAGATTCCCTTCATGGCCCCTCTCATCCATATGTTTTGGCTTCAGGGAGAAAAATATGAAATATCAGAAGGTGCATTACATGCTTCCCAATGTACTGTGCAACTGGGTCACTTCTGTTTGCATATGGGATACTGCCTAGACAAAGAAAAATTCCTACTTCTGGCTGGGATCTGAAATGATCAAGCAGGACAAGTCTTTCTCCTTTGTTCTCTCCCTTCAGTGAAGCAAGTGACACTTTTTCTTTTAACATTCCACATTTCCAAGTACAGAAAAAGGCAGTATGTTCACGCAAATATTCTTGTATCATACAGCTTTCTTAAGACATTTTGGGCAACATGCTGAACAGTGGCTTCACTCCAATCAGCCACCTACTTGTACAAGTTTCACTTTCTATAGGCTGCTTTATGCTCTCTTGTATTTCTTTTTTTTTCTAAATATCTACAGAAACATCCATTTTGATGCTGGAGCAGAGTCCTTTAGATTCCTTTGTCCATTACCAGCTCATGGTGTGGCAAAGTCTTTTGACTCACTAGCTGATTCAGTGGTCTATAGGAGATACAAATTAGCAACATAATAGGAAATAGCTGCCTGCACTTCTGTAGCAATGCCTGATTAGCCCCTACATCTCAGTGGTGTGTTTCTATACAGTTATTTAACATTCTAAACTTTCTCTGCCAGTATCTGCCAGTTGGACAGCTGTTCAGCCTTTTCAGTTTGAAGTTTAACACCTCACACCAGCTCAGACTGTTAACTAAATACATTTGTTTCCTAAGAGCATTAACAAATGCCTTCTTCCATACAGCCTCACTGGAGGACACTGTTAGCAGCTAATGCATCATCCCTCTATTCCAGTTCAACAGCTGGAGATGTGTGGCTGCAATATGGAGGAGGAAAACACAGCAGAGCCCAAGCTGGGTCCTCTACACCACCATTCTCTCTAAGTCAGCAAAGGCTGAAACCCACTGCTGCCATCAGGTCCCCCAGGCTACAGCTTGCTGGACATGCAGGGCTACTGTCAGGGGTCCTTCTCCTTGCTTTTGTTGCTCCAGCAGGATTGCTCACTTGGGAGGCTTTGGCTGCCCACAGAAATCACTTGCTCTGAGGAGAGCTGGAAAGCAAGTAGAGCTAGCCCTGCCCAGGTTCCAAATATACCACCTTAGCGGTACGTTTTCTTCTCCATCTCAGATTTATAGGCACAAAAGTAATGAAAACAGAAAGGAAAAAGAAGAGGAAAAGTTACTTAATAGTTTAGCAAGAGTTTGTGGCTAGCTTAAACAGTCCTTGTCATTACTCAGCCGACCTCACTTCTGTGAAACACAGAACATCTGCTGTTTTATGTGTTTTAAATCATGTCTACAACACTACTCTATATGTAGATATCTCTAACTTTATCATAATTAATAAACCTCCTTGCTATCCATATTGTCACTCTACAGAATTCAGTAGGAAGGGCAATATGATGATTTATTCCTACATATCACTGAGCCAGAAGGTACAGCTATAAAGGGTTTTAATGAAGTTTACACCAGGAAAAAATCCCCCAACAATTTGGCCCACTGACTTCACAGGGATTAAATCATAGCAGCATTTAGCAAAGGAGAGCAAAATGCACTTTCAGTAGGAAAGCACAACGAAGAGCATTTTATAGCATAAGCAGTCCTTTAATTTGGTGCACACACATCTAGCAGAAGGCCAACAGGACACTTTGTCAAGTGCCAGCAAGAGCTCATTAAACCACCACTCTTGGGAAACGCTCACAAAACATGCAGTAGGTACAAGTACTCCAATGGATCCAGCTTCTGAAGAGACAAATGCTTTCTCTGAACTGATCTCTACACTGCTAACAGACCCAGGTATTGTCACAGGTCAGACCCAGTCTTTTCCCAGCGATTCACAGGAGTGCAGGATGAAGACACTTACGTTCACAGCACACAAACAGCTTGGAGCAGGAGCCAACCCATCGCAGCTGTCCGAGACTCCTGTCAACACACAGCCCGCCCCTTGCACTTGCTCTGGTGAGCATGTCCTATCACATCTAAGTGGTTTCCCACTGAATTGGGTAATAAGTAAGAAAGCCCAGCAGAGTCATCTGTCTTCCGGCAGATAAGCAGTCATGCTGCATAGACAACTACATATCTGTGTTACAGAGGCTCTCCTAGTACATTGCCTTATACCACACAAAACAGTCAGATACCTGGTGTTAGATCCACCAGGCAAGAGGGAGCAATGTATGCAGATCTGCACAACTAACAGAGATCAGGGCCCATTATCTAACAGGACTGTGGGTATCCTTGGGACTTGAGAAGCTAGGAAGCAATATTCACCTCTTCTGAGCTCAAAGGAATTTCCTGTGAAAGAATAAAAACAGATTTCTTTGATACCCCACACACCAAGTACAATGAAGAAGATGCTCTACAGCACAGTGAAGAGAATTTATATGTTGAAACAGCATCCAGGCAAACAAACATGACCTGATTTGGGCAGAACTAAAAGTTTATTTCAGAAATGCTTTTTAGTTACGTTTTAGTTTTAACTTTAGTTTGCGAAATGCTTTCAGCAATACATTAAAGACATTTATAAAAAACTGTGGGCAAACAGCAAGAAGCAGAGTGCTCTGAGCCAGTGGTCCTGACACAGCCCTCAGCAGTTAGAGCTAGAGGCCACCTTAGTGTCAACATCCTCCTAACTATATCTCTTCTCTTAACAAGGACACACAGGTCTTTCTGACATTCAGGGTAGGTTTGGGCTGAAAGAGGATGTATGGGGTGCTGTGTGGAAAGGTGTGCTCAGTGATGTGCAGAGAGACAGCTGGCAGCAGAGCCAACCTGTCTTCCTTTTCCTCCCTCAACTCAGTGGTATCTGACAAAGCTGCATAGAGCAAAGTTTTCTGGAGAAGCAGTGAGTTGTAATTACACTTTTCAGAAGCATCTAGAACACCTAGCAAAGTGCACTGGAAACATGAAGTACCTTGGAATTGAATCCAAATCAGTTTTATTATTGTTAAGGTCATTTTTTTAAAAAAAAATAATTTAGTCATATAAAAATAAAACTTGTAGCCAACTGATGTGCTTTGCTTCTGTGAGTGCTTACTAAGATTAAAAGCAGACACTGCATGTGTCTTGGTAAAGAGAAGAGCCACTTGTCATGTGAGGATTCAAACTATTGATCCTCCTCCTGAAGCACTGACACTTTGCAAAAATATCTCAGTGTTTAGCAGATCAGAAGGTAAAAGGTAATTGCTCCTCTCCAGCACACAGCCCAGCCATTTGTCAAAAAGCATGAAGCCTGACTCTCTTCCTCCCTCCAGCCAAGCCTTATACAGCCCAAAACAGTTTTAGCAGGAGTGACTCAAACCAGCATGACCCAGACTACACTGTTGCCCAGGTATCAGTGCAAGAGGAAGAAAAGCAGAGGGCAAAACCCTTGCTCCAAAGTGGCTAGAGCAGTGCTCTGTGGGCAGCTCAACAGAAAGAGAACTTTCTACCTCTGAGAGTAGCTCTCCTTGCAACCAGCTCTCCCCTGGCTCCTGCCTGCTCCCCACTCCTCCTTACCTGGCTCTGACCCTTGTCAGAACTCTGCACCCATCAGTTCAGCTCCCTGAGTCTGCGGGGGCTGGGGAGAAAGGTTTCTCCTTGATTAGCTGCAGGGGCTGCAGCAAATGCTGCTGCCAGCACAGGGGTGGGAGGAGTGCTATGGGGCTAGAGGAAGAGGAGGAGGAGCAAGCCTCCTCCTTGTCAGCAGCACCCAAGACTTCTTCACTGCTCCTGGGACGACGCTTCCAGAAAGATGGGCCAGACAGGAACCCAGACCCTGCACAGAAGGTAAGCACCCTACCCCACAGGTGAGGAGTACAACATGGAGCCCAGGAACAATATGTCCATTTATTTTTTTATACTTTCTCATTTTCTTCTTTCCTTTTTTTTTAAAGTGGTTTCTTTCCCATTTAACTTTCTAACCCTCAGAGATTAAAGTATTTCATCATGGAAACTTGTTAAAGCATTTCCAACCTGCCATCCTCCACCTTTTTTTTTTAATCACAGAGTTCTATTTACAAATTAGGGTTGATTTCAACAGTGTCAGCTAACAAAAAACAACAGCTTTTCTTGGCAAACACACACTTGCTGAGGCAAAAGAAAAATTGCCCAACTCTAACAGTAACATTCTGCAATAGATTTTCACACCTAATGCTTTACCTCCTGCCTCATACCATAGATATGGTATATTTATAGATATACCATAAACCCACATAGCATTGCCCTAAATATAGTTTTCAATTTTTATGCTTTCTCTACTGTTGATTCCTCAAATATCCATATCATCTTAAAATGAGGTGCTTTTTTTCTTTTTTTTTTTTTGGTCCACAGCTGTAAAAACTTCAGTCCAATTTCCTCATTTTTTAATTCTACATAAATATTTCTTTAATTTCCTTGGCACTGGAGCTTGGAGCAAATTTAGTTGCTCTACATTTATGAGTGCATTTTTAAAAAATATTTCATCTCATTTCTTTTCCAGGATAACCCTATTACTTGCCAAGCAGCTAAGCAGCAGGAACACAGTGGTGCCATGTGGGAGATCAAATGATATAACCACAGCGGGTCCAAATACAGCTACAAGGGTATGACAACCTCTTGGAGAAAATGAATCACTCTCACCAAAAACTCCCTGGGAATAATTTTCAGGAGTGGCAGAATTAGTGGCTTTGGAGAAAGTCAATCACTTCCCTTCTCTGGCAGTAAAAGCTGCCAAGGTTTGCCATGAGGTATAATTGGGTATCCTCAACACAGTGGAATATGTAGGAAAAGGCATTCATCAGTGTAATGACAAACAGTTACTAAACTGTAAACAAATGTGGGTAAACTATTACTGTCCAAGTTATATGAAGCAAGTGATTTTAATTTCTCTTTCGCTTTTGCATGGTGGTCATCACCGACCATTAAGCAGGGCATTACTGTGTGACTCGGTGCTGAAAATTTCCATTTTCTAAGCACTCTATTAATTTTAGCTCATTAATCCTCATAGCTTCTAGAAAGACAGGGTTAATTTCTAAAAACATGGAGGCAAAAGCAGATGCATTGAGGTTTTTTAATTCCTGATATGTACCTTCAGTCAAATTGAGCTTGATTTTTCAAAAAGGTTGCCTCTTCCAGCACAAACTGATTTCAAAGGTGCTGATTCAGAAGAACAGACTCAATATGGACAAGCAAATGTTAGAAATGCTAGACAGTGCTGGGGCCAGTCCTGTCTAATACATTTATCAATTATCTGGACAAGGTGATCAAATGCCCCTCAGTCAGTTTGCAGGTGACACCAAATTGGGTTGGAATGTCAATCTGCTGGAGGGCAGGAAGGGTCTCCAGAGGGAGCTCTGGATCAATGGGCTGAGGCCAGTGGTATGACATTCAACAAGGCCACGTGCCAGGTTTTGCATTTGGGTGACAACAGCCCCAGGCAGTGCTCCAGGCTTGGGAAAGAGTAGCTGGAAAGTGGCCTGACAGAAAAGGACCTGGGGGTGCTGGTCAAGAGCAGCTGAACATGAGCCAGCTGTGCCCAGGTGGCCAAGAAGGCCAATGGCATCAGCAATAGTGTGGCCGGCAGGAGCAGGGCAGGGATTGTCCCTCTATACTTGGCACTGGTGAGGGCACACCTCAATTCCTGTGATCAGTTCTGGGCCCTCACTGTAAGAAAGACATTGAGGGGCTGGAGCGTCCAGAGAAGAGAAACAGAGCTGGTGAAGGGTCTGGAAAGAGTCCTATGAGGGAGCTGGGGGTGTTTACCCTGGAGAAAAGGAGGCCCAGAGGAGACTTTGTTGCTCCCTACAACTCCCTGAAAGTAGGCTGTAGCCAGGCGGGGGTCGACCTCTTCTCCCAGAGAACAAGTAACAGGACAAGAGGAAATGGCCTTAAGCAGCACCAGGGAATGTTCAGGTTGGACATCAGGAAGTATTTCTCCACTGTATGGGTGGCTAAGCATTGGAATGGGCTGCACAGGGATGTGGTGGAGCCACCATCCCCAGAAGTGTTCAAGGAACACTGGATGTGGTGCTGAGTGCAAAGGTTTGGTTGACATGGCAGCATTTGGTCAAACGTTGGACTCGATGGCCTTTAAGGTCTTTTCAACCTTAATGATTCTATGAATTTCCTACAGACTGGATACGAATTTGAGAGTCCTTGGGCTCCAAATCCCTGCTTGGATCATTAAATACCCCCTCTACTAATCTAAAATCTTATTCAATTCCTGAGTAACAGGACACAGAACAGTTAAATCTTTTCTGATTATATATTAATTCAACATAATGCCATTTTCTTCTGTTTCCATTTGAACTGATCAGGTGATCAGACACTAAGCACTGAATTCAATTAACATAAAAGTTCTCCTCACGAAGCTTCATTTAGAAGTATTTGTTCCCTTTCATAAATCTTCCTTAACGGCTTTTAAGCAGAAAAGCAAATATACTATGTCCCTTTATCCACTAGTGCTTAAAGTATAATACATACTACAGTAATTTCCTATTATAATGGAATATTTGCACAGGTTGCAAATTTATCCCTGAGGAATAAGGAATCTACTGAATGGACACATACATTTATTACACTGAATACTCGAGGTAATGCTGGCCTATGATATCAAGCCAACAAGCTTGATGATAGCCCTGATATAATTATGTAATTAATTAGCTCTATCATAATTTTTGGTTTATGACACTAACTTTTATGTGCCACTAGTCAATTTAATGGCATTTTAAATTGAAATAAGGCCCCTGAGAGAGATGCTACTTACTGAATCACAAATCTTGTATTCAGATTTCTTTTAATTTCAAAAGATGACCTAATAAAATTGCTTTATAATTAAATCCATTCTAACAACTTCTCCTATGTGATTCTTTCTCTTCTCCCATTTTTAATTACGAAAAAAATTCCAATCAGAAAACACTCACCATCGTAATTATATGCCAAAAATCAGCGATCTCTTTTTGTATCTCTTGCTGCTCCCTTCACACAGCACTGCATCCTGGCTAGCTTTTCTGCAGAATTTTACTAGCATCCTCCAGAGGCAGAGTGATGAAACTGCAGCTTTTACACTGAAAAATCTCAAATTTGCTCCTAACTTGTTTGAAAAATGGTCAAGGCTTGGGAAGAAAGGGGAGCAAAGCCCCATGTACTTTCTATTTCAGACAGACATTCACAAGTGTTCTGGTATCACAAGACGTGGTCCTTCAGTGAAGTAACATCAGATAAAGGAAGGGACTTCATGGCTCACCTCCACCCATAATGGCAGAGCCCCTCTCTGTGCCACCTCCTATTTCCAGCTGAAAGGCAACCCCACAGTGGGTACTGGCACCTCCTTGGGGCTGGAGGGTTGTGATGTCATCCAGGAGAGTTCCTTACCACACAGGCACCTTCCCCACATGGTGCTCCTCACATGGCAACCCACCAGGATCTGACCCTGACACAGCACTGTTAGGATACATCCTCCACCCAGTGCTTAAAAGAGTGGTATTACATTGAGTAAGGAATATGAGCAGGTAGAAGCAGAACAATCTCCACAAAAGCTCTTTGCATAGGCTTTATTCTACACAGCAGCTGCGGTACCCAACAGGAGCACAATGTCACTGGATGGGAGCAGAGCTCGAGGACTCCTTTCTGAGGTGATGATGACTATTGCAATGAAGAAAGATACCCTTAATGTATGTGGGGCTTTGCCACACAGAAAGCATGGTAAACACAGAACAATACTCTGCTTCTGAAAGCCATCACATCATTTCAGTCACTGATGCCTGGGAAATGGATGTGCTGGCGATGCTCAAGATGACACAGAACAGGTAAGAGAACACTTGATAATACTGGATGGTACAGACAAACAGATTAAAATATTATCATTTCCCTGCAGACATAATAATATTCTGTTCCATTTCTGCTCCCTAAAACACAATAACAGACCGATATTGAGCACAAATAGAACTTAAACTGTTTGTACTTGTGTTTTTAAGGCAAGCATATAATTTTATTGAGTTTTAAAAAATAGTGGTATACAAAGTGAGGTGAAAGTAATAGAATTTTTGTCAATTTCTTACCATTTGCGGTGTTCTTTTTGAAGTTATCTAGAAACTCTTCCAGGAGCTGTGACTGGTTTGGAGGGGGCAACAAACTCTTTGGGTCCCTGGAAATGTCACCATCTGACCAGGACATACATAAGGGTTGCTGGGTCCCACAATGGCTCGATCTCACTGTAAGCATTACACTTCTCTCTGAAAACAGTAACTCCATCTGCCTGAGATCAAGATCAGACACAGCTTCTCCATTTATGCTCAGGATTTCGTTGCCTACTCGGAGCCCTGGCAGCATGTGAAAGAAAAAAAAAAAGATAATATATTATGAAAAGGGTCAGAACCCAAACCTTACGCTGACTCACCTTTTATCTTTTTGGTTTGAATTCAAATAGCCTAATCCTACCAGAAGTCCATTAGAACCAATGGGAGCTTTATTTTTGCTGTAATTATGCAGACTGACCTCATGCTTGCTTTGATAGGTGCTACCCACAGTACAGCAATCAAGATGGTTTTGCTTAAAGATGCTACAGAATTAGGTGGGTGGGTGAGCAGCACAGCTTTGAAGATTAGAATAGAGGCACCTCTCACAAGGAGATACCATCACTATACAGCACCCTAACACATATTTCATCATCTGTGAAAAACAAGGCACTAGTCACACAGATCAAATTATTCAAGCAAAGCTGCAACAACTAAGGATGGAGTTTTTTATCAGCTTTTATATGAATCTAAACAGTGCAAGTGCTGTCTTTCTAAGTCAGCAAAACAAAGTAGATATTACCATCAAGTATCAAATTAATATCTCTGTCTCCATTTCTCTGGGGCTATTTTTCAGAGAGCAGAACCCACGTGATCCTCACACGTGCTGATGAAGAGAGGCTCAGTTCTGAGCAGCACAGTGGGAAGGTGCTCACAGAAATGTATGCAGAAAACTATTCTGGAGAGGAAGGCTTTTTGCCAGCAAAAGTGGAAGCAATGGGTCACAGAAACTGATCAAGCGCATGAAGTTCCCTAGTGTGAGATGAACTCTTCCTCCAGTTTGTTCCTCTGTGCAAAAGCATTCAGATGGATGGCTGAGCACAGACTTTGTCTCCAAGGATGAACAAGAACTGTCCCCACTACACTGAAAGGATAAATTAATTACTCTGTGTACCCTGTTTTCCCTACTATTGCATACTTGCCATGGTCTTCAGGAAAGAAAACTGTGAACAGTAAAAGCCAAGAAACATTTCAGACAGCATTACTAAAGCTCCCTCAAATTATTGGACTCAAAAAAGATAATGAGGAGTAGTTTTAAACACAAACAGGATACAATACCTTCCTTGTATGCCAGTCCATCAGGAAGAACATCACTTACAAAGATATGGGTGAGGTGCTCACTTCCAGCAACTTGAGCTGTGACAGCAAAGCCTGAAGTAAAAGAGGTTTAAATAAAATAAACTTTCTTGGGAATAGTTCCGTTTTATTTCCCATATTTATAAGACTTTACATGAGAAGGAAGATACTTCTCATTAGAACACACCCATAGAACATATAGAAATTATCACATGGTGACTGTTAAAATTAGTAAGAATTTTCAACTCCCAGAAAATGCCATGCTCTGCTCTAAAAAAAAAATTACGTTTCAAAAGAAGTATTTTCTACTTCAGCTCCATGACATTTCCATAAAACAGCACAGCCCATCATTACAGTAAGAGTTCTGCAGAGTGTCTATCAGACATAGAGGTGTATTAAACAATTCCAAAAATTGGAAACCTAAATTATAAAGCAGCAAACTATACTAGACTAATGAGTGAGAAAAGCCAGAAAATAATAATTTTGAACTGACTTGCAGCTAAAGCACAGCACAAAACTGCCTTACAAAGGTATCCTTGCAAGGTATGTAATTATTCCTAGGCATAACTACTTCTCAAGGACAAAAAGCCTGTCAGAATTAGCTCCAAAGTATGCTTTTGAAACTGTGCCAACAGAGGATCTTACTACAAAAAAAGTGGCAGATCTTGACCCTTGCCTGACTGAGACCACTTATATTAGTCCTGGTAAGGGACAATAATTTTTCTCACAAGCCCATGCTTCAATTATTTGGCCACTGTAGAAAAATTAGAAAGTGGACCCTTCCTAAACATAAGAAATGCACTTGCCAGTGTAAAACAATCATTTTGGGCCTTTGTTATAATGCCTCGAGCTCTTTGCAGATTCACACTTGGAGCTATCAAGGATGGCTCTATCTGCTCTCAGAAATAAAAAGGTCCTAAAGAGAGAAAGTAAGCAATGAGAAGAATAAAAAGAAGAACTCCTGAGAGCTTACCATAATCACTTATGTTTTCAGTCTTTGTAAGATGAACATGATAAACATTTAATGGACAAATTTCTATTTCATCATACACCTGTTAGAAAAGAAAAGTAGTAGAAGTCATCAAATTATGAAAATGCAAGCATCAAGCCCCAGATACAGCATGAGAAGCAAGCACAATATTCTTTGCATCAACACTTGCTGTCTTTCCATAGAGAACTGTGTTACTGTGTAAGCATCACTGCTGAGTGGAACTAAAGCTAAAGGCAAAAAACCCACCCTGGAGTACAAGCTGACACTTTTGTACTAAAAGCCTCATTCAAATCTTCAAATATTTCTTAAAGAAAGTGCTTGCAGAGCTTAGCCACTCAAAACTGTGAACCAGATGACAGAATGCAGTCCCAGAATGGCTTTAAAATCTTATTTTAGATCTAAATTTCACATGTTTGTAGGTGATAACTCAACTACAGCTACAGACATCACAAAACCTTCTCTAAAAGGAGTCACACTTTCCTGGTCTACTATGTATTCATACGGTTCAGGAGCACAATACTCAGTATTTTCATCAACCAGTCTTCTGAGTTGTAGGCCATAGTGTCTGGGCTCCAGCTGTTTTATCTAAAAAAGAAAAAGAATGGAGTTTGGAATTCGTTATTTATTTCCAGAATCCTAAAAGACAGAGAAGTGGCACACACACACACAACAAGCTTCTAAAATCATGCAAAAGCAATCCCAAAAAGTAATTTTCTACCTAGTTTTGTAATATAAACAAAACTAGAAGCATTGCTTAAAATATAAGGTTACAGTGCCATTTACATTTTGCCTTATGATCCTCGCAAATCCTTTCATAAACACAATGCCTTGGCCATTAGATTAACTGAGCACTAATATAGGTTTCCAAAGATATCTCAAGAGTCTTCTGTCCTTTTGAACTGAACACTCACCACCTTTTTCTATGACTACTTCCAATGATTTTGTTCTGCTCAGCAGCTTTTGCTTGTGATGTAACAAATGTGCATGCACGTATGGGCAGTTGGGAGAGGGGAAGGGATGGCAAGCAGGTTCCCTAAGGGTTTGCTTTTATTAGATTTTATTTTTATTGCTGGGTTTCATCTATGATCAGAGAGTTTCCCCTATTTTTTTTTG
Organism: Anthoscopus minutus; assembly: GCA_013399455.1. Classification (NCBI taxonomy): domain Eukaryota; kingdom Metazoa; phylum Chordata; class Aves; order Passeriformes; family Paridae; genus Anthoscopus; species Anthoscopus minutus. Next base: position 9,240 of record VWYI01022139.1, on the reverse strand, counting down.
TTACCACATGAGGTCAAAGCAAAGATCCTGTCTCAACAGGAAGCCAAAGGGAAATAGGGATATTCCCAAAAGATATTAGCCTGAAAGTGCTGAGCCTCTGATGGGAGACTCTTAAAAAAAAGGATACTGCTAAGACCATGGCACAAAACATTTCATTTTAGCATATTAACAGACCAACAATTCTAAAACAGGAGGAAGCAACATTTCCAAAAGAAGAGGACTGACAGCCTCTCTGAGGGTTATTTAACCCCTTTAACGCATCTCAGGAGCTTACAAAATCTAACTCTGCTGAGTAACTGGTAATTAACATTTTATTACATGCTGCAGTTTACAAGTTACTTGTGTTCTGTATCCTGAAAAATTGAATTCAAATGCACAAGTGTTTTTATACTTTCTATCAAAAAACCTCAGATGGAAAACAAAATGAGAAAAGTATAAACCTCATAAAGCATGGATGAAGGGGAAAAATAAAACCCTAACAACTCTTCTGAACTTCAGCCTTATCCACATAGCATTCAAACATTTTCTGTTAAGAAGAAAGATTCCTTACACTCACCAGAGCAGAATGAAAATGTAAGAAGGAAAATAACCAGGATAGATGAGCAGAAAGTATTCAGCATTAGAGAATGCTTATGAAAAGCTTTACACACAGAATAGAAAGACAAAATAAAACAGAAAAACATTTAAGAAGAAATCAAGGAATTTAAAACTAAATTTTCATGCGATACAGACAATGAAAATTAAAAGCCAGCTTTACAATTACAAATATTTTGGAATGATAGAGTAAGAGAGGTAAGGAATTTCCTTTTCAACTTAATTTTACTTTTATAAACTTTACTTCTCCCTTTAGGGGTCTCTCATGGCGCCCTAAGGACTTCAAAATGTTCTGGCTCTTCCGTGCCACCTACTGGCCACGTCCTGTATCACACAACCCCTTCAGCCTGACGGGGTACAGCCAAGTTATTAAAAGTAAAGCCAAACATTAAACTTTTTTTCAAGGACTCAGTCTCCACCAGGAAAAACCACAAGAAGATAATTTCTTCTTAATTATACCCTGGAGACACACTGTGACTTGTCTAAATCAGAGCACTTATTTTGATTTTTAAAAACTATCGTTTACTCTGGATTGTTAAAAGCTTTTTTTTTTCCACCCAATATTAGCACGTGAAAAGAGACATTAAATTGGGCCCTTTCCTCCATTAAAGCCTCAAAATTCATTAACTTCAAGCCAGTTCAATGAGTTCACATGGAAATTCACTGCAAACTGCGCCAAAGCTACAGCTGGACCTTGTCTGGCACAGGACTCCTTTTATCCTGTTTTTCCCTTTGTAAAGTAAATAAAATATATTTACCAGTTGGCCAGAACACAGAACTTGGGGGAAAAGAGTTATCTTTCAAAAAAAGCTGTTTAGCATAATTTAAGCTGCTTGAATCATGAAGTTCAAGCACTGAGACGTATGGAGGCAGAAATGTTAGGTACATGACAATGTTCCAGAGGTGCTGGTGTTTTGTCCACAGATAAAACTGGTATTTCTATTTTACCTTCAACCTGTGACTCAGTTTTCTCTTCCATGATCTATAGCAATCCCTCTTGAATTGCCAGCACTGACTTTCACAAGCGAACTCACTCTTTGAAAAGTCTCAAGAACTCACTCTATTCACAGAGCTTGTATTTAATTAAAAGCTTAAAAGGGCTCTTTCAGAAGCAAACCTATATGATAGCGTTTGTCGCAGCAGTCTTAAATGTCTTAATCTCCTGGCTCTAACTCAACCAGTCCCTGCTGCTCCTCTGTGATTAATTTGTGCAGAACAACTGGGTTTGCTTCAAGGACAACACAGAGTGGACATGTGATGACACTTCCCAGGGCTGACTACCTGGCACACTGTCACTGCTCTTGAAGTACCCTCTGTGTGCTGTCTCCAGCAACACTTCTAGGAAACCTTTCCACAACCCTTCTGTCTTGGCTGCAACATATAAAAACCACAACTAAGGAAAGAGAGCAAAGTGCCTTGAGACTGTGACAGGGAGATGCTTGTTAAGTATTATTAGTATTATATATTATGTCATTACTGTATTATTATATAAAATGATAATCACAGTTTTCTCTATCTGTGCATCCACTGATATAGGACTGTTCCTTCTGGAGCCCACAGCTATTTACAAGGTGAAATTGTGCATGGAAAATAAGTACCTTGCACGCCAAAGACAAAACATCCTCTACCCTGTGCTCCGGCTTGAGTGTCAGTGCCACTGCTTGGCCATCACAGAAATGAACATAGGTCTGTGTTTCCCAAGCATTCTCCTTCTGGATGCTCTCTGGTACTGAGCAGTAGACATTCAATAAATCATCAACTTGCTGCTGGAAACAAGGGAGAAAGGTATAACATATGCAGATGTCAAAAACCAAAACAAAACAGTGCAATAACATTAGAAGTTTGCAGTGGGAATGTATTCAAAAACAGTGCTATGTATGTTCTCCATGGCAAGCCAGGGAAGGAGTTCTGTTACCTGCTCTCATTCACTATTGAAGACCTGATTTTCTAGAGCTCAGACTGAATTTGCTATACTTTCCCATCATGGAATTTCATGCCTTTATCTCATACTAATCATTGATTTAACTGATTGTGGGAATATGTAGCTATCTGGTATTATATCACAGTGGAAATAAATTTTTAAGAAGAACTAACAACTACAATTTTACCTAACCAGTACATGTAAAATAACTCTGTAAAGAAATGAACAGAATTAGTTCCATTTTGACAAAAAAAATGACAACAAAATTCCAGCAGAGAGCACTGTGGAGCAAGGCTAGCCATAACAAAATAAAGGACTAAGGAAGGAATAAAGTGATCCTATTCTATTTGAGAACACAGTGTTTCATTGGCAGCAGAGGGTATTTGCCTGTTTACCATTTTGCTCCACATTCTCCCTTTTTCCATTGCCACTCTGCTTGATCAAATAACATCGGTCCTAAATAAATTCCCTGTTACCTTTTCACCTTTCACACTTTCTCCTGCACTGCACTTCAGGCTGCAGGTTTCAAAGGAAGGGAAGCCACACAAGGAGAAGACAAACACCAAGAGCTGTTCAGAATTTGGAGTTTCACATATTACTTAAGTCAGCCTATTCAGCACATCACTTAATTACCTATATCAAGGCATTTGAGTTTATGCAGATGGGGTCCCTTTATTCCCTACACAGTCACTCGAAAGGCACAATAACTCCATAGAGTGGCAAGACATCCACACAAGGCACCTCTTATGCTATTGCAAGCTGTTCTCAGGAGTCCCTACCTCCTTCATCCCTTTTTTATAGTATTTTTTGTTTGTTTGTTGGGCTGGGGGGATTTGCTGCCTACATAAAGACCCTTGATTACACAATTCTCCCTGCTCTCCACCAGGACACAAGCCCAGGGGTGTACCACAATTAAAAGCTGCTGTAAAAGCTGCACAGGGACCCTTTCCCTTGCTGCAGACAGCAAAGTGATTGACAACAATTTGTCAGTTGCAACAGAGAGACCAATATTATTTTCTTTTTGCAAATAACAACTGTGGCTGTAAAAATGATGAAGTAAGCAATCCTATCCAGGTAATTACCAAACAATGCAGAAATTCAAGTTACAGACAACCCAGATTGTGGCATAGTAATAATGTGATGCCAGAATAACACTGGTTTGGTGGAACAATATTAATGAACTAAGCCGATTCATTAATCTTGTCTGTCTTGCTCAACCGTCTCTTTTAACTAGTTGAACATGAAATTTCAGTTAACACAGGTGACGGAAATCTGACTGAAATCCATCAGCTTGTACATAGCAGGAGTCATGCTCCTGCTACTGCAATTAACAGTGCTGAAATCTACACCAGGTGAAGTTTGACCTTAGTGACTGTAGCAACAGCCTGCTCATAATGCTGGTGATGGTGAAGAAGATAATTCCCGTGGAACTGTAGTCCTCTCTGCACTAAATCAACTGCCTGAGAATGAAGCCTGACCTACCTCCACAGTGTAAATAACAAAAAGGAGAAAGGGAGCAGGGCATGAAGGCTGCCAGAGATTAGCACAGGCTGAATTTCCCTAGTGGCTTCCTCCAGGGAAAACCAATGCTATGCTTGCCTCAGCAAGGGAGGTTTGCAACTACTACAATGGTTTATTGCCCTTCAACACTAGCGCTTCAAATCTGTGCAACTGAAATAAATCTCACTATTGCCAGTGAGGAAAAAAAAAAATATATAACCTCATATCATAGAGGAGTAAGGTGATAAGAAATGGGTTCAAGGCTACTTTTTGACGTAAGCTTTTATAGCAGGACAGAAAGCTCTGCAGCCCATGTGAGCTACATCCTTTCCTTGCCATATACACTGATCCTCAAGCATACAATTTGAGATAAACCTTCCTCTGTTATTAAACATGACTGTTCCTTAACTGCAGTCAAGAAACCGTTGCTCCATCCACATTTTCCATCTCAGAAAATCTGACATGAAACGGGATTTTTTTTCCTGTTATGCCTACAGTGACCAATTCCACAATAGTTCATTCATTCATTGCCACATGAAGTTATAACAACCCATCCAATTTTCCAGAAAGAGGCGCCAGGATTTGCAGACTGTCACATGTTGTGCCACAGGGCTGCTGCAGGACCAATAGGTTACTTCATAATTTCCTCCAACTATTTGCTTCTGGTTTTATCATCCTTTTCAGGGAAAATACAGCTTCCCTGGCAGACTTCACTATTTGTCATTTGCTACCCTCCGCAGGCAGCATTTCATAAAGGTTTTGATGATGGTTTTGTTTTGGTTTGGTTTTTTTTTCATTTTAAATCAGCCAGTGAAACCAGGCTGATGCCAGAGTAACTGTTTTCAAAGTTATGACGAATCATTTCTGAGTTGTTGTATGATTCACCAAAATGTCAAGATCTTAAAAATGCCCACGCTGTATTTAATACCCATTGAAAAAAGGTTTCAGAAATAAGGTTGAAATAATAAGGAAGAAAATGTTTTTCTAGCTCCAGAGCTCTGTTCAGCATCTAAATTGTGTGGGTTTTTCTAGTCTTGAAAGACAACCCTGCTAAATTTTTAAATCCTGGCTGAAAACCTGCAGTTGCATGGACCTCTGATGCTCCCCCTCTACCTGGGAAACAGGGCTGTGAGCCCCTGCCTGAGTTTGGAGAAGGCTGCTATATCCAGAGCTCGGACAAGAAGACAGACCTTGTCTTTTTGCTGACACTTCACCAAAGAGAGAACATTTCATTCTGCCAGCTCCCTAGTGCCTTCAAAACATTTTTCTGTCTCCTCAGAAGGGTTCAGGAGGAGTAAATGCTTCTGTTAGGCCAGAGGACAGGAGAACCACAGCAGACCCTGCTGTATAAGGTAGCCCTGTCAACCTCCCAGCCATGAGGGGGTTGACATCCAGCCAAGGGACTGGTATCACAGCCCTTCAGGAGAAACCTTCAGGGGCTGTGCCCAAGAGATTGGGTCACTTCTCGTGGCAAACCTTTCCACATTTCAGCATGTGTGAACAGGAATGAATTGTGTTTGCTGTCTCTGACATGAGACATGGATGCCATCTCACACCACACACAATGGTACATTCTGGAGGAATTTGTTTAGTGCTCTCTACAGGAGTTGATTTCAACACCAAAATTACAATTTATTTTGCAAACAGAGGAGTGATTTGGTTTAAATACTTTCCCACTCCAGGAAATAACAGGAAAGTGGCTGAGTAGCAAAGGGAATTCAGGTATTTCAATCCACTTTTTCAAAGAATAGACAAAATGTGAAGATACTTTCAGAAGGCAAAACAGCATTACAGGATTACAGGATAGCTGCTGTCAGTGGGAGCAGTCCTTCCAGACTGGGGGATGGCAACACTATGCCCCATGCAGGCTGAAGGAATGGAGAAGGACCATGACTGAGGCAAGCAGGGAAAAGCAGATCTCCTCCTCCTGGTCATCAGAGAACATAAATCACAGCTATTTACTGGGTAATGCAGCTGGGGGATGCTCCATCCTTCTCCACTTTTATACTAAATCTCACTTCTCTGATGGAAGGTCCACAGATTTTACATAGATTTTATTGCCTTAAAACTTGAAATACAAAAGTTCTGTTGAAGCAAACAAAGGGGAAAAATATACCTTGGGTTTCATCCCATCCCTGGAAACCATCAAGGTCAGATTGGATGGGACTCTGAGCAGCCTGATCTAGTTGAAGATTTTTTGTGTTTATTGCAGGGGGTTGGACTAGATGACCTATAAAGGTCTCTTCCAGTCCAAACCTTCCTGTGATTTGCCATATTGTGAAGGATGCCTTCAAATAAGCTTGGCCTCAAGTCTCTCTCACAGTGTACAGACTGTATGCATTAGTGTGTGAAGAAGCTTCTAGGGGTTTGGTTTGGTTTTTTAAAGCTTACCATGAATGCTCAGATACATATGTTGAAGTGGTTTCATTAGCAGAGTATAATCCTGCCATCTAACAACAAATACATTTTATGAACCTCTTTGGGATCTCTGAACCAGCCCCACTATTACCTTAGAGAAACACACTCGGGAATTCAAAAACATGATGATGCAGAATGAGAACAGGCATATCATACCTCAGCAGAGTTGGCTGAATTCTGCACACCAGCAAATCCATGTCCTCCTGCTGAATCAAAAACCTATTAAAAATATCACAGATAAGTAAGTAGGTTGAATAAATAAACACCTTTACTTCTCATCTCTTTTGGGTAAATCCAACAAAATATAACTAAATTAAGGAATATACATCAACCTGCTAATCCCTAGGGATCTTTCTGTTCTTTTTATTGTTTTATTCTGACTAGAAGTAATAAAGAAATACAACTCTCTCCATATAAAGAAAATTTAGGCAGGTTTTCTCTTTTAAGATACATGCACACTCATATTCAAATACATATAAAACATGTTCTTGTTTTCCCCCACTTACTATTTAGTAATAAGATTAAAGTCATTTACCTTCAAATCATATACTATACTGGAATTATAAATTTTACCCTTCAGGATACTGTTAGGGAGAGCTACAAATCTCATCATTACTTTAAGGGACTATTTCAAATCATTGCTGCTGGTTTCTAAAACCTCCTACCCTACAGTTTTTCATCTTTTCTAACCGGTTTTCTTGGCACAACAGATTGAAACTTTTAGCTTAGCTTTAAAGGCATAGTTGACCCAAACCCTTTCATTAAGTAATGAAAGCCACTGATTACTGTGTCTGCTTTGGAAGTGATGAAGGCAGCACCTGAGATGTACATTGCTCACATGTTTTGGAAATTTAACTACTGGTATCTCACAAAGGTGTTAAGCTTATTAATTTTTTTAATCCAATAAATGGCTATGGATACAGATATTTTGGTGATAAGGCTGATGTAAACACAAGGATAGACCTATACATTACATATATGACATTAAAATTTACAATAACACTATCCTCCTAAACTGCAAATTTAAAACCCTTTTTTCTCAACTCCTTCTACAGTCAACAAATTAGGACAATATTAGTCTTAGAGCTGAGCTTTTTGGGCGTTTTTGGTATTAGCAAAAGCTTTTCAGAGACTCCAAGTCAATAACAAACTTTCTTTAGATTTCATACAAAATCCAGTTTCTGCCAATGCAAATAAAGGGTACCACTTCTGAACTTCCTGGTCTCACCCATAGATTTAATCAAAGTATTTTATTGCTTATGATTTGTCAAAACAATTCACCATTTAGACATAAGAAAGCAGATAAGCATTTAGGAATCTGAGGATAATGTGAGCCTAGACATCCCCCATCTGCTACAGTGCAGTTTTACTAACTGGTTTGTAGAAGACTGAGCCACTTCATTAATGTTTACGAAAGCTTCTCAGCACAGAAACTCTGAACATTTTTATCAATGCCATAAAAATATACAAGATGAAATTAAAAACTTCTCTGACACAATGATATTCAAGAATATACCATCTGATTTTGAAGCTAGGGTACTGTAGATTAAAACATACCAACTACAGCCAAATGAACTTAAATCCAAGAAAGCAAGACTTTTTTCAATTTATTGTTTGACAGAAACATCTCCACACAATGAGCAGAGAAGTAACCTCCACTTCTCTGCTTAATAGTTGGCTGAAAGAGACAAGAAAGCTATCCTCAGGCCTATTCTGATTTTGGTATAGAATTATGTGCATATACACAAGTCTGAGCAAGGATGTGGCTCTCTTTTCAGCCATCTTCTAGGTTCACGGGTCAGTTTTCAAGCCATGCCCATAAAAATTCCTCACTTTTATGGGCAATACTCGGCAGTTACATTTCCTTACTTGTATTGCAGGATGTTTAATTACAGAAAGAAAAAAAAATCAAGAACCCCAGCTCGTCTATGAAAATGAAAACATTTTTTGGCCAGCTGGTTGCCGGGTTTGGAATAAGGGTAAAGACCCATTGGGGACACCTCTTCCTGCAATGGGCCTCCCTTCTCTTTGCTCAGAAAAGCACTGGGAGGGCAGCAGGAACCTACTCTCCTTGCCACAGATATGATTTCCCGTCCCTGAGCTCCACAGAATCCCCTTCATGGGCTATAAAGCACATGAGAAGACATATTACCCAGATAAAAACAGAGTGAGGTATCAGCTCTGCTGGGAACAGAGCTAAAGGGCATAACATTCCTTCCCTCAGGGCTCATATTAATAAAGAAATAGAGGCGCAGGACTCTTAGACCAGACTCTGCTGCTGGGGAACACAGGGGAAGTTATGTGAAAAAGATGACCTAGGGAAAACTCCTCCTTTAGTTCCTTCTTTTGTAGGACAGACTTGAGTTTTATTAATCAATTTCATCATGTTAACACACCTCAATCAATATGCTAAAATGTGTAATAGGCAGAAGTTTAATGCCAGTGATATTTACCTATCAAAAAGACAAACCACTAGAGCAGAAAACCCTGATGTGTTACTTTGCAACACCAAATCTGTTGTATCAGCTCTGTGCCTATTACAGCACATGTACAGATAGGTTTGTTTAAATATTCTGCAACAGACGACCAGACATGCAAGAAGAGCCAATTTTCAAGTGCTGATCAGAGATTTTGTGAATAATAAAATCAAGGGCCAGGGAACAACAGGAATAAAGTTACCTAATGAACAATGCCCAAAATAGTGTTTTGCAGAAGTGACATTTCTTTTTGTTTGTTTTTTGTCTTTGTTTGTTTGTTTGGTTTTTGTTTGTTTTTTTTATTTGATAACATAAAATAAAATTTGGGAT
>VWYI01022137.1:0-11853 GCA_013399455.1 Anthoscopus minutus | reverse complement strand
GGCCGGCCTCCGCTCGGCTCGGCTCCGCGCGGGCGGACCCCGCGTCCCCAGCGCACGGCGGCGGCCGCTGCGTCGCCGCTTCCCGGCGTTCTCCCCCTGGGTACAGCGCTTGTCAGCGAAAATGGTCTCTTGGCAGGGTCAGCAGTTTGTGTCATAGTTCATCGTCTGGTGAACTGAATATTACCTGGTAGTCTCGTAAAACTCGATCATAAGCATTGTGGAGAAACTCCCAAGAAAGTCTGAAGTGACAAAAGTTCTTGAGAATCCCACACTCTGGGTCTTTATAGTTTTCATGTCTCTTCGATTTTTCATCTGGCAATGCTCTCTGAGCTTTACTTAATGTTCTTAGTGGTTCTTTTTTCATAACCGGTATTCACATGTGAGCTCAAGACAGCGCTCAAGCCCTTTGCAGTCTCCTGTCAAGAATAAATGAATGGTTTATAATAATTTTGTCCATAAAGCGGGAATCTCTAGCTATATATCATGAGATGCAAACATTGTAGTGTAGGGAAGATAATGCAAAGAGAAGCTGTGTGACGTTGGGTTTTCATTTATTTACTGCCAATCTGTGAAGAAACAATTGAGAAGTAGAAAAATTCCCCAGTCATGAATTAATGCTTAGTTTGGTTTTGTAGCTGATAGGAGGAACATTGCATGGGATGTATTTTACCAGATGCTAGTAACTTGCCCATTGAAATAGTGCCTATGGTATCTTTCCTGCACCTTTTTCTATAGTGTTGAAGCAAAACAAAATGGAATTTCAGGAAACATTCAGACTTTGGCTCAAATTCCATTAATCTCAGAAAAAATTTCAGCTGGTATTGAAGAAAATAGTGCTGTAATTGAATTAAAGATGAAGAAGTGAGCTTGCTTGTCAGTGTGTCTGGAGATCAGTGTATAGTCAATTTTACTTTGCTGTTTGGTTGTATTACCATGACTAATTGGGATAACCTTGACTGACCATTCTTTTATATCTTCTGAATGAGGGTATAGTGTATGTGAAGCTCAGCTTGGATGGAGATTACATGGATCATTACTGGTGTTATTGTTAGATTTTCACAGAAGTTGCCCTAAACCACCTTGTATTGAAAAATTTTCCATTTTTTTTTGGGTTTTTTTTTTTTTTTGATCAGGTGTTATAAAATGCAGGGATTTACTTTTTCGGTTTTTTTTCCTGTTGTTCTTGGATATTGAAGAGAGAAAAGAGTTTTTTCACAGGATGAGTAACATGCACTGTGGACTTGTCTCTGTACATTTAGCCCTAGATTGTTTTGGCCCAGGGTATTGCAGAATGAATGTTAATGCTCTAACGTAGAGGCCAGGTGTAGGATATTCAAGCTTACTGCTTCTGAACTTGGCTAATTCATACTGAGAAGAGCTTCCTACTCGTAGAAACAGCCTCCACATTTTGTTTCCAAGAGTTCTGATTGACACTTGTGGCATTGTGCTAGGTGTAGAGTTTTGCATATGGGTAGGATTGAATGAGAGATTTCAGAGGACCAGCTGATGAGTTTTATCATGTCAGCTTCTCAGTCTCTTCTAGTCTATATCCAAATGGAAGGCTGGTGTGTGTTGGTACAAGGGGCCGTCTCTGCTTGGGAAGCACACATTTGAAAAATGGTGTATTTTTTTTCTCTGTTGCAAGAGATGAAAAGTAAAGTGAAAAATGAGTCCACCAACAGACCGTACAGGGGCTATTCTTAAAAAAAGATAATTTTTCTCTTTTTTTTGTGTGAGCTTTAACAGATCTTGGTGCAAAAAAGCTTTTCATGGGTGAGATGATCCCAGTAGAGTTGTGACCTAGTTCCTAGCAAAGAACTTGAATGTAGTTCTAGGAATTTTATGTAGCTTATTTTGAATCTCTCTAAATTGCCTAATTTATGTGAAACCAGGTGTATGTCTTTTATATACTCGAGCCTTTCTAAACAAGACATTTTATACTTATATATTGCTTAAAGATGAATCTATGATTCAAGTTTAGGAAAGAAGAATAACATGTAACAAATGAAATAGTTTGTACTTTGCTCTGCTTTTCACTCAGGTTCTTTGAGACAGAGGTAGGAGTTTAACCATGGTTAAAGATTTTTAGGTATATGTGTGGTACAGGTGGTAAGGAAAGATGACTGAAAATTACGGTAATTTCCAGTGTAGGAGCTGTTATTTTTATTTTTTCTTTCTTTACTTTGTTGCTGTATGTCAAGCTTTAAAGTATATTTGGAAATCTGTGTAGCAGCAAAACATCTTGTTTAACTTCGTGGTCTTGATCAATGGACTTAGATGATCCACTACCATATTTTACAGTAAAACTTATTTACTTGGGACAAAGGTGATACATTGCTACTTTTTTTTTTTTTAATGCTAGTACTAATTATCCTAGAGAAAATGGCATATTTCCTGCTTACTTCATAAATAAAAAAATTAGAAACTATGTGAAGTGGCACAAAAGCAGAAACTGCAGGTGTGGCTAGGGAATGTCATGTAGTGGGCTTGCACATCACTTGGTACCTGGTGACATGCAGCTCTTACTGGGACTTTCTTAAGCTATGTAGAACTTTGTAGAATAAATATTTATCATATTTTCAGTAATACATTGAAGAGAATTTTTCCCATGAGTGGAAATATTAAAGAAAATAAACACCTGTGTAATTTCATTTTAAGAACGGGTTTTGGAGTGCACAAGTGTAAAATTGGCATGAGCTGTAAACAGGCAGCAGTTCAAGAGGTATTAAAATAGCAATTGGCTTTCATGGAAAATGCATCAGACATATTGTCAGAATTAGACAGAATAAGCCAGGTTTTCTTAACCTTGTAGAATAGCGCTGTGGTGTTAAACACATCACACCCTGCTAAAGGGAAGCAGTGACTTTTGGCTGTAATGACTGAACTTTTTGGGAATCTTTGAGTGCTGTCCTGGCAACTCTTGTTTCAGTCAATAATTTTCTTCAGTGGATATCGAAATGAAAAAGAGAAAAGAGTGCAATATTCTTTAAACTAGCTTTATTTTGATATAAGTTGAAAAAGTGAAAAAAGTATTTTTTAAGATTTTTATTAGTTCTGAATGCCTCTTGCTTAAGTTCTTTGTAACATTAAATTAGTATTGCTATTTTCTGTATTAAAAAAGGCACTGCTTCAATAGTTTCATTACCATGTTCATGTGAGACTTTTTTCAAGGAACCCTTTGTCATTTTTGAAAATATCATAAAATGCTTTATAAGATGAAGTTTAACAGTGTGTACATTTCTTGCAAATGTATGTGTCTGGGAACACATCATGTACAAAAAGAGAAAATTCCAAATTAATTTAGAAACTGAGCGCATCTATCTTTATTAATCTTTAGTGGTTAGAGTCCACTTTAGGTGACAAACTCCCTTTCTGTGGCTTAGAAATTCAGTTCATATTTAGTTTGTGTGGAAAGTCTCTAGGACATAGGAAACAGTCTAACATTTTATCTCCATAATAATATACGGGCAAATTAACTGGTTTTGATGTGGTTTTGTTGTGTTCTGTGCTGTCTTTGCTTTCTTTTAGCTATTCCTAATTTTCAGATGTAATCAAAGGGCCAGATTAGTTTATTTGGGGTTTTATATATGAGTTTATGGGATTACAGCAGACAAAGGTGAGATGCTGTTCTTTTTCTTTAACTGAGGCCCTTTTGATAGCAGAGTTGCCAGGGTTACAGCAGCATCTGCAGCACCCAGCTGTGACACCTGTGCCTCTGCCTGCACCTCCCTGATGAGGTGGGCTGTGGGTGCAGATTTGGTGTCTCTAACAGAGAATCAATATAAAAATTAGCTCTGGAAATATAATGGCTGCAGGGTTCCTGAGTGACTGCCATAGTAGCAGCTATATGCCAAGGTGATATTTTGGAGTTTGGAATGTCTGTGTGCCCCAAAGTAGTAATTTCCTTCATTTCATCAGGTGCTTTTTGATATCAAGGACTCGAAAACTATGATGCAATTTATCAGTGGAGGTGTAGGTAATTATAGGAGGATTATTTCATTTCTGGTTGCTCAGGCCAAATTAACTGACACCTTACTGGACATAAAAATGAAACACGGGAAGACTTCTTGCATGGTTTTAGGCAAAAGCAAACATGGTTCCAAGTGTCTCTGTTGCTTTGAACTTGTAACTTTGATGTATACGTGCCTTGAGTGCCAATTTAGAAAAACCCAAGTCTAAAACAAATGTATCAATTGCTCAGCACCAGCATATAGGCGACAGGAAAACTTGTCAGTAAACTTAGACATTTCTTTACCTTACTTATATTTTTCTTCTGAAATCCCTAATTGCATCTGCCCAGTCTTGTATTATCTCAAACACATAAGTTATTATTGTCTGACTATTTTGATAGACTTTTTAGTAAAGAATTAATTGTTTGGCAACATTGTGAAAAGCCTTGTGTAATTTTACTTCTTAGTAAAAGAAGTTTTTTCAGTTCTTAGTGTTTTCTTCCTTCTACCTTTTACATAAAATTCAGTATTTCTAAAATTAATAAGTCTTTAATTAATAAGCTGATGAATGCATCAGCTGATGTTCTATTCTCTGTCATGCAGGTTTTTTTCCATTGCTATAAATGTACTCGTGTGATGAATGGTAGATGTACCTTCTGTTAATATGTAGTTCAGACACTATTCCATTTAGAATCACACTGGAATGAAGGCATTGATAATTTCCAAGTAAATGAGTGGGTGGAAATCAGACAGCTTATTTATTTTAGGTGTTCAGCTTTCAGCTTTTGTGAATGTTTGCATTCACTCACATTCTTGCCGTCTAACGCTGAATTTCCAGGGACCATCATATGTCTAGAACCATTTAACTTTGCCCATGCATATGAAATGTAACCCTCTGGTGGTTTTGGTTGAATTTCAAAACACAAAATGTAGCACAGTAACAGTCTTATGAGCGATCCGAGATCACTTCAGGTAGATGGAACAACTTTCAGTGCTTAATTTTTAACTGTCATTTATGTTAACTCTGTGTTTTGAAGTGAAAGAAAAACTGACAGTGTTTAGATCTATCGCTGTATTTATTTTTCCAGCTGTTGTAAATTTTTAAAAAAATATTAGCAACAGTTATCCTGATACCTTCTTATTAGTAAAGCCACTTTCTAGTCATGAAGACTATTTTCCTTAAGTTTTCTCAAAATTTGTTCCTGTATATAGAACAGCTATACATATATAAGTGTATATATATAAAATCACATTCTTAGCAATTTCCTGATCTAGAGTATAGATAAAGCTCAGGCAAGATAGTGTTCTCTAGCTGACTCGATGAATATACCTGCTCTCCTGGAGATCTTAAATGTACTCTTGAAACAAAAATCCTAATAATAAAATAAACTGTTGTTTCCATTTTGCCTAGGTAAACAGTGATATTTTAATACTTCCCTGGTGTAGAAAGCCTTTACATCTGTGTCTACCTTTACTGAAGCTCCTTTCTATAGGGCTGTGTAGATTCCTTTCAGAGTAGAAGTTCTAATGGTTTTTCTAAAATTTCAAGTGAGAATTTATCAACCTGTTGCAGAAGTGCAATTTTAGTGTTGTTTGTAAATGTGTGAAACTACTTGGGAGAAATCTCCTATAGGATATTTTACCAAACAGTGGATAAATTTTATTATTTATTGGATATCTAGGTATACATTTTTTTACTGCTTATGTTACTGTCCTGAGAGACTGCAAACTTAGAAGTTGAATTGATTACGTTAGAGCATGAGTGCTGTTTGGGTAATAATTGATTATGTTAGAGCATGATTGCTGTTTGGGTAATAAGGTTTCAGAAATCTCTAGTAGTTTTTTAATATTAGTAGAAGTCACTTTCTTAGCTCTGTTGCTCTTTATATGTGCATTCAGGTTCCATTACTATCTGAAAATATGCATTTTTTTTTTCTCCCCTTTGCCCACAGATATGCGTGATAAAATGCGAAAATGGAGGGAAGAAAACTACCGAAACAGTGAACAGATAGTGGATGTTGGGGAAGAGTTAATTAATGAATATGCATCCAAACTTGGAGATGACAGTAAGTAAACAATCATTATTTTAAAAGTTTCCTTGTCTAATTTGTCTTCTTTCAGTCTCCATTATATTTATGAGGCTTTATATTCTCTTTCAGTATGTGCTGATGTTGATGAAATATATATCACTTTCTTAGTCTAATAGGTTTCCAGAATTCCAAGAGTTTAATGTGAAAACTACATTTGAAACTGTTACTTAGATGTTATTCTGCCTGATTTGGGTTGTTCTTCAACACTATGACAGAAATTGGATCAAAAGGATCTGTCTAGAACATGGCAGTTATGTTGTTGGGAAAAATAGAGGATTAGCATTTTTGCCTTTCAAGATGTCAGAAAGTACTTTGGCACTAAAAGCACTAAATTGCTTAAATAAGTTTTTGATTAATTCCAGCAGTTTCTTAATTTGCTCGTCTTTCAGCTGTGATTCATGGAAGTAGAAGGGGAAAAATGTACAGACAGAATTAATTAATCTTGTTTGCATGATAGGTGCTTCCTTTTATCTTAAACTCTGAACCAATTATCTGCATTTATTGTCTCTCTGTGTCCAGTTTGGATAATTTATGAACAGGTGATGATTGCTGCCCTGGACTGCAGTCGAGATGATTTGGCATTGGTAAGTTTTCAAGTTGACTTTTCTTTCACACTTATGTTTTTATCCTGGGTATCTCTTCCAGATAGTTTTTTGGACATTTACAGGATATTCTGAACTCCATAGCTTGGACTGGTAGAAAGAATATCTATCAAGAAATACACAGCTATGAAGAAACTGCCACCACCTACCTCCTCTAAGGCATAACTTTTATTTAGACAGATCACATCTCTTCCAATAGCCATGGAAACATTTATAGCTACTCTGATATGGGCTAAAGGTCAAGAATAATATTGAAGTTGCCATATTGTACAGAGAGTGTTTATTTATTGAAAACCTCTCAAATTATATTGATTTTGTGAATGTTTTGAGGTAAAATGACCCATCCTACATATCATATTATATGTCATGTTGGCTACCATCAAAGAAATCACTGACATACTGGAGCAGGTCCTCAAGATGAACAAGGAGCTAGACTGCATAATGTGTAAGGAAAGGCTGGGAGATCTGTGTTAAGTCTTAGGAAAGCCAAGAAGGGATTTTTGAATATATACTGATGGGAAGGAAGGTACAAAGAAGGTTGGCACATATTTTCATCTGTATGCAACAAAAGACAGGTGTGAGACATAAGCTGCAACAAAGGAAATTCCACTTACATATTAGGAAAAGCTTAGTGAATGCTTTATGGCAAAAGACACATTGAAGCTGTGGAATCTCCTTTGGAAATGCTTAAAAATAGCATCACTGATGCTTAAGATCTGCATCCTGTTGGAAACTGGCTCTGTTTTGAGTGAGGATTTGGAGCAGGTGACCTCCAAAAGTTCCTTGCAATCCAAGTTATTTGGGGATTGTTGATAAAAATATTGTTAATGGATAATTGAGTTCTGTCAATTTGTGTGCAGATTTATTTGAATGATATAAATAACAATTGAGATAGAATTAGCTTATTTTGAACTGTAAACTGTTTGTTAGATTAGAAAAAAAAGCCACTAAAACAAACAAAACAACCCAGTCAGCTTAGCTAATCCTTTAAAGGCAAAAACAGGAAAAGGCAAAGGTTTGTCCTACAGGAAAATTTTAATCCTCTTTTCACCCCTCCTTCACAAAACAGAAGAAANATATATATATATAAAAATACATATACATATACACACACACATATATATACACACACATATATATATACACACACACACATATATATATACACACACATTTATATATACACACGCATATATATATGTGAAATGGAATATGCTGGAAAATATAGTACAAGACTTTGAACTTGTGAACCCGCTGAACTTCCCTCTCTTTTGTCTGTCAGAAGAAAATACTGTTGTAGTATAGCTGTTTGTTAAAACTAAAACAAATAGACTTTCTGTTTAAATAAATACAGTTCTGTATCCTGAGTTATATGTAAAACAGATCTGGTCTTTATTTTCAGGGTCTTTTAAAGAAGACTTTCACAAAATTGTTGACGGAGCCAGTGCTGAAAAATCAGTTGTGAAACACTCTTTGTTTTTACTAATCCTGGCAGGGAGTTCAGATTTCAGTGTCTGTGGCCTTTAAGGAATATTGCTTGAGATGAGGGAGTGTAACATTTTATATGCATCTCAGAAATGAGATTGAAAGCATAGGT
Organism: Anthoscopus minutus; assembly: GCA_013399455.1. Taxonomy (NCBI): domain Eukaryota; kingdom Metazoa; phylum Chordata; class Aves; order Passeriformes; family Paridae; genus Anthoscopus; species Anthoscopus minutus. Next base: position 3,614 of record VWYI01022137.1, on the reverse strand, counting down.
GGAAACTTAGAGGGTCTTTTAAAGAAGACTTTCACAAAATTGTTGACGGAGCCAGTGCTGAAAAATCAGTTGTGAAACACTCTTTGTTTTTACTAATCCTGGCAGGGAGTTCAGATTTCAGTGTCTGTGGCCTTTAAGGAATATTGCTTGAGATGAGGGAGTGTAACATTTTATATGCATCTCAGAAATGAAATTGAAAGCATAGGTGGAAACTTAGAGGTTTTTCTTATTTTTTAATTTGATTGATTTATAATAAAGGTGATTAATTCAAACAAGTCAACATCATCTGTGGCATTTTACTATAGGTGTAGCTCCAAAGTAAACAATCAGCTTTGGCACTTCTGTTTTTTTAGCAGTGAGCTTTTGACAGCTGGGATGCATTTTGCTTAGGGTCCTAGGTATCATTACTCCAAATGAGAGGCTGAGGTAGTTTTCAGAGTAATTTCTCTGGCTTTTGTTTTTTTTTATTTTTCTTTCCTCTATTTATTACTTTGTCCTTTCTGTCCTGCACAAAAAGCCCATGTGTGATGCATGCCCCTGCTGCAGCCAGCCAATTGGTTCACACAGGTGGTTTAGTACAATCACCTATTGCTGGCAGCACTTGCATTGCCAGTGTTCTACCTGCTGAAGTCCAGCTTTATATTTCTCTGCCTTTGTCTGATATTTAAGTCAGAAAGCAAATTTGAGTGCAAGTTGAAGTTTCATATGCAAATTGTTTGCCATTGTAACAGAGAATTCTGAAAAAATCTCACAAGTAGATTGACATGGTGCAAAACCAGTCCTCAATAAAATAAAATATTTTGAGAATTACAAGTCCCATTTAAAAAGAGAGCATTCAGTGCTGCTGAATCCAGAACATTTTAAAGATGTAGCTGATGTAGTTTATTCATGTGCTTCTGGTTTTATCAGTGTTACAGTGAGTTGTTCATGACTTTCTCACAGCTTTTCCTGTCACTTTATTGTGTCTGATAGCTTAATCTACAGGAGTTTATTTTGGCCTCTGGACTGCTGTGTTTGGTTGAGTAATGGCTGTGTAGTGAGATCTAATGTGAACAATTCTGGTCTTACATTACTCCTTCACTTGAGCACTACTTTCATATTGTCAGTGAGGACTTTTTTAGATGTAGAAGTCCATCTACAGATTGTGGACTTTAGTATTATAAATGTTAAGATTTTTGTTATTTGTACTTTTTTTGAGAAAAATAGTACATGTGTTTATAAAAATCATTATACTTCAAGTTTCACTGATGACTGGACCACAGGATGGATTTGTATGCAGAAGTTCTTTTTGAAGTCTACAAGGTTATCTGGATTTTAAAAGCTGGAGGGAATCTACTTTTCTGGAGTGTTATATAAATTTTCCTGTCTCTTCAGAATGGTCAAAGATTAGTTCAGACATCATGTAACATGCTGCTAAGTACAGGTAGTTTTTTATGACTAGACCAACAGCAGTTCACCTAGGCATCACTCCAAGTGCTGTTAAACAATTTCTGTGATAAACCTGAGACTTTATATGTGAAATTGTGTTGTAAAGATCTTGGTTCATTGCAAATTAAGTTGATTGTGATAAAAATAGTCTGTTCTTGCTTGAGGCTAAGCATCACAACTTTGGTCACTGTTGCTTTTCTTGCTTCTATTTCTTACCAGCTAGGAGAGATGTGAGTATTCCTCTTGGATGTGCTTTAGCAACCTGTTTATCAGTAGAAACAATGAGGGATCCTAGTAATTGTTACGGGTTTGTACTTTTTTCCTTTGACCAGTGGATTCGACGAGATGGAACAGATTATGTAGAAGGGCCTCTGCTATACTTTTAGGTCTGAAGAACAAGTATCTAAGATGAGTGCTTAAATAAATGCCTGGAAGAGGAGGATTCAGTATGAAGATTTTAACATGGTGCACACAACTGGTCTGTTTTTAGAGCCTGTGGACTGTCCTGCCTCCCACTGTCAGGAGTTAGCTACAAACTTTACAATGCTATTTAGCCACATTGATGATATGGTTATGACTTAGTTTTCTGTGAGGAAGTTGTGACTCAGTCCCTCTACCAAACATCCTCTGCTAATCCAGAAAAATCTGCCTGTGATGAATTCTTTTTATCCAGCCCAGGTGTCTCATTGATTTCAGGAGTTAAAAATTATGCCTGTTCTGCCAGCAGGCTGTACCCAAGCCAGTGGGAAACATTTTCTTTGGATTTCAACATTTTGTTTTAAAAATAAACACAGAGCATTGTATTAGCATAGTTTGTTCCATTGTGAAATACCCATTTATTAAAGAAGTAACACTTAAGCTCTTACTGTCTTTATTTTTTTTACTGTCTTGTATCAGTGTGGGGCAACTAAATAGAATTTAAGTTTTAATAGTGTCAGAGCTGTTTTATTAGGTGAGTGTAATTTTCTGGGCAGATAGCTATGTCCAAGGGGGCCTGACAGTCTAATGCCCTGTATGGAAGATACTTCTTAAAATTAGTCATCTAACAGGCAGGATTTCAGTTTCCAACCTTCTCTTTATCAATGCATTTTATTGCTTGTTTCAAAAATCAGTATTTATTTTACTCAGAACTGGCATGGCAGGTAGTTTTTTTTGGCAGGCTTGTTTTTGTCTCTATTTTTACTTCTGGCTTCTGTGAAGATAATGATATTCACAATAATATTTTTGGTTCTTTGTATAGTTTTGTCTTCAGGAGCTGAGGCGGCAGTTTCCTGGGAGCCACAGAGTCAAAAGATTGACTGGAATGCGATTTGAAGCTATGGAAAGGTAAAACCTGAATTTTAAAAAACGAACTTCATGAAAAAAATGTTTGCTCTTTCTTAAAAAAGCATTCAGCCGTTACAAAATGGCAAAATAATGCTGGGCAGTTTCTTTATAGGAAGTAACAGAGTGCATGATCTTATTAAGATTTTTAGACATCTGTATTGCATTTTTGTGGGTACTGTGCTGTGTTTCATTTTTGCAATCTTTCCATCAGAGATCATAGATCAGAAGGATCTCTTACTTCACAGCATAAGTCATTATACAGTAGAACACTGCACAGTTTTTTGGCCAATTCTGTGAAGTGTAAGTTTCATTTCAGAGAGCTGGGGCAGCATACAAAAGTCAGTGCCAGTGGGTTTTTTTTGCCTTAATTCTACTTCTATACTCCTGATTACTGCAGGATGCAGCTCTCTACTCTTCTTTCCTGAGTTATGGGTAAATAAACTTAAAAAGGATTAAATCTATAGTTTGTTACGGAAACAAATCAAATAACATATGGAGTAGAGTGGCAGAACATAAAGATCAGACAGACTTTTTTGAAATACCGTGTAGAAGGGTTATAATATGCTAAGTTCAACGGAAATTATTAAAATAATGAATAGATTAAAACTTGACAACTTTCCAAATGAGTGACCTGAGTACTTGAAGATGAGCTTTATTGTACACACTTCTCCTTGGGCACATCTTTGTTGTCAGCATTCTGTTCTATAGCACTTGTCTTGATGTTAAGAATGACTTCCAGTGCCTTTGAATCATAGGAAATCTGCTCCGTGCCACATTTTCCATTCAGAGTTGGTAGTTTGGAGCCTTTGGGCCATCATGATAAAAAGGAATTAGAGGTACACCCTAAATGCTTTTTAAAA
>VWYI01022136.1:14049-87252 GCA_013399455.1 Anthoscopus minutus | reverse complement strand
AAGCTTGAATGATTGGCTGCAAAGTATCCTTCAACAAAGGTAAACTTAATGCATCTTCAGTTCTTGTTGGGCTTTTTGGGTTTTTATTAACATTAAATATTAAAATATCATTTCTCAATATAGTGAAGAAATTTTGGCCTGAAATGACAGACCTCCTTTTGCAATGACAACACTCCCTTCTAAAATACATATATTTATGAGCTTTCATAAAATTACTCAAGACATTCAATCAGCTTTTTGGGATATTTTTGTTCTTGAAGCCGTTTCCTGCTTAAACAGTAATACTGCTGCAGTAGGAGTGGGGTACCAATGAGGTTGGAGAAAAGAAGATGCTTCTATAGTCAGGTCCTGGTTACATATACACAGAAAGGCTTTCATATTCATTTCAAAACACAACGGTTTTTTACCAACTACCTTTTCAATTGTTTTTCAGGTGGATTCAAAAGAGTAAGCAGTTAAGTTAACAAAACTGAAGGGACAATGCATAGTCAGTAGCAACAGCAGATCTGTCATCATTAACAGCACACAAACTTGTCTGTCTAGAAATGCACACTGCACTAAGCACCAAGGATCAGAACACCCTAAACTTGCCTTGATAAGCTAAGAAAGAAGCTAGGACATGTCTCTTCAGAACAAGGCTGTTCTATGCCTCATCAAAAAAATCACACTCATACCCTCATGTTTTTTAAAAGAGGGTGTGTCCTCGACGTGAGTACACATCATGAAACAATTTTACTAAATTTTGACTCACACTGAATACCTTATGCTAATCTAACAACACTGAAGGAAAATTAAACTTTTATTAAGTACATGTTTTTCCCTCGCAGATGCAGGATTGTTCATTTATGCTATTCGTTTTTTGTTTGCCGATTTCTATGAAAGGTAAAACAGTTCATTTGTTTTGAGAAAAAAATATACATAAAGACTTACGTAAAGAGAACTGCCTCAGTATTGAGGATTTCTCATGCTAGCCACTTTTAGGATAATGTGCAAAGGAATATTATTTTATTGTGCCCTTTTTTGCTTTTTATCAAAACTTAAATGTAGGGAAAGTTTATTTTTTCATTTAGATGTGCTACTATTTAAATACAAGAAGCCAAACTCAGTAGATGATGCTTGAAATAAAGCATGTATATAGTCAAATCAAGAGCCCAGACATGTGATGAAACAAAAAATTGTATTCTGCAATTATTAGTAAAAAAACCCAAACCAAAATGGCCAACCACTGAACCACTGAAAACTGCAATTTTGCAACCTGTAGCAGCTGCTAATGTTCCTTTATCTTTCTCATGTTTAGTGCAGTTCCAGACCCAGGAAAGATTTGTATCTAGTTAGTTCAAGATTAATGCAAATATTGAATGAGCAGGTAAATTTAATCATAAACATCTTCATTACAGAGTTAAGAAAAGGACTTCTGTGTGGACTAATTCATAGTTTTGTAAACTGGTAAACAACTGTCTATTCTCATAGGCCCTGAACTCCAACTATCTTTATTTAATAGCAAAAATGCTCAGCTTGACAATCATATGCTTCTTCCATAATAAACTTTCTACTACAAGATGGAAAGCTAAGCAGAATTGGATCTTGGCCTAACAGGATCTCAAGTGGCAGTGACAGACTAAGTTCCACCACATCCTCTCTGGTGACATACAGAGCACATGTTGGGGCAGAGAGTCTAAAGCAGAAGAGGAAAACGACAGTCCTTCACATAACCCTGCCACTGAAAGTGTAGAAGTATATGTAGCATGCTGTTTTTACAGATTTACAAGGGATTGTGTGTCCAGCCTGAGCTACCTTCTCCTTCCATCATTGTGGGTGAGAAGTCACGATATGAGCCATGCTTCAGCTCTATGTGGATACACAAGGAACTGGAAAGAATTTGGAGAGGAGATAGCCCAGAAAATCAAAAGACACACAGCTCTTACACATTCAAAAACATTCCCTCTGGATATTTTTCTTAATTTTAGAAAAAACTCACATAGATTTTATCTTGCTGATATCGCTGGAATAAGTTGTGCATAATGGAGCCTTCATGGAGATCTACAAGTGCTGCCATGTCTTCCACGCTCTCTGTGCTTGTTTGATGCATAGGCGTTACTTTTTGACATGTGATTGTGCTCTGTTTATAAGTGAATACCTGAAAGAGGGGAAATAAAAACAGTATTAATCAGAGCACACATTCAAAAAACTCCTGTCTGAGAATGGAGCTTTCATACTCATTCATATCCCATATGCAGCTTATCAGTGTGCAGACTTGCAAAATATAATAGCCTGGCAGGGATACCTTCCTCTAAAGCTTCTCTGACAGTGATTGAAGCTCCAAATACCTACATGGGTCATAAGAAACTAGAATATACTGACAGTGCACTGAGGACTGTAAAGGCTTTTCCTGTTTAAGGGCAAATGCAATCTTTTTTCACAGTGGACTACTGCTAGACTTTATCAAGAGAAAAATAAACCAAGCAATAACCATTCCAAAAAATGCAAAATCAACCAAACAGTAAACCACCGCTTACAGCAAATCCCACTTACATTCAAATTGCTCTTGGAGAATATGTTTGACTGTGTGAAACAGCAAATTAAAATTAATTATTGTGTTCATATGTTTGATCTGAAATCCACTTAAATGTTTCCATTCAACTCTCCAGTCAGGAAACAGTGCAACTACTAATGCAAGTAGCATTTAAGTTCTGTGTGCAGCAGATATTTAGAAATGAATAAGCCAACAGATTTCTTAATTGACTTTTGGGACTAGTTTCGGAAGCTAGTTCTTAACAAACAGTAAAAACTCTAAAAAAGAATTTAAATACTCAGTTGGAGAACACTTCTATACATTTTTTGTATATTGTATATACATATTATGTATACATAATTTTCTGTAAAATTATCATAAATATGGAAGAAGATGTACACATCCTTAATATAGTTAAACTTTTATGAATGCTAATATAACATCAATAAAGACTACAGAAGAATTGATGTTTAATTCACCATCCCATTGCCTGCAAATTTACATCTTGCCACCTCATCCTTATAGACATATGCCCACATTCACATAGCCAGCACTCTTCAAGCAATACTTGTCCCTGCTAATGGCGCCATTTCAGTGTTAAATAGTCAAAGCATGGAACTAATGCAAATACTTTGTGCAAATACTAATGTGGAACATTAGAAAAAACCCAAACCCTTCCACAATCCTTTAAAATAGTATTTATGAAGCCAACAGAAGCAGAGCCATAACTGTCAGTCAAGCACCAGCAAGCACTGTGGAAATGCTGCTGTGGGCTGGGGGTCATGCTGTGCCTAAGGGGCCACCTCTGTGCAGGAGGAGGAATCTCCTCAGAGGTTTTTCATCATAAAACCTTATGTATGTTCCTGGCAATGAAAGACTGAAAAAGTGACATTGTAGGAGGCTATCCAAACAGTGACGTTGTGTGTCCTGCTGAGACAAGTGAGAAAGAAAGGCTGAAGAAGCAAGAGCCTGAAGGCAGATCACAGAAGCTCTGTACTTGGATATCCTAACAGCTGACAGAGGAGTACAGGCTGAAGACATTTCTTCATTAAAATAGTATCCTAAACATAACAAATGGTGGCACAGACCATCACACCATTACAGGTGCCACTTGCACCAGAACAAAGCATACTGAAGGAAGACTGGAGAAGAAAGGAAATCCAGGATAGAAATTTCTAACAGGAGCTGAGAGGCATCACAGACATCAACAGGGTATGTGAGCAAACTGTCATAAAGTTCCAATAGGTTCAGAGCATCCTAGGTATAATCCTTGGCTGAGGGAAAAAGACAGACATGGAGAGATCAGAGCCTTATTTTGTAGTGAAGAACCGTAAAGATGACAGGACAAAAATTTGTATAGGGCAGAGAGACCCTGCAAAGGGAAAAGAGAAAGCAGCCATATGTAGGTGCATGTGGTCCAGACAGAAACTCTAATAGAACAACTGTGCAGAATATCAACTGATAGCAAAACTTTTGGGGCTGAAAACAACTGTGTTAGCAGTCCCAAGACTAACCACACAAACTGTAAATGGAATTAGGGGTAATTACATCTCAAAAGTTATAAATTGCACTTCCTAGTCAGAAGAACCATAAAGGAAAACTCAAAGGCCATACCATAGAACAAAAATACTACAAGCTGAAGGGTTTGGAAATAAAAAGGATATAAGGAGAGAAAATTAAGCAATTAAGAGAGGCTATGTATCATCCTGTATACAGAAAAACTGATTCAGTGAGAGAGTTACGAAATCAAAAGGGGATGACACATATCCTGTGAGTGCACCTCGTGTGAACATAGAAAGGAAGCAAAATATCACTCCTAGGAAGATAACCTCCATATTTGTGATGTCTATCCTTTGATGAGTGGTGTATAGGTTAGGAGGGTAGGCAGAGAAAACTGTACATCACTCAGCACTTTAATTAATGTAAAGAATTCACAGACAAATACCAAGAAAAACATGATGGGTTGCATGTGGCAGCACTACAGAAGATAGTCTGCAGATTCATCCTTCCAACTCAAACTCATTATTTTCTCTTCTTCAGTCTAGTTGTTTTAATATTTCTCTCTCTGTCACACACTACTTTCTTGTTTGGGTGAGGAAATTGTTCTGTGAGAGATAGGACGGTGCATCACTTAGCTAGAAAACAAACCAACCTAATAACAGCTGCCACCCAAATAAGAAAGGAGGAGGAGGTCTTCTTGAAAACTGGGTAGCTACTTTTCCTTTATTTTTAATTTTTGCCAGAACCATGCATCCCTCAGATTTCTTAAATTCAGTGCAACACTTGATCAAAATCATCTAACAAGATCAAAGTCATAAGAGAGGGCTGCAGGATCACATGTATAGACCTCATCTCCTTAAAAAGGGCTTTGCAGCCCTGCTGCTCAAGCTCTGAAAGGCCTGCTTTATCTAATCTTGAATCACGTCTTTATTAGGATAAGGACATGGAAAACCTACTTTGAACTTTATCATTACTAACTAGAAGACCATGTTATGAAATATTACACTTGAAATGCTCAGGAAATATGAACCCAGAGCCACTCTGCAGGGTCAGCACAAAGAGCAGGAAGATGACCAAGTTGGTTCCTGAACTTCAAGAGGACTCTGTTGGCAGAGTGCAGGAGCATCCATCCTCAAGGACTCTCCCAGTCTGGAAGGTCAAGTGAAATATGCAGGAAACTAGAATAAGACTTAAGACAAGCCTAAATGAGAGTTCAGCAAAAACTTCTTTCCTTTCTAGATATAAATGGTTCAAGATAACAAACATGCTGAATACATGGAAAACTCTAAATTAAACCTTAAAGAGACAGCATGCAAAATAAGAACTCTCAATATTATTCTGGAAATGAAAATTAGAGATTGAGGTAGTATGGACCAATGCAAAGAACAACAGAAAGAACAAGCTTAAGAAATATAAAAGAAAACAGCAAACTCAGACCAACAACTGTCAAGTGCATTTCACTGAGAAAGGAGAACCCTTCAAAACTAAAACTGCCTTGCTGTCCCTAACACAGCTTACTAGCGCTGTGATGAACATGCCAAAAAGGGACTTGAAGAAGTGGCCTAAAAAGCCAGAGGACCAATGCTATCCTACACAATTAATCTGACATGTGGGGAAAAAAAAATTGTCTTTTAAGCCTTCCACTTAAGAGAATACCACAAAGCAATTTAAATTTTTTTTTGCATTGAAAAATACCCCTAAGTTCAAGATCTAATGGAAATTATATTTTAAGAAAAGATGTAATTTGAAACACAATTTATTAACATGAGCAAAGTATGTCAAAGTAGACTCTCAACAACAGGAGTACACATGCTTTCTCTCTTATGGTACCACTTTGTGACACAATGCCAAATTTAAAAATCTCTTCTTGAATCAGATCATTAAATGGTATCAAGAGATTTCACAACAGCTGAGTCAAGTGAGTTTAAGAGAATGCGAATGAAGTGCTTATGCACATCAAAAAATTGCCACAATCCCCACTTCTTGCAAAAGCTACAAGTGACACTTGAGATTTCCAGCCTGCATGGAGCCCATACACACTGAATCTCTCAGGGCATTTAACACAAGGTTTTGTGACATTTTGGTCTGGTGCTGATGACTCATATTGGAGGGGAAGAAGGCAGAAGGTACTCCAAAAGTTTCCTGATCAACAAGTCAGAATTTGAATTACAACTTTCATTGTTTTAGTGAGGTTTCTGTGAGATTTTTATTTAAAGGCAGAAGTAGGCTCATATGCACCTTGGAAGCCCTGACATGAGCTAGATCATGCTCTATGAAATTGTGTAAGGTCACCTACTGAAGAGTTCACATATTGCAAACATTTTAACACAACCCCTTCTACGCAGTAACCCATTAACCACCACATGGGCAGCAACTGAGTCAGTTGGTCACCTGCCATAGCCTTGCCATTAATAACACAAGCCAAATGTGGGACTGCTTGAATGATACCAAGTACTGCCTTCTTGGGCATGGTTATGCAGCTTAACACATTCCTGTTGTCAGACTTTTTCCAATAAATGAGAAGTATATGTAGATGGAGGAATCAACCTCTCTCAGCTGCTCTTTCCTGAACAAGAAATTTTTTTATCAACCCTAGGTGTCCTCTATACACTGCAGGGCCTTACAGAAGATAATCCGGATATCCAAACACATAAATCAGAAATATTAAAGTTTTGTCACACACTCAATTTAAATTAAGTTGCTCAAATCCATATAACCAGAAGGATAATGCAAAATATGATAAACATAAAATTCACTAGGACAGGAAAAGTGAAGAAAGAGCTACTGTACAGAAGTAATCTAAGAGACATGTTTACAAAATAAAAATATACAAGCAAACAACCACATTTTTTTCAGTAATTCCTGTGATACTAGAAAACCAGCTACTACAGCATCAGGGCAATCCACAAGCACCAAAAAGCAAAACTAATTGACTCAAAAAGTAAAGCTCACATCCTTCCTGTTTCTTTCCCGTGGACTGCCCTATATGAACTCTTCATAGGGTTAATGCCAATGGCTACTGTGATGTTCATAAAAATCCATGACTCAAGAGCAGTTCCAGAGGACTTGGATCATATGTTCATGACATCAGTGCTCCCTATTTTCCAAAGCATCTTTTTGCCTATTGTCACTGATCCCACATTAGAGATTAGCATAGCCCAACAAAACACACAGGACTGTACAGAGAAACATCCATTTAAAAATATTAATTTTTTTTTCATTCTCTACTGTTGGTATGAACTGAGGATCATCGTTAGTGTTTCCCCCGTGTTTAGAAGTTAAGAGAATGCAATAAATCTTACAAAATGTCTTGCTAGTTGAGTCCAAGCAGGAAAAGGAGGCCATTAAAAGCTGTGGAATGAAGTGTTCCAGGAAGAAAAATAAATTATTACAAGCCCAAGGACCCAGAGATTAAAAACAAAAACAAAAATGTACTATCTTATCCTTTTTTCCTGGAGAGATCTACTGTCTAATAGTAGATAGTAGTCTACTGTCTAATAGTAGATTTAGACACTTAAAATACAAGACAAGGATGTTCTCTTATAAATCTAAAGTAATTTAGGATCAAATGTAAAGCAGAAGAACTATCGACATTATAAAATTCTACAGTTAATCATTACAAAAATGCAACACAAGTAATGTTTTTGTTCAGTAATTTATTATTTTTCTGTTACAGTTGACCTTAGACACTCACTGTGTTGTTCCAGGGCCCAAGGTTTGCTTTGATGTAATTTAATTTAATCTCTATCAAAGTAACCAGAAAACTCCACAATGAAGTTTCTTACCTATGAAACTATGGAGGAAAATGAAATCATTTTATGCAAAACATCAGGAAAAAGTTATTACCAATCTGCTACCTGTGACCTTCTGGCCTTTTCTTCAAGCAACTATCCCATGCATGCATCAACTGAGAATCAGCCTGTTTCCCATCTGTTTTGTAAAATTCTCTCCTTTCTATACTGGGAACCATTGCACTTCCTGGCCTCCCTTACCTGTTAGATGTTAATCTTGATCTCTAATGGAGAATGTCTAAATGACCACTTTGCACAACACTCTACCTACCCAATCAGTTGAGTAAAATACAGGCTGTAAGCTGTGGTAATCCTACATTTTATTCTTATCCTCTCCTCACTTTGGTTCCTGCCATTTTCAGTCTTTGTTCTTTGTCCTATTAATCAACTTCCTTCCAAACCCTCCCTCTCAGTCCCCATTTCATATTACTTCTCAGATTTGTCAGGGCCTGGGACATCTGAGTCAGTAGATGCTCCCAGGCTGAAGTGCTGGGAGCCTACCCTGAAGCCTTCCCCCACCCTCTCCCCAGCCACCACCAGAGACGGCACCAGTAATGACTTGCAGCACCTCCCTGAATGGCTTTCCTACTACAATTTTCAGGTTCTCACACCCATGTAGAATATCTCTTTTTGCTCCCAAGCTCCACCGTAAGGGGAAGCATGCTGCCAGGATGACAGCCCTGGTCAGTGCCACAGCAGAGCTCAGCAACCCACTAAATTGTGCCCTTTCGTTGTTCCTCTACGTGCTGACCACTGTCAACAATCTTGTTTGATCAATACTTCCCACATAATGCCTATCCACAACAAGTATTTCAAGTTTACTTCCCTCTCTGAACCATTTCTATTCATAGACGAGTTCTGTCATCAAGTAGGAACAAACTTCTAATTACAGGTTCAGCGCTTATGACCCTTCAATTGTGCTTCTCTACACAGAAAATTAAGAAATTTAATTTTAACTAAACACATCCATTTTACCTAGGTTCCACTGCTGTAAGCTAAGCAATCCATATAATTTTGACAAGTTAAAAACAAAAAGGAAAAATTTTTACAAGGAAAAAGCAAAAAACATATTTAACTTTCTTTCCAAGTGACCTCATGTAACTTACAGCACCTGCTGACACCACAAAGCTCAAACTTTAAGAAGCCGCCTATAAATACTATGACTGCAGTACAACAGAAAATGTGCAACATCCCTCACATGTCACCAGCACCTTCTTTACTACGCAGAAGTGTTCCTTACTGTTTGTGAACAAAGTGAGAGAATTGCAGCTGCCCAAGATTTCCCATAATGCTGGATCAAGTAAAGCAGTCCAAGGGCAGGACACAGGAGATGCACCCCAGCACATGTCTCCAGTGCCCTGACAGGCAGCCAGTAAGCAGCAAGGTCTGACCAGCTCTGGCCAGACAGAAATATAGGGAAGAGGCTCTGATTCCCATGTCACAGCAAGGTGAGGAGAAGAGCAGACCCTGCCTTGTAGCAGAGAAACAGAAGGTCTGGGCCCATGGGTTCAATCTCCATCTGTCTTGGGACACCCCACCAAAAGGCACTCCCAAATCAGTGTTACTGTAAGGAGTAACCAGTAAATAGATGTAATGGCAATTACTCCTTTTGCTTTCAGTGCACATCACCTTAACTAATTCAAAGGACAAGGGGGTGAAAACTGATGGCCTCTGCAGGAGGAAGACCAGAATACTAAAAACTCTCACCCTTTATCCATCATTTTTCCACACAGTGGAAAAGCATGTCTTTCCAGGCACAGAAAGCATTAGCTTTCCTCTCAACATTATTTACTGGTCAAGTGAAACTTTTAGATTCAAATTTGTATTTATTCTGTGATTCATAGAAATAAACAATGAATATTTCTCATTGAATGAACAAAGCTGAATTTGAATAATATGCCCCACTATCAAGAAGTGGAACAACTATGGTCAATAAGCAGCCTACAAATTATACCAGCTTTTTTGAGACACAAAGCAATTAATCTCAATAGATCTTTTTTCTAAGAACAAAATAAAAAAGGAAAAAGCCCCGCACATGGCTGACTGGACTGTCTCTAGGACTAGAACAGGAGCAGCCTGTGTGCACTCCACAGTAGTGAAATCAGAGGCAATGTTTCTATGGGAGTTGGAGCTCTAAAGAAACATCTGTGTAGAGCAAGCCTTGTCCCAAATGAAGGCTCACCAGAGAAGGTGATACGCCAGTGAGGCTCTCTGGGATTCCAAGCAAAAGCTGACAATACCATTGTGAGTCTTTTGGCCTCAGCCTGCTATATTCTTCTCAACCCAATACTTCACATGAACTGACCTTGCCTGGGCTGCCAGTGTAGCTCTCATGGCCTGTTGGTGCCAATGGTGCCCAAACCCTGTAGGAATTGTCCCACCTGCATGAAGTAATGCACAGGGGGACCAGGAGCTATCTGGGGAGTTGCTGCTAGGCACAGCTGCCCGGTAGGCAATTCCCCTCAGGAAAGTTTCTGGCACTTATCATCACCATACGTATTATTACCAAAATCAAGGAGGCTTTGCCACAACAGCAGCTGTAAAAGATGAAAGGCTCTTGCATCAACCCAGTGCAAGCTGTTCCCTCCACACAAGAGGACCACAGCTACTGGGCTGGGGTGTTCCTCCCCCTGCAAGGCTGCTGCTGCAGCGGGCTGGGAGAGAATAAAAAGAAAACAGACCCAGAACAAAGGTTTTTGCATGGAAATGAATGGTCTTCATGGCAAATTTCTATGCACTCAGAAAATTCAGGGCTTAGGTCTCCTTCACCCCTCCTACCAGGCAGCAACCAACTCCTCAGCTCTGGTCAGATGTAGACAGACACCAAAGGTTTTGCTCCAGCTCATGGCTTGCTCACCTGGTACTGGCTGGGTGTCAGGAGCTAGCAAACCTGCCAGAGCACCCCATCAGTGCTGCAGCAATCCTCACGCCAGCCGTGAGACAACCAACATGGCCAGGAGCCAGGCTGGAAAATAGCCAGCACAGACTATACTTGGCTGCTGGCAGCATGATCCAGTGCACTCCCACAGCAATGTACCAGTCAGGGAGGACTGCAAGGTCTTACAGCCCTCAACTACCTCCATCCTGAAAGACACCACCTACAGAGGCTTCAGCAGTAACCTCCCAGACCCAATTCACTCACACCTTCTTCTCCTGCAGGTCTCATACCACTGGCAACAGAGCATGCTTCTCCTCCAGGGCTTTCTACCATGAGCTCCTCCTCTTGCAAAATCTCCCCACACATAATGGCATCTTGCCATTATGATCCCAGTTCTCCTCCTGGTAACCTCTCCTGCCCATCACTGCCCCACAGGGAGATCTGTCCCTTTGAAACCACCTTGTCCCAGCTGCCATGGCAAGAACTTACTTTCCAACCCACAAATGCATTTCATTTTGAATTCAAAGTGTCCAGTCTCTGAAACACTGGCAGAGGTGCACCTCAGTCCAGCTGTCAGTCAACTGGTTCCCTGTCTGTTTTGCCCATACCCAAGGGAGGACCCAAATGTCACAGGAAACACAAAAGGGTTGTCTGACAACAAATTAACGCTCTACTTGAAACAGGACTGTAAATGTTATATGGGATGCCCTAAATGCATTGGAGCAATAAAATGATAGAGAGCAAGAATAGGATACTGGCAGGCATTAGTCATGAATCCAATGCTGACGGCAAAAAACTTCTTTTCACTGACTATTTTTAAAGTTATTTGTGAATTAAAGACATGACAACTTGCATATGTATAGAGGAAGTCCATAAATACGTAATCTCAGCTTTCAGATCTCCCATCAACTTAAAACTATAAAACTCTCAATTTATGGTTCCCTTATTATTAGTTATTTTTTTTTAATTTCTCCAAATCTTGGCTTGATTTTTACTAGGGTAAGTACTGTATGCCTCACAGCAACAATACTTGATTGTACTCAGCTTTTCAATCAAACAAGCTTTTGTTCACAACAGTAATGTGCCAGTTCCTATAGGACCTTCCTGCCTTAAAGAAACACCTTTTAGATCTTTACATATTGACATGTTTCCAGAGAAGCAGAATAGGCAAGAGATGGGCATGAAAGTAAACTGGTGGAACTTGAAATTTTCTTTGAGGGATTCATTTTCAAGTTCTTTTGAACCCACTCCAGTGAAATTTAGGTAAGGGTCTACTTTCATATTTGCTTATTAAAAAAACCCCAAAACATAGTTTTAGGGGTTTTTTTTTGCCTTTATGTTACAAGAATAAAATATCTAAATCAGAGATGATACAAAGCTCTCTACGAGTTTGCAGAGATCATAGATCATAGACTATCTGAAGTTGAAAAGAAACCTTAATGATCATGGAGTCCACCTCTTTGTTCCTCACAGAACTACCTAAAACTAAACCATGTAACAGCATTGTCCAGATGCTCCTTGAACTCTGTCAGGCTTGCTGCCATGACCATGTCTCTGGGAAGCCTGTTCAAGTGCCCTATGGGTGCGGATTCTACCCCTAATATCTATCCTAACCCCTCAAAAACACACTTCATGTAATTTCCGCTTGTGAAAGCTGAAATTTTTGTTTTTAAGTCCAAACAGATGCACGAATTATTTATTTTAGAAGACAGCAAAAGCCCTTTTTTATTTCTTTTTAAAGTTAAAATTTAATCTTTTCTTCCTACAATATTACAAAATGGCATTTCTACAGCATCCCTAACTGCCTTGTAAAGACAAACCAGCCTCTCCCCTTTACTGGCATGCCACACTCCTGCCCACACCTGCCGTTGCTCTGGCACTACCTGCTGTTCCTCAAGCCCAGAAAATAGGAACTGGCTACAACTCTGGTGTGAACATCAGCCCCTCACTCACTTTTTCTCATCTTTAAAGGATCAGAGGGGCTTTTCATTAAGCCAGCATTTACTACCTGCTGATTTTGCAGGTTTCCTGCAGTGAGAGGTTTTGACACAGCTTTACTTCTAGGAAGACAGCCAAGGGCATATTTTATCTACAGCTCAAAGCAGTCCTTTAAATGAGGTAACCATCTACTCAACTTCCCTTTCCCCAAAACTTGCACATGTACAATGGTAACTTACACTGCGGGGAGAAGAGAGTGGGTAAGAGGTGGAAAAGGGAAGAACTGAAGCCCTGAATACAGTAAACTCCTAAAAACATCTATTCATGAAAACAAATATGGACATGATGAGCCATAACACACAATAGATAATGCTCCAAGCAGAATTCTGGGCAGGTGAACATTAAACATTGGGCATTTTCCCCAAACCTAAGTACACAGTACAGCTTCTATAGCAGCCTAGTCAACAAGGCTATGCCATTTCAAAGTTGGCTTTTACCATCCATGCTGATCTGAAAACAATTCATCAGGCTTTCAGGAGAATGCTGTCTGAGGAGAAACAGCAAGGCCATTCCCTCCGTCACTACAGCTGTTAATTCAGCTGAACAGCAACTGGGATTTTTTCCAGTTCTGACCTAAGATAATGGAAGGTGCCCTTAAATAACCACAGGAGGAGGTGATCTCTTCTTACGTAAGTGCCTGGTTCTGACATGCAGAGGTAATTGTAATTATACTGTAGGCAGTGACAGACCAGCTCTCAGCAGATGTCCAAAGCTGCCTTTTAACCTACCTAAGTTAGCACTGGGTCCCATGACAGCATAGATTCCCCTGCCTGAGAAGGCACACTAAATATCAACAAATTATTTTTCGCTAGCATGGAGGCACTGTCAAAAAAAAAAAAGTGCAGGTGGTTTATCCCCACTCAGAATTAGCCAGTGCCATTCATAATCATTGCTGGGGCAGCATCGTCTTGGATGAGGTGCTCTAAAGAAGAGGATTTAGCCCTATCTCATAATCTAGACTGGAACTGAATCTCAGCTGGCTTCACGCAGCATGAGTACAGCTTCCTCCTACCCATGCATGTTAACCAGGATCCCAGCACACGTGGTCCAGAGGCACATGATAGTCAAACTAGCCTGGGTCTAGGAAGGGATTGATCATTCACTCAGCTTTCCTGCTGATCTCCCTGGGCCCCGTAGTGAAGCTCACCACAACCTGTGGCAGTGCCAAAAGGGGTAAGAGGCAATGGCAGAAAGCTTCATGCAGCAGGCATAGATTTACTGGCTTTGCTAGAGATAAAGAGAAGATCAGCTTTGGCTCTGCACCCCAATGAACTCCTCAGAGGCTCAGACACTGAACCTCAACAGCCCAGTCCACAGTGCTGTTTCTGCGGCTAGCAACCTGCCAGTGTCTGACTACTGCAGGGATAGCTTCCCAAGTTTGCAATAATAATATGTAACAATCTCTCCCAAGAGGCACTGCTCTCACATGCCCTGCTAGCAGGACCATGACAAAAGACTGTCTGCAGAGGGAAGGAGCAAGGGACCTTGCCTTCCTACCAGCAGGCAACCATGGGTCACTGAAAAAGGCAGGGGGTCCCTCTGCTCCTACCACTGCTCAGGTGACTTGGCAAAAATAATAACTGACAGATGAAAGGTGGGAGAAAGGAGGAAGAAGCTGGAATAATTCTGAATTTCTATACAATAAGCAAAAACTTGGGCTTTTCTTAATAATATATTCTGATAGGTTAACTAATCAAGTTGATGTCAGCATCAAAAATTATCATAAACACTATTTTCAAAAAAGCACAAAGTTTATTTTACAGTTCTATGGAGTATATTCTTCCCTTGGAATCTAATTTTTCTCCAGGACCAGCATGCTTACACAACAGCAGCAGTCTCCAGCAGATGACCATGACAGCTCCTGGAGAATTACTGTGGGTCGGTGAACATTACTACTGGTCAGCCAGCATGTTTCAGTAGGGCTTTGTTTCAGTCTCTTCAACCAGAAATTCCTCCTAAAATGTTACCCAGGCCCTTTGTTAGCTGTGCCACACAGCAAAGCTTAAAGCTGCAAGACTATCAGGGCTCTCATGTTTGCATGTTATGCTCACAACAAGGTATCCACTGATATGTTAGGCTAAACTGTCCTAGTGAGCCCCAACAGTGTTCAGCAAGGAAATCTGAAACTTCCCAAACCTACCTAATGGGGACTGGCTCTCCACCACACTGCTCTTCCCCTTGCCTCGCTCCTTCCCAGCACTGTTAGCTGCAGCAAGAGGAGAGTCTACTGCTGGGAAGAACAAAACAGGTTTGGACAAGCATGAAATAGCAGCCAAGGTGGTTAAGCCTTTTTCATTACAAACATGAAATCCAGATCCACACCCCAAGAGCCCAACTGGCCCCTGTCAACTGAGATCCCTCACACCCATGTGCAGCTGGAGTTGGAGGGCTCCTGCACCCACATGCCAGCCTTCGTGGAGTCAGAGGGACCAGAATGCCACTGACAGGTCATTTTTGATATTTTCACCTAAATTTAGGGGGGAACACCACCTGACTGAAGTTGTCCAGGCCTCCCCTGCCCAACAACTGCTCTGATTTAAGATCAACACAACCAGCATTTTGCATATTGCATAATGATTCAATTATGAAACCAGAGTGAAAAGAGATGGAAGTAGTGTAGTAAAAAAAAAGACAAAAAAAAAGATGATATATTCATTTAAAAAAAAAATCCTATTGTATCTTGTATTGAAAGTTGCAGAAATAAGGGAAAGGGCATAAATGCATATTTATCCTCTAGTTCAAAATGTTTAAAAAGAGAAATCGCTTATTTACAAGCAACACAGTCACCTACTAACTTGCAATGAAGTTGCACAGTGCACTCCTGGGCTGCTGCAGGAGCATTACTCAGACTGATTACACAGTCAAGTATCAATTACTTAGGCTCTCTCAAATGCATACTAGTAAATTTGATTATTACTCAAATAAAGCATACATTGTTAGGAATGTCAGCAATTTTGACTGAAACCTTTTTAGGAAAAGAACCTATCTCTTTGCTGTAAAGTTTTACAGTGTGTAGTACCTCTTGGAGATTTTTTTTAAGTACAAATATGGAAACACTTCAAAATTGTAATATGTCTAGTTTGGAGAAAAACAATATTACAGTCTTTTGCTTAGTAATATTACAAGGAGCGTGAACAAATATACCAGGCCCAGAAACCTAAGAATTCACAGAACAGATTAAAAGACATTTTCTTCTTTCTGTCTTAAGAGTTCTACAAGTTCTCCTTTCTTACATCCTTAGAGATAATATTGCATATAATACCATTAATTTTCTATTATCATGCAGGTAAGAATCTCCTTTCATTGTACTTGAGAAAAACTTGTGGATGTTAAATATAAAATCTTAAGTTTTTTTATAAAAAGGAATGATAGAAGGTTTGAATAGAACTTGTCTTGGTCATATTCCTGTGGTAGGTTTCCTTGAAGAAAAGAACAAGCAGCGCTGCTAGAACTGGATGAGGAGACAGGAGCACCAATTGTTCATTGCAGGGCGTGAATCCACAGATACATGCAAATGGAGTGGTTGAGAGATGCAATACTTTTCAAAGCCATGTCATAAGTCTTATTACATGGCAGAGATATTGCTTTATTTCTGAGAATGCACACTATATACAGACAAGGGAAAGAAGTTCCTCTTGGCTATAAAAGTTTGAGAGACTGTTCTATATGTTACTCCCATAAAATCTGCATGTAAACTGGCTGGTTTGTGTTTGAACTATAAAACTCCTGCCCTGCAAGAAGCAAAAGGGCAAACTGAACACACGTGAAGGTAGCTCTCCTTATTAAAAGGTGTGTGTGTGCAATTTTATTTTCCACAACACGCCTGTGCTTACATTTGAAAACCACAGTTGAATCAGGTACCAGATAACATGGATGTGTACGCTGGAGAAGTCCAATTGCAACTGATTCCCATGATACCAGTAAAGAGCAATTCATAGCACTAGTTTTTCCACCCCAAATAAGGACAGTACTGCTTCAGTAGCTGTATCAGAATTATAGAGACAGACAGCAAAGATGTCTTATATAGAGAATTACTTGGTAGCTTTACACATAACCATAAGGTTTGTAGCCCTAGAAAGAAAAAACAAAACTGTGGCTGCAAAGAAAAATACACCAGTGCTTTTCTGTCTTTGTAAGGATACTACTATTTGTTTTGAATTTATTTTGACAAACCTCAAGCACATTAAGCTGTCAAGGCTTCAGTCTATATTCTTTAAAATGAGGGTTAGCCAGAAGTTCAACATAAAATATTGTGAGATCACCTTAACATGTTACTAAAAACCAATTAGAACAGGCAAATTAAAATTGGACCGCCTTTTCTGATTGCTTGCATTGGAGGAAAGGTTGTGAGAGACATACATGGACATGGCAATCTTATATACTCATGATTATTATTATTACAGTGTTGCCCTCTACTGCTACTTTCAGTACCCAAAGAAGTTTATTTTACTGTATTTTCTGATAAATACACATCTTAGAATCCAGCTTTAGAGATCCCTGCTAGTGACAAAAGGCTGCATTTTCAATATTCTCTTTCCCTAAAGGTGTCACTCCTCTCACCTCCCAAGAAAGGTTCAGTTTATAAAATACATAATCTCGTTGAGGATGCAATCTCCCTGTAAGGATACAAACCAGTTCTTTTTGTAACAGACTTTGTAACTTTCAGTGCATAGACCTGAATGTGAAACAGGCTTGGAGAACAGGGTATGAAGCTGCATGTCCAGGCAGGACAGTGCTGACCTGATAGCAGATAAGCCCAGGCAGGTGTGAATCCTAATGCCCTGCACAGACGGACACTGGAGATTGCATGGGTTGTCTGGCTTTTTATATCCCAGTCCCTATCCCTCTAAATGCTAGAATTATTTACCATAAATTTCCAATAGTCTGTAAAGTTCCTTATATTGCTCATTATGATTTCTGGTGGAATGAAAGATGAGCAAAGACCTTAATTTTTCTCAGGTTCTCATTTTTTTTCTCCTTCTCATTAGAAAGAAGGCAACTTCTGCCGCAAGGGATATAGATGAAAAAAAATGCAGAGTTGGTTTGAGTGTTTTTTCCATGTAACATACAGGCTGATGGGTATACTTGCCTGAACGTACTGCAGTACAGCATACAAGCTATAACACTGCAAAATCCTCCTACAGACCAAAAAGCATCAGATTAGAAGACAAAGGATGGATTAAAGAACCATTTAATTTAGCTACCTGGAGCCTGAGCTAATGCCACTTCTCCCTGAGTGTACTGACCTAGCATGTTCAAGCAATGGCAGTGCTGAGCTAACAATTGCACTCAATGATCTTTGTAGTCTTTTCTAACCAAAATGATTCTATTATTTTACAGTTTTTCTCACCTGTTTCATCTTACCAGTGTATGCTTCAGAACTGAGTCCTAGGCTTATGCTTTCTGGTTAAATCCAGTGACTTAGTTCCACACATAAGCTCTTTCCTGCTCTGACAATGTCATGATTTTTTTCCAAATGTCTTCAGCCTGGCAGATTCAATCAGAAGTTTCTAGAAACAAGAGCATGTTTCAATCCTACAGCCAAAGATTATGAAGCTGAAGAGACCATTATGATCCTTTGATGTAAGCAGCTGTGTAACATAGGAAAACCTAGAAATACCTAAATTCAGTTTCTATTTAGTACAGTCTCAGCCCTGAAATACTGCAAATCTCTTTCCTTCCTCCTAAAGTACTTTACATTCACTACCATCCATTTGGATATTGATTTTTGCTATTCACAATATTAAACTAGTAGAGGAAACTCCTCTATAGGCAATTCTTCTGCAAGATTAATGCCTCCCAACCTTTGCCCATCTGATTTTTAAAGCCTAAGTTTAGTGATGTTCTGTGTCATACTCAACTTTAATTGTCTTCATCCAAGTGTCATGAAGCCCATGGCTCCAATCATGTGCCATCACATTTTACATCATGCAGGGAAATCCACTCTCAGTGGTGTGGAAAGTAAAGACCACAGGACAGACACATCTGGATAGTTCTGTAAAGGTGGGACAGAGGTACTACCTAACACTCAAGTTCAAGTGTGGTTCTAGTTCTACTTAATATAAAGGCAATCATGGAAACACAGCCTCAGCAATAAAGAAAAATGTTTCATGAAGCAACAAATGAGCAAAGTGCATCTGTAGACACAGCAGGGCAAGATTGGTTCCCACTGCATCAGCATGTGTAGCAGAGCTGGACTTGAAAAAACACTATGTCTTGTCAAAAGTCAGTTGCTCTGGATTGAAGGCCAGACAAGGGCCTTCAGTTTATGCTTGCCAGTTAGAACACAGGTGAGGAAAAGAAAAAGAAGTGCATTCCATTAGTATGACTTCAAGTAGAAATCATTGTACCAGTATCTTCATACACTTTTTTGTTAGCATACACTCTGACAATCAAGACATACTAACAAGGCAAAGCCCACAAAGACCTCCAACAATAAGTTACATCCTCAGAGGCACCAGCAAGAAATCACCCAACACTTCATTTAGTTAGATAGGTAGGCAAAAGAAAATCTTATTTTTTTTCTAGTATGGTTTAAAAATTAAACCTAAATTAAAATTTAAAAACTAAGTTATTCTTATGAGATCTCTGTATTATAAAGAATATAAAACTACTGCTATATTGGAAGTTCTCAATTCTGGGCTCTACTTATCTGAAAAAATTCAGTCAAACCAACAACTTTGCTGATACTCCCCTTACAAGGCCTTGCAAGTTTGACAAATTCAACAAAAAATACACAATCTTGTACTTCTCTGCAAAAATACTGCTATGCTGTGTGAAGAAAGAAACACCCCACTGGAGCATACCTAGAGAATGGTCACTTGCAAAAAATGCATAGGCACAAATGTGAGTTTCCAAAGCACCAAATTAAGTTTCTTTGTAGCTGACATTTTCAGAGAAGGAAATGGCTCGAAAAGGCTCTGACTCAGGTGCTGGAAGTTGAGCACAAAATCTTAGTATCAAACATTCCACAGCTGCTGGGAAGAAATGTAGCATCCCTCAAAGTAAGCTATACAGGTTCTTACCACTATCTAAATCAGAGCACCTGTTTTCAGCTCTGATTTCATAATTTCTTATAGGGTTTGATTTAACTGATCTGACCAAGACCTTATCAGATGTTGCCCAAAAAGATAGAACCTCCACCCTGCCATGAGGCTGTCCAAAAACACTGCTTCATGTTCCCAGGCAGCCAGTACTTGCAGCCTATGTACTGGAAGAGGAAGACTGTTGGTGAGGGGAAGGTTTAACCTGTACTATCAGGATGCACTTCCAGAGAGGACAAGCCAAAGAGAGCACATGCCAGGCACACAACTCGTCAAAGGGATTAAGCCAATAATGAAGCTGAAGCAGCACTCGTTTTGATCCCCTCCGTCTGCTCCTGCAAGGTAACTCAAGCAGCCAGATACGCAGGGCTGCTGACAGAGAGCAAGCAACTGCTGGTCTCCACACTAATTCACTTCTCATCACCAGAGGCTTCTCCAGTTAAGACAGGTCTACACCAGATCCTGCTGATGTGAATAACAGATATGAGGATTTCCCAGCAGAGGCCCTTGACCTCACCATGATCACACTGATGGCACTTTTTCATTGAATTTTCTTTTGCTCATGGGGCTACTGGGGTTACTTGTTCCAGGGTTAGTAGGCTATCCACACAGCTGGGGAAGTGCTAGCACATCTGCCAAAATGTTTTTCCAGGCCCTTTGGGGCACAGTTCAATCCAATTAAAACACCCACAAAAGCAATAAAACTCAAAAATTATACCCTTGGTGCTGTGGGCTCCAGCAGTCTTTCCCTCTACTATAGCGCCAGCAACTTGAAGTCAAACCCCTTCCAACAGAGCTGTATAAGCTATATCTGAAATCACTTGACCCTTTTCCATGTGCATTTGAGACACAAACCAAGTGGACTGGCCTGGGGTCCTTGGACATAAAGGAATTTTTTCTGCCTAACTGAGAAGAAACTGAGAACAGCTTTGCCCCCAGAAAATCAGCACTTAATTGCAAGCATGTCTTTCCTCTCATACAATGCATCACTACAGTGAAATCACTCTGCAACATCAACTGAAGTTACAGTGGTGGCAGTGCCCACACAGAGGTTTTTATTTCAACTTTGTACAACCCACTTCCTAGAAAGAAAAAGTGCTGAGAAGAAAAGGAGATGTGAAAGATGATCTAATTTCTAAACAGTGGTGCAAAATGTGAGGTAGCATGCAAAGCCTTGTCAACACAGTGATCTCTGAAAGATGCTTTGAACCAGTGGAGAGACATCCCCTTGGAGCACAACACCACAGGCAGATGCTTTGAATGGGATACTGACCACAATAAACAGAGATTCCACAATTTAATCTATCAAAGCACAAAATATGACATGGAGAAAGAGCACAGGACATGCTCCTGAAACACAAAGAAGTTTTAAATGTTAGGAAGACACTACATCTTACCTAAAGATCTTAGAAGATAACACTGCTGAGACAAGTTCAGGCAAGCACTCCTGTTAGATTGCTGGGCAAAGAAATGCATTCAGATCAGCAAGCAGTAAATGTTTACTTCCAGTGGGAAGAGGCTGTCAGGAGTGCAGATTCTGGTTAGTCTATTGACCACACACTGTGCTCACATCAGATTGACAGCTTTCACCCTGCAGGATGCTCACCTCACCAACCTCAGGTTATATCCACCTTGCAGGGATAGCAACAAGATGTCTGGCTAAACCCATTGCACACATGTGAAAATCAGTGCAGGTACTGCCCAGAGAACTGCTGCACATATGGCTGCTAAACTTATTGGGAGCTGAAAAGTGTAATGGGTTGTATTCATTAGTATTTTCTATTAAGAATAATGCTTATGTTTCCATGGTCTCAGGCCAGTTTCAGACTATTAACAATAAAAAAGTTGCAGTTCCTCTCAAATGAAATAGAAAAACAAAGAGTGCTATTGAGGGTGCTTTGGGCGTGTTTTAATTTTTGACCCACAGACCTATTTTCAAACACAAACCACAAAGTGAATAACAGGCCTTTTAATACTAAATTTATATACTCAGAAAGTAAGTTTTCCATGAGCTCAGAGACTAAAACTTAGACATTTACCACTACCATATAGTTCAATACACTTGTAACAGATGCAAGATCTTTTAAAGAATGCTCAAACTCCATTTGTTCTCCAACAGCAAGAGCTTTCTTTTCTTCCAAGCCTCTTCACAAACCTCTTGTTCAATAAAGAGCTTTTAAAACTATAGTAAAATTCATTGCCTTTTATATTCATCTCATTATCCTGGCCTCTTGCTGCACTTGCTACTTTTAATGGATGGAGCAAGTATTAGCTTGATTTTCTACCACATATCAAATTTTCAGCTGAGGTAGCAATATACATCTCTAACAAATTATAAGATCTCTATTAATTTGTTATTAAAAGCATAAAGCTGGAGATTTTATTTTTGCCTTGCATCTGACAGATAGTGAGAACACATCTTACTTTCCTGATATGCTTTAACTTTTGCATGCAGGCAAGTGATAAGAGGAATTCAAATCAAGGCCAAAACTCAGTTATCATAAAAGAACTGAATTGAATATATCCATTTACATCCATATGTAGAAGACAAAAATAGAAGAACAAAGAAGTGCCCCAGGAATACACAACAAAATAAAGTTTTAAGACCTGGAATTGGCAACAGCATATTTTGATGAGAAAATTAAATAAAACCACATGCCTGTTCAAAATATGACTTACTGAGAAAGTAAAGAAAGTAATCTAAACCAAAACAGTTTAAAAAATAATTTCATTGCTACATTTTCCAGACTTTATTCATGAGGCCTTGCATATTCAGACATGGATAGCCAAGCATAAATTCAGATGAAGCAGCATAAAGGAAGGAAGTCAGAATGCTGACGAATAATGGAAGTCTCACCACTCTGGGTGACTCCAAACTCAGCAGACATGTCAGGACAATGTAGCAAGATGCTCTGCTGTTGACAAACCTGTGCTGACACATACACTAATAGTTTTTCAGTGGTAGGCTTGTAAATTTTTTGTCTAACAGAAATGCAGATCACTTCTTAAGTTTCATAACTGGAAATTAGCAAATAGCATTCACAAACTCGCCTCAATCACCAAGTATCCTGTGGTGCCCTTGGCTGAAGGCAACAGCCGGAATCTGCCACCTATATAAATGCTGGAAAAAGTTAAAATGACAAGCACAAAAAACCTGGAGAGAGCTCTAAACCTAAGAAAGCTAGTCCAGCGCAGCAAGAGTTGGTCCCTCGACATGAATGGCCATACTGCATGTTCCTGTAAAGGCAAATGCCAGGGAGGCACTTGCTCCTTACAAATACAGCTGCTGCAGGGGCTGGCTGCAGGGGCCCCAGCCATCCTCGCTGCTGCAGCTCACCCTACCTGACTGCAAGTTTTTCAATGGTTTTGGCACTACAAGTTTGTCACTTTTGCCTTTATGCCTTACTTGGTACAGTGGTGTAAAAAATGGATGAGGATCTTCACATGTTAGTGCTCTGTAACAAAGATAAAACAGCAGTAGCTGATGCACACACCTACTTGTATTACATTTGTGGGTTTAAGCACTCAAACCTTTTCAAAGAGTGAAAAAGAATCACTACAATAATTTCCAGAATTCCCCGCTATTGCAAGGACAGGTCTGAGTCTATCAGTACCAATCAATTCATTTTAAATAAGCCTAATAGCCCCCACAAAATTTGCTTATTGAAACTTACTGTGGGCCTGAGGATAAGTTTGGTTTATTTTCTGCATTAATTTGCAAAACCGGGGCTGTGTGCTGGAACTTTTAAACGAAGTGCTGGAGTCAGCGGGACCCAAGGTTCTGCCCAACAAATGATTCATTGTCTGACCTTGAAGAAGTCCCTCACCTCATCATAAATCTGCTAGCCCAGCTGTGAAACTGAATGAAAGCAAGACTACCCCACAAAATGCATGCTGAAACTCATTTGGCCTTCTGTTAAATAAACATAACACTCCCTCAAAACAAACTTGACCAACTAAACAATGTGGTCTTTTCTGTATACAAAGTACTTTGTACTGTACAAAAATTGAGTGCTTTACCAAGTGGAAGGGAAATGGATGTAGATATTTACACAGGTACTGCAAAGAACTGTTACTCACTCTAGGGATGTGCATGCTGGTAGCTGTATAATTCAAGAACTACATTAGAATAGTGGAGGTGCTTTCACTAGACAGAAATAACATGCTGTTCTCTGGAAAACATGCACTATGCCAAGGAGGGTAAGGAAAAACTGACATTAAGGGGACAGTTCTTGCCAGATTGGAAACCAAATTAGCTTCAAATAAAAGAGATTCACCACAGCTACAAGTGCTCAGAGCTTCATTACAGGAGTAGATGAAACTGTTAACTTAGAATCCAGACTTTTGTTCCACTTTTCCATCTTCTCACAAACTCTTTCAAAACACAAGGGTATTTTGGGCTAGTAAATAAGTCTGGAAATACAGAGGATAGCTATTTCTCCTTATGCAATTTGTGCTTGATTGCCCCTTTTGCCTGCCAAGAAGAAAGGTTAATGCTAAGATTGTGAAGAGAAGGGTCACCTCAGCCATTGGTGAAGAGAAGTGGTCACCACCACTTCCATTGTGTCCTGTTGCAAAGGCAGGACCTGCTACTTTACATCCCTCCATACTTGAGCTACTACGGAGGTGACAGGACACTGTCTTCAGAGTAACATTTCTACTAGTGTATTTAGGTCACTGACACATAATCCCAAATGCAAATCAAAAATAGAGGTAAAACCTGTGCTGTGTAAGGGAAAGAGTATGACTGGATTCCCTTTCACATGGCAAAGTCACGCCATTAATTCATGGATCCTAACTGCTCAAGATTCTACTTACTAGTGTTGAAAACACCTGGAACCAGGTTCCAACAGTTTCCTTTTAAATTAATTTCATCTTCCATTATAAAAATTAGCCTGTTCCTTTAGAAATTTATTGACAAAGAGAACTGGCTACTGTTTTCCACTGCCATCAGTTCAATTTTGCTTTACAAGCATCAGCGTGGTAACGCTTGTCCCTAGTTTGCTATTCAATTGCACACTTTTAATAAGACATTTATTCCCAATTTCATACATAAATAGAAGAAGCACTGCTTGTAACTGCAGCCTTGAACCACATGTGATAAGGTGCTTGGTATTTACAAGGCGTCCACACTAAAACTGGTAAGTGCATCACGTTGTACACAAGTTAGAAGTTTTGCAAAAAATGCAACACTTGAGAGCAAATTCCACAGCTCTGAATCTCTGTGGCGCCTGAATCTTTGTCAACTTCAAGCTGCCTAATCTACCCCAAGGACATAACATACAGTACATTGTTTGTTTGTTCAGCTTGTGGAGAGTCAGATTTAAATATTTTATATTCAAACAGCACTGAGTCAAGTAGCAATGTTCAAGGACTTTTCAAAGGGCATGTGTGGAGCTTATCAATATCACAAGTTGAATACCACTCTATCTAACACTGTTTTCTTTAGCCAAAGTCTCGGGTTTTGCTGTAATCTAGCATCAGTGTGATGCTATAAATGAAAAATCAAGCCTTCACTTAGAAAACTTTGGTAGCTACTGTTGTCCACCATTTTTTCTATAGATATGGACCTGCATGTGATGCAGAGTGAACACATTCTAAGTCCATTGATTTTAGGAAATAGTACACACATGTACATATATATATATATATATATATATATATATATATATGTATGTATATATGTGTGTATATATATATAATTTCATCACCTTTACATTTCATCACCTATACAACATATGTAGACATGACAATATTTTCCAGAAGAGCTGTATCAACCTCTTAGGGGCATTAAAACACTACCCGGCATTGCAATAGCTCTGTTCATTTCTGAAATGTTAACAAATGCATTTGATACGTACATTGTCAGCATGCTTGGGATTAACCGAGATCAGCAAATAATTTGGAGTAATTGAATATTCACAGTAGCATCTGGTCTGATCTGTTAACACAGTCACACACAGGGAAAGTATTTTTTAAAATGCCCAGAAAAACAACCCAGAAGAAAACCAAGGCTATTGCTTAAGAAAAAAACAGACCCCCAGCAGCCTTGTGCTTCTCAGCCTCCTGTTCACCTTCTGCACAGTCTTTGGTGGCTGCAGCCTGTACCCACATCAAGGGTTTTGTTCATGCACAAACTCAGTGCAGTGATCACATTCTTCCTAGAAATACATGCTTATGTGCTGGACTTATCAAGCTTTTGTCATGCGCCCTCTGCTTTCCTGACCATGTAGTAATATTGCCGTATCATCCTCCTCCACTGAGGACATGTGAAAAACATATATCTCAAATGCCTAGCAGACCTTGAAGCATACTTGTCAGAACTTTACATTTCCTGACAGAAGCTCTCTGTAATTGCATTTAAGCCAGTAATGATGCATTGATAATGCCAACGAAGTCTAACCATCAGATTTCAATGCATATTAAGGCATTATTGCCTACCTTAAAGTAGCATTAATAATGGAACAGATTTATTATTTACTTCTAATTAGAGCTCTTTGCTGATGCTAGTGAAAAAACACACTTTCAAGAGAGAAAGTGTAAAATACATGTAATTATTTTCATTACAACCGTGCATCACTTCTACCTATTAGGATTTCTTCCTTCCCAAATCTGTTTCCTAATTCTGCTACATGTGGAAAGCTTTGAACAAAATATTCAGTGACAGGTACACATCTTACTAGTAAGGCATGCTTTTTCAAAGTAGCTAATTTTATCACCTTAGAAAAACATTCAGGCCTCCAAAAACTGGTGATTTGATACATGAACATTCCACCAGGCCGTTCTTTGGAGAGGCAATTTAATTTAAATTGGAACAATTGTTTCTGAGATGCAAGATTTTATCTCTCCTGTGTAAGTCATCAGTGCTACAAAGTTACAAACCACTGGAGGAAAAAGCATGCAGCATGCCTAAAGTAGAGCCTCAGACATTAAGTAGTGAAACAGCTTGGGATAGGCCTCCTACCCTTGGCATGCTCTAGATGCTACTGAGAAAGACCTCTTGGAGCTTCCCTTGGCAGTTCCAACATGCTGCTATTCATGCTGTCCCTGATCAAAGCCTGCAAACAGTGGAGGAGAAGGTTATCTGACCCTGGTACTCCTCTTGAGCCGAAGGAGGCTAAGTGAGGCTTTGTGTTTTGTTGAGGTTTTCTGGGTTTACAGTGAGGTCAACCCATGGCCCTGCTCCTGGCTGGGGAAGGCAGTCGGCCCAGCCATCACCCACCCAGAGAGATCCCATGTTCCAGCCCCCAAGAACTGCCGGCCTGCCCTATGAGCTGATATGTGAGGAGTACTTGCGTGTCAGGGACAAAAACAGGGAGTAAGGCTGCAGGGATGAAGGAGCAGGATGAGTGATGAATGGGAACTGAATCCGAAGCAGAAGCTTGGAGAGACCAAACAAGTAAAAGCACAGGAGCCCATGCATGGAAGACAGAACAAAGGGCAGGTAGGAGGCACAAAAATCCCCCCTTAAAAAAAATGAAAAAATGAACAAAGACTACTACTGCGCTTTGAGGAAGCACCTTTAGTCTCATATATATATATATATATATATATATATACACATCCCTCATTACCCTCATATATACACATCCTTGTAACTCCAGAACATCCAGAAGTTGCTTAGAGATGACTGATACTGCTCCTCCTGGTACAGGTCCCTCCCCTCTTTAGTGTTTGCCACAACCTGCAAAGGGGCAGCACACTGCTTTTTCTACCGTGCAAAAAGAGGCCCTGCAGCATTTCTGAACTCTCCAGGGAATGACTTTGCAACACGGGGGTTTTCTCCATGCACATTTTGTGACTTTCCTTGATTAAGTCAGCTTGGGTAGATAAATCTCTTTAAATCATCTCTCAGCTTCACCATGTGTATGCTAAACAGGACCTTGCTTGTTTTACAAAATAAAGTTCTGGATGAGGAGGAGGCATATGACCTACACTAGCATTTTCTTCCTCTGGTTTAGCATAAATAAAAGTATCACTATGAAAGAGTGCTTAAAGGTCCTTTTGCAGCTAACATTGAAAGAGTTTATTATCACACTGCAGAAATGCTTTAGGGGAAATCTTGCTCTGGTAGTGTTCTTATGAGGGCACTTGACGTTTTCAAACAAGTCACTTTGAAATGTTCAAGAAAACAAATGTCATGAGGCTCCTGAAGGTGCAATGACAGATCTTATCACAAAGGGAAGCTCCTGTAGCCTACTAAAAGGACCTGAAGCTCTGCAAGAAGTACTTCATCTTTCAAGCAGTATTTCAAACATCAAGCTTTGAAAGCGATCTGACATTGAAACACCAGTCTGGCTGCTCAGATTTAGTTTGTTTAAAGTTAGCTTGTATAGTGAAGTATACCTGGAGCTACAGAAGATCCCCCTTTGTTTCTGCATTTCTCTGGTACACAGAGGTAACATAGATTTTAGGAACTACTTGAGTGACCACAGGATAGGGCAAAGATCAAATGAGCTTTTCATCTACAGAACCAGCACTACGCAGCCACAGGCACTGAATCCTTCCTCAGAGGAGCTGCCAGTGGACATAGTCTCCTTTCCTACAGATGCATCACACCACCTTGCCATACCTGCTGTCCAGGTATGGGCTGGGATCACCAGCACAACTAATGCAGTACCCCACACACCCACCATGTGTACACATGTAGCCACAATGGCTACACTTTTAATTATTTCAAATGACTTGAAATAGCGATGAAAAAGAAAGATTTTTCACAGCTCACACCCTTAAGTGCAGTCCTCAGTCCCTGATGGAGAAGTGGGGTGGGTATGGGACATGGTTCTGCCAAACAGTGGTTCCCAGGGGTCTGACTGTAAAGGAGAGAGAGACAGCAGCCTCTGCTCACCAGTATTTAAAAGGGTGCTGGCACATGCACTAGCATTTTCTCAGAAGCCATCATTGTGTAAAATTCCGCCCAGAATTATCCAGCCATTTGACTTTTTAATTTAAAAAGAAAAAAAAATTATGAAAAAAAATCTATATAATAAAAAATAGGGCACTCTAGGCCACCTATGTTTTGCTTAACTCATCCTCTCTAAATAAAAATCTCAGGGTCCACCCACCATTTATTTGCACTGTAAGGTACAAAAACTGAGCAATGCCCTGTTGCAAAGTAGCCCCACATGTAATTGTGCTTAACCTAAACCATATGTTCCTAAAAACACCAACAATGCTGAACAATGAGACCAGCCTCACATTCAAGCGAATTTAGGAACAAGGGAACAACAAAAGTGACAAGCTTGTTCATCACAGAGCTATGGTTTTTGGCATAATGCTGCCTGAATTTCTTCCCATGTTTTGTGAACAGTTGAACTGTTGTTCTCTTACAAAAGAAATTAATATGGTAGCCTACGTACATCTGCTTTAATCTTAAAGTAGTTTTGCTATCTTTAGTACAAGCATAATAAAGGCACCAAAAAAGACAGATGGTTTGGATTTTCTTTGCAGAAATCAAGAGAGAGGACTGATATCTCAACTGCTTACGTAGCCACAACGCATTACATGGCCACAGCAAACCAGAGGGAATGCATAAAGTACCTCTTTGTCAGCACCTCAGATACTGAATGCTTTAAATCAGGTCTTATAAAAACATAAAACAACTATACTCACAGATAAATGCTTTTGTTCATACAGATTTCATTTATATTGTCAGGAAAACACTTAACAATGGCCACACTAATGCCAAAAAATTAATTTCAGTAAAGCTAGAGCAAACACTGCTGTTATGTTTAGGCAGCCCAGAACAAAGCCCTTGAAAATCCAAGATTAAAGGAGTTATTTATGATCATTACTCAGCTCTCCTGCCCCCATCATTTGTGCACTGCTCACCTGCAAACTCCTTGACTTCTGACCAAAACTGGCCACAAGCTGATAGTCTGAAAGTTCAGTTTGCAGGGATAATACGATTACCCTGGTCTAATAGTTCGGATGGGTTTGAGGTTTGGTTTTTAGGTTTCTGTTTTGTTTTGCTTTGGTGTTGTTTTTACAATACAGCCTTTCTTTTAAAATATCTCACTTCAGGATTAAAACTTTCCCCTTCCTGAAATCAATTAAACTGACAGCGGCTTTGGCAGAAAGGCAAGTAACAGGAAAAAGGTAAGGACAGAATATGTGCAACATATCCAAGAAATAATTCATAACTTGTTCCATATTTTTTATGTAATAGATACATAGTTCAGGGGAAAGTACACCAAAAAAGCGCTTTTCCTTACCATTCTTTAAAAAATATTCAGAGAATGGTAGTCATGTAAAAGTATCACCCTTGATATAAAGGGATAAAAAGACAAGCTGAGTTAGCTCCTGAATTAGGGGCAGAAAAATGTTCTTTGATACAGATATTGCTTCCTCTAGCATAATTAAATGCCTTTTTAATACTTCCATGTTGAAGAATTTAATAGACCCAAATTAATGATTTTTCCAATTAGCAAGTACTTAAAAAGTAAAAGAAGATGGCACACATGGGAGAAAAAACCAAAACACTTGTTCAATTTCTGAGTGCTTCTACTTGAACCACTGCTCAAACAGGGTACTGGAAACTAACACTTGGGGTTTAGAAGCAGCATTTTCATTAAGGAGAATATTTGCTGCAGCTGCATTAAGTCCTTACCAGGCACGGGGAGGCTTTTGTGCATTGCAGCTACACTCCATTAAATGCTTCAGAGGAGGGCTGTGGTGGCATGGCTCAGTGGGTCTGTGGGACATGTGGGCTTGCAGGGCACGTGCAGACTCTGCTGCAGCACTGCTTCACTGGCCCCTTTCTGCAAAGAGCACAGGATGGAGCAAGCATGGGTGAGCGGGGCATAGCCATCCCTCCTCACAGCTCCTTCTAGGAGATGCCCCACAGGCTGGGATACCAAAGGGCTCCTGGTACAGCCAAGTGCAGTTGTGCAAGGCAGGGAGGACAGACTCACAGTGGATGCTGCTGGAGGAAGCTGCCAGCTCACATCTGTCATGAAGTCTGTTTACGGGCGTGCCAACAGATGCTTGTACAGAGAGTTGCTGAACTTTAACATCCAACATAAAGATGTAAACACTTTTCCATAGAAGATAAATCCTAAGTACTAAAAGGCGCTCTGGCTGACTTCCGGCCCATCCCAACCGCATCTGCCAAACCCAAAACTCCCACACATATCCCTTAAAAACAACAACAATAAAAAAGACCCAAAGCACAAAAAAACTCCCAAGAAATTAAAATACTAATAGTCAAAGCACCAAGATTTTTTAAAGTATGCTAATCAG
The DNA here is from genome assembly GCA_013399455.1 of Anthoscopus minutus. NCBI lineage: Eukaryota > Metazoa > Chordata > Aves > Passeriformes > Paridae > Anthoscopus > Anthoscopus minutus. The sequence goes on along the minus strand of VWYI01022136.1, from coordinate 56,289 downwards.
TAGAATTATTACAAGTAAGCCAAATATTACTAACTGGAGAATAAAATGAACTTTACAATGTTTGGACAGATGGAATCTGATTTCCTGCTGTAAAGCTGCTGAATTTGGCATTGATCCTGAGCTCCAAAGGCAGGGGATCTGCTGCCCAAAACACATATGAACTACCCCGTGTCTGGAATCAATAGTCACTACCCTTCATATGCATCATTAAATTAAAAAGCATGAAAGTCTTCATAAATAAGGTTTGAAAAAAGAGATGGATTCATGTAATGCTAAAAGCAGCCGAGACCAAAGCTCACTGCACATATTTGTGTATTTTCTTAAGAGGCTGTATATACAAGGGAGTTACAAAGGACTTCTTTAAAATGCTTCCTTGTAAACGTGCGTTTGAAGGGTAATAAATATTTAATTTAGGGAAATGTCAAAAAACCCACTCCTTCGAAATATTTTCAGGCCTTCATGAGGAAAAGCTAGAAACAAGTATGACACTTTTTAATGCTAGCTAAGAAAATCCTTGTCCAGAAGGATTTATTTCTCCAATGCCTGACCCCATGAACACATGTGCAGCCAAACACAGCATTTACTGATAAACCTACTGACTTCAGTAACTTACGTCAATTAACTTCAGTGGTGTTATTCATGCCCTGTGAATATGAAGGGAAGACTCTCGTTTAAAAGGGTTCCTCACAACAGCAAAGGCTAGCAAGGGTGAGGAAGGACACAAGACAAAGAAAAGAGTCCTTATGAGAAATGCTTAGTCATCACCTACAGGTTTGGGGCTTTCTTTCTAATTGTAAACCAAAATTGAGGAAAACGTGGGCTGTCCTGGCATAACCACACAGTAATTTCAGCATAATCCTGTTGCTAACTTAAAAGTCAAACAAAAGGATACCCCTCGCCCCCCAGAAACAGAAAGAACAAATCCCAGAACTCAAAGCCTAGGTCTACAACTTCTGAATGAGAAACTCTCCCAGCCTTCAATCCAGAAAGACAAAAAAAAAAAGAAGTGAAAACCCTCATGGAAAACATACTTGAGCTGTGTTTAACAAGGAACGTCTGTAGTCTTCCAATTCCTGAGATGAAGAAATGCTGCAGAAGAGTCATAGTAAGTTAAACACACAGGAAAAAATACTTTTCTTGCTGCCCAAACCATTTTCAGATGCCTCTGATTTGAAACTAAGGATACCAAGCTCCACTCTGCCGACATAACACCATGCTGTGAAGAACTTTGTCAAGAAAATTCACTGGAAGCTGGTTTAACTGACAAAGTCTTTACTGGTGAAATATGACATCTGTTTTTAAAGAGCATACATATTTTAGATATTATCACTCAGCTGCTTCTATTTATAACATTTTATGTAGAAGTTTCTCTCAGCTAAGTATGTATGCAATTTGTTGTCCTGAAATTGTAGAGTCAGACTGAGGACAGTTTGCAGAAATTGATACAACTTTTACTTCTCCCTGGATGAGTTTGTTCAGATAAAATTTCCCCTATACACACACGTATTATGTCTTACATATATACATTTCTTCCCTTGCAAGGGAATGGATGTTATTAAAAATGTGTGTTCTTAGGTGCTGTTCTGGAAGCCCTCGATTCTCAAAGGCTTCAGCATAGTGCTACTTACACCAACAGCCATGACTGCATTAAAAGGAAGAAAAAAAAGAAAGAGTCCTCAGATGCTGACTATATATTTATTGGCATTACTTTTATATATACTTGGATGTACAAATGGAAGAAAAATGGGAATCCTATTTAGGAGACTATAAGAACGCTCTTGAAATCAATGCCATGCAACACAACACAACTCTTCTGAAAGATTTCACTCCCCCCAAATTTTTTGTACTTACTACCTGTGCTTCCACTGCAGACAGTTTCATGTGTCTGTACAAGTCAGGACCCCAATGCAGTCCTCTTTGATCTGAAATAAAGTTCACAGTATCCAGAAAAAAAAAGATAAAGGAGAGAAACTGCAAAGAGGTTTTTTCTCAATGGAACCACTGATTACTGAACATACACAAGTAAGTAATTTAAAACAAAGCGTAGAATGACAGCAGGGTTTTTAGGATTTCATTTAAACATTCACTTGTGTACTTCATAAGCTCACACAACTTCATTAAAAATACAATAAGACAATGAGGAAATGTCTGCTTTACTGTAAATAAAACCTTTAAGGAAGAAATAATTTAAACCCTAAAAGCAGATGTAACGAAAATATCCTCAATGGAAAAAAACCCAGTAACCATAATGTCATCTTATATATGAATATGTATACAAAACTCAAAGAAAGATTAGGACATACTTTTTTAATTCTATGCGTTCATAGACTTCACTGACTTATTAAATATATTCATATTAAGTATGAATATACTGTATTAATACAGTATAGTCATAGACATGGTATTTTCAAAACATCCAGGACAGAGTCCTTCACCAGCTCTCTGCACACTAGTGGAACAAAATACTGAACAACACAACCGACCCACCCACCAGCAATGAGTGCAAATGAGTACAAAATCTTCTCTTCTGGAAAGCACGAGGTTTGTGCTTATAAAGGGAAACATATTTACAATATGAAATGTCTGCACATGGTAGCTTTTCCTCTGTTTTGAATGCCAGACTGCAGGAAGCTTTGGAGAGCTACTCCAGAGTCAGCTGCAGCCCAACATCATGAGCATGTGCTAAGAGGGAGTTCACACTTCACACCTTTCATCTCCCACTCCTTTATCTTGGCCCAGGGTGCTAAAACAACCTGATGTAATCTTCTCCTTGCATTTAATGAGGTTTTCATATAGCCCCATGCAATGCCACGTTTTTCTTATTTTCGTAAAGAATTTTTCATAGCTATTTTCTCAGGGAAATCCAAACTTACAATATGATATTCCCCATTTTACTATACCATACCTCATGTATGAGATATTCCTCACAGACCATCAAATCAGCTAGTTTTACAACCATCTCACAGAGGATGACAACAGCAGATGACAGTATCACAGTCGTCTTTAATGAGAATTAGAAAACAAACTGTTTAACTGTAACACTCAGGCAATCAATACAAGAACACTCAAAGAGGAATTATAGCACCATGTGATAATCAAGAAATTGCTATGCAGCTTGTTAAAGTATCATTATAAAATCCTATCTTCACACTGGTTAGGATGCCCTACAACCACTCCTTGGGCACATAACTGTATGCTGCTACAGGTTTTTGTGGCAAATTATTTTCCACCACTCACAAAAGAACAGAAAGAAGAAACTAAGAAGTAATGCACAGTGTTACAAAATTTTAATAATTCTGCAAACTGACATTGGCAAAAACTTAAAGTCCAGACTTAAAAAAGTAAAATCCAAAACCAACTTCAGCAACACACCTTCCCTGTCCTACTGCCCTGCTGCTGTCTTCAGTAGAATGCAAAATTCTCAGTGGAAAGGTGAAAAGTACAAAGTTTAAGAGAATCTACTGAAGCAGAGAAGATGAATAACAATGCTGTGCTTTGATAAGGCTCCAACGCTTTCATCAGTTTGTTATTAGACTTGAACATGAGCTCCAGCTGTCAAAATGATGTGAGAATCAATACACCAACCATGCTTCAAAAAGCAAAATCGCCCCATATTTCTGCAACCTCACCCCTTGCTTCACCTGCCTGGTTCTTCAAAGAGATATCAAGCATTACAGGGATAGCCAAATGCTCATAGGTAATAGTCAAGCATTATCTCAGTTCCATTGCGCCTGCTTGCAACTTTCTGTAGCCCATAGGTAACCAAACAGCAAGGGCAGGATGGTCTAAAATCACATCAAGAAAAGCAATGGGAGAAAAGATATTAATTGATCAATGTCAGCTGGCACAGTCCTTTTACACACAAAGTCCACTCCTGAAACCATAACCCCTGAAAATTATTAAAGTTATTAAATTCAGTGAATTTCTACTATACCTTTGGCTGTGCAGCTGCCAGGTCAGACCCACCGAGGAGGTAGAATGCCATATGACATGTCTGAAAGCCGATCCCTATGTCCTTCCCATCTTGCAACACCTGGTTTTAACACATGCACACCCAAAAAAAGGATGCTGGTTTTTGCTCAGTGATGTTTATAACACCAGGGTTTTCTATGTAAATGTAATCAATTGGATGAGATCACAGTAAATGTTGTATTGCACCGAATAGTTTGTTGAGGTATTATTTTGCACTGGGTGGTTTTGTTGTATCACGTGGATTGTTTGTCACAGACACCCCTCCCCCCCAAAGAAAACCATGGTAGTGGGTATGTCTGTCTCCTCCCTTCACCCCTCCCATCAGGTGTGTCATTGACTGTGTGTGACCTCTCCCCACCTCCTCTCTCTGAGTTTATTTCAGGTGGCCGGACCCCTGAGTCCTCTCTTTCTCCTCCTAGACACCACATAATTTGTTCTACAATAAACTGTGGGACTTTTGGTCCCGAGGCAAAGGGCGCTTCTTGTCTTTTGCTTTTGTCCTTATTGGGGTTGTTAAAAGCCTGGGGTCCCGAGCTCACTGGAATCGGACCCCAGGCCCCCAACAAGAAAACACCTCATTAAGTAAAGACTTGAGACTTTTTCTATATTATCTGAACTTTCAGCTTGCATTACGGGCACTATGGAAAGGTAGTCACATCACACACAACATGCACAGAGAACACCATTCACAAGCAACTTATCTGCTGGTGGATGTCAACACTAGGTCTGCCATTCTTTTCTAATGCATCAAAAGCAAACTGTCCCTTTTACAAGGCATCTGTGGTTCCCTTAAGTACAATGATTTTGCAGCTCAAAACACTTCTAAAAGTCAAGACTCTTTATGGCTACAAATCCAATTATAAAATCCTGTGAAAATTACAGGTCTCCCATGTAAACATGTGGGTCACTCCTACTAGGAACTGGAGAGGGCTTGTGTTTAGGATGAAAGACATGTTTAAGGTGACATTTCCTGGAGGATGTTAGCGTAACACGCGTAGCAGCCTTTCTACACTGCAACTCAAATGTAATGGTGATGCTTTAATGTGATGGAGCCTTCTTATTTTAATTTGAAAAAGCCAACAGAGGAGACAATTTCAGCCTTTTCACTTAACTGGAGTTCAGCTTTCAGTAAGAAATGTCAAAATATGCAACATCCCAAATCTGAGGACCTTAAAGGTTTTACCTGCAAACCACAGTGAACACATCACCATGGCTTTCTTGTTTCTTGTTTCTCTGAGAGGCTTTCTACTCAGTGGTAGCTACTCTTCTCAGTCTAATTTTGTGGATCTTCTCCCATACCACGTGTGTCTGGGTCAGCAATAACTCAGTGCAAGAGAAAAGGATGATAGAATCACAGAATGCCTTGGATTGGAAGAGACCTGTAAAGGTAATGTAGTCCAACCACCCCCTGCTACAAGGAGGAATACCTTCCACTAGATCAAGTTGCTTAAAACCTCATTTAACCTGACCTTGAAGACTTTCAGGTATCCACAACTTTCTCTGAGCAATATGTTCCAGTGCCACAACCATCAAAATAAAGAATTTCTTCCTTAATCTCATCTAAATCTACCCCCTATTGGTTTAAAACAGCTACCCCTTGTCCTACTGCAACAGATCCTGCTAAAAGGTTTGCCCCCAGCTTTTATGTAGGCCCCCTTTTGGTACTGGAAGTTGCTCTAAGGTCCCCCTGGAGCCTTCTCTTTCCATACTGAACAACCTCAAGTTTCTCAGCCTCATAAGAGAGGCGTTCCATCCCTTGATCATTTCCATGGCCTTCCTCCATGGCTCCAACAGGTTGATAACTTTTCTCTACTGGGGGTCTTAGACCTGGATACAGCACCCCAGATGAGGTCTCACAAGAGTGGAGGAGAGGGGCAGAATTCCCTTCGTTGACCTACAGGCAGTGCTGCTTTAGATACAACCCAAGATACAGTTTGTTTCCTGGGCTGTCCACACACTGCCCGCTCATTTCCAGCTTTCCATTCACCAGCACCCTGAAATCCCTCTTGCAGGGCTGCTCTCAATCAATCTGTATCGATACCAGAGGATGCCCCAACCCAAATGCATGGAACTTGTACTTAACCTCATAGAACTTTATGAAGTATATACATATGCCCACTTCTCAAGCTTGTCCAGGTCCCTCTGGATGGCATTCCATTCTTCACGCTTGTCAGTTGCAGAACACATCTTGGCATCATCTGCAAACTTGCTGAGGCTGTGCTTTATCCCACTGTCAATGACGCCATTGATGAAGGCATTAAACAGTTCTGGTCCCAGTCCAGAACCCAAAGAGACATCATTGTCACCAGTTCAGCTCTTGACCACCACTGTCTGGATGCAACCATCCAAACAATTCCTCATCCACCCCGGAGTTCATCCATCCAATCCATATCTCTCCAATTTAGGGGGAAGGATATTGTGCGATTCCATGTCAAAGGCTTTTGAGAAATCCAGACAGATGAAATGCACAGCTCTTCCCTTCTTCACTGATGTGAAGAAAGATTTTCATCCCACAGTGGCAGCACAGCAGCAATTTAATCATGAGTACATTACATCTTGCCCATCAACAGCCACTCTGCAATTCTGTCTGGTTCCTTTCCTGCCTGGAGAAAGGCATATAAAGAAAGCAAGGGTTCCCTGTCTCTGAAAGACATGCTTTTATTTTTTTGGCCATGTGCCAGCTCCAACTTTCTGTTACTGTAAGGGAAAGTTGGACCAGATGGCCACTGTGGTCCCTTCCAACCTAATCCATTCTGTGCTTCTGTGAAAGCTTATTTTTTACAGAGTTGTGAAAGAGGCAAAACATAGAGGAGCAATGCCCATACCTGACCATAGTCTGTCCTGAATACGACAACTCCTTCTGCACAGGAATGAACAGTGCTGGGATAATGCTGATTATTTTCTCGCAGCCAGATCCGAGACCCCTGCAATAAAAAAACCCCAGAGTTTAAGATGACATAACAGAAAAACTGAAAAAAGGCTTCTACTCACTGTTTTTCTCTGGAAATCAAGGAATAGGAGAGAAAGAGAAAACAAAATCCAAATAAGCAAGTGAAAGAAAATAATCTCTTAGCAAGTATTTGTTGGTTTCTGCTCGATCAGTAAACACAGGAGAACTACACTGAAGTGTCTTTTTTTTTTTTACAAGTTCCTAAATGCTAGCAATAGCAGCTGGAGCCAATCCTTTGATTCTCTGAGTCATGTGCCTCATATTAGCACATGTAAAATTACAGAACAGTGTTTGAATTTACACACAGTTTAAAAGATCCACCTCAAAGACAGCTGGCTCCCTACCTGCTTATTTTCAACCTCAGTCAGACACTCCCAACACTTCTATCTTTTACCTTTTTTTCTAAATTACTTCCCTTTATATAGTTCTCGTCTCTTGGCTGCACAACAATGCAGAGGATTAAAAAAAAAGACCAGCTAGTAGCAAACAAGGTTACAAAGAATTCATATTTGCTATGGAGGCACCGGAGACACTATCAGTGAGATACCTAAGTCAGTCTAGTAGACCAGGTAGATCTTATTTCTAATTTCTTATTTTCAATCTCTTATTTCTTTCTATCTCTTATCTTCTATCTTATCTCTTTCTATCTCTTATTTCTACCACCTGGCTGGTAGATGCAACATTACGAAAACAGAAATATCTAGCACCAAGAACAAGGGAGGAAGACCACAACTGCTGCTGCAGCTGCAGCAAAATCCATCCCATAAGGGATAGCCACTTGAGTTGCTCCTGCGTAGAAGACTTTAGCTGGCATGGAAACACTGAGCAGCAGTGACCCTTGGCCTGACTTCCAACCCCAAGTATACTCCCGTTCTCTTCAAACATCTGGCTCCATATCAAGGCAACAGTATTTTAGTGGCTTTCAGAGAACACGGATTTTCTTTCACCAGAACAGTCAAATAGTTTCCTCAAGAAAAAGTAAAGGAGTGGTTAGGAAAGAGCTGGGATATATCCTGACAATCATAAGGTTTGGGTGTACAATCACAGAAAAAAAATATTGACGCAGTGTCGGAGCAAAAGGGGTGTCTAGCTCAGCAGGTAGAAGTCTCCGGGACACATACCAGAAGTGGGCCAGCCTTGAGCAGAGGTCTGGACCAAGTGCTGGCTTAGAGCTACGGTCTACAAACACTCAAACACTGAGGGCAGGAGCAAGGATGAAAGAAAGGCCTCTCATGGGATTTCCAAAGAGATTTATTCTGCTGAAACCTTTCCCACATGAGATCTATATGGTGAGGAGTAAAGGGAGGGGATGAATGAGCCTATGAGGGAAACTCAGGGGAGGAGAACAAGGAGGGGTTTACAAAGTATAAACCAATAAATGATCACAGTGGGAGGGAATAGATAACATAAACCAATGAGGGATTGAATAACAGGAGATTGACAGGGAACATTTGGGAACAAGGGGTAGTTTTCAGAGTGGATTGGCAGCCGGGATGGGAGGGTACACCTGGGACTAAGCTATTAACATAGGGGGGGGGAGGAGCGGGGGGGAGGGGGTTTTAACTTTACAATACAAAAAGTAATTAAATCAAATATAAGTAAGCAAAAAACATGTTAAATAATTTTGCATGCTAGTATCCAAAGGCTGTCGTTGCCCAAATTTTCACACAGAGAAACCAGACATTAAATCTTTTCAAGGTGGAGAAGTTTCAGTCCTGGTTAATAATCAAGAAAAATACAGATTTTTATTCTGTTGCCTATTTCAGGTGAGTAGCCTGTGAGCTTACCATGGACTTCAGCCACATCACAAGTTACATATGCTATTAGATAATGTTGAATAAACATTATTCTTCTTTCTGTGATGGGACAACAGCTGCACTGAGACAAAATAGTTTTCATGATGAATTTTAAAACTTTTGCTGTTTGGTTTCCCTAAATGAGAAGAGCTCACCTGGACACTGAGGATGAGGCAAGAGCATCCCTCTTTATTTTTTGCCACTGCATCTTTTCAAAAACTGCTTTCCATTTTCAATGCCACAAATGCCTGTGGAGCATTAGCCCTTTTACTTCCAAAACCTCAAGTCAGATAGTTTCTAGATATACAGCAATTCTAAAGCAGATTAAATGAAAGGTTTATCAACTCAAAAGTGCAGACGAAGCAGAAAGGAGAGCGCCAGTACCTGAGGTGGGCAGGGGTGAGCAAGGGACTGGGAAACAGTGGGGAGAGGGCTCCCCAGAAGTGGTGAAACCAATAGATAAGACTTGAAGATTGAATTCAAAATCCAGTAACAGCAGCTGGAACACTCCACCCACTCTCCTGGGTCTACATCAGACTCTGGTCACCAGAAAACCCAGGGCACTGCTCTGTTTTTATTCTCTTGAACACCACAAACATCCTCATGCTGTCTGGTCCAAGGGTACCTCTCACCCTGCACTTCCTGGAGGAGGGCAGGCTGATGTGAGGGCATATCCCGGTTTTTGAAACAGTTATCTGTCAGGGAAGGCATAAAAAAAATTGTAAGCCCCCACCCTCTCCCTCCGAATTATTATATCTCGAAAACACAGAGTTCTCAGGCAGAGATATGGGGATAGGAATAACAGTTCTTTACTTATATATATATATATATATATTAAGGTAAACCAACAACAATAACTACAGTATTAACAACGGAACAGAACAGGGATCCCGGCCGAGACAGGAAAAAACGTGGAGGAGAGGCGGTGCCTCACAAACCCCTCAGCTGGCACTCAGTCCCGGAGCTCCTGCAGGCTCTGAGGAGAAACACCTCGCTGGAATGGCAGGGATGAGCAGAGAGTCCCGGGCCGGTGGAGGAGATGGATCAGCAGCTCCGCGGTGGCAGCTGGGGCTGCAGCACGTCCGGCAGGACAGGGGAGCGGAGGCCACAAACGGAGAGGAAGAAGCAGAAGAAACAGCCGCTCCATCTGGATGATGGCAAAAACCTCCTCTCCCAGCAGAAACAGCTCCGGAGTGTCTGTGTTGCCCTCCCAGAAGGACCCAGGGAAAAAAAAAAAAACAAACCTGCTCCCCTCCCCACTGCCCCCGGGGCTCAGCCGAAACTTTTGTCTTTTAAAGTACCGAAGATGTCCCAGCCATTAAGGCTTTTTTCTCAGCTAAATGGGAGAAATTCTAATAGCTAAGAAAAAAAACATGTAACCCCCAACAGGGCATTGCTCTCAGACTTCCTCTGCTACCTCTGCACCAGAGCCAGCAAACAGAAATGTCCTGTGTCCCTCAGGTACAGACACAGGAGTGATGACAACTTTGAAGGTTACATATTTGGTATTAAGGAATATTTACCACAACCGCCACGTAGAGACAGAGGGCTATTTCACAGTAATGCATGTGCTGCCATCAGCTCACTGTCCCTACGGGTGCCCAAGTGTGAAAGCCTGAGGCTTGAAGCTTCCTGTCAATCCCTGTGGGGCTGGGTGATGCAGAGCCTACTTAATTCATGGTGGAATGGGTATAAAGCCCATAAGCATGAATGTAGAGCAAGGGAGATGATGTGATTATGCACCCACGCTACACCATGCCATATAACGAAAGCAAGGTGTGCTGAGCTTTGCCTGGGATTGCTGCATATCCTAAGCCACCTCACGTGCATCACAAAAGGCTGAAATTGACAGGGACCTGTGGAGAGCCTCCAGCCCAGGGGCTCAATCAGGCTCATACAGAGCTCTCGTAGGAAGATGTTCCTGATATTCAGTGTGAGTCTCCTGTGTTTCAGCCTGTGCCCACTGCCTCTGAACCTGTCACTGCGCATTACCAGGAGCCTGGCTCCATCCTCTTTTATCTTCCCTCTACATATTTACATACACTGGTGAGATTCCCAGCCTTATCCAGGCTTAAGAATTCTAGTTCTCTTAGCCTGTAATCCTGGGAGAGAGATCCTTCATGATCTTTCTGGTCCTTTGTTAGACCCTATCCAGAATATTCATGCCTCTCCTGCACTGAGGAGCACACAACTGGACACAGCACTCCAGCTTACAGCTCACCAGGGCTGAGCAGCGGGGTAGGATCACCTCCATCAGCTTGCAGGCAACATTTTACAAACATGTTCTACAGTAATGTCTATAGAAACCTCAGAAGATGAGATACTCCTGACTTAACACAGGCCACCAGAAGAAAGAAAACTCAGCTCAGTAAACCATCCCACTCAGACAACCACTGCTCCATGTTTGAATATTGTGCTGTTATTAGTGGAATGAATATGGCATAAAATGAAAGGACTACTAGGTTGTTCAGTTCTCAGAAATTTTTTATTTCATTAGTCTTTTCTGCCTTGACTTAATAACCCCACAGGAGCAAGGCACAAAAAAGCCTCCCCTCACAGCAAATAGTCATAGTTTGATCCATAAATTGCAAAGAATTTAATGATGGTGGCTACTGTCACCATCCAGACTCTGGACACCTGATGGCTTGAGGGGCAGATGCATGTACTACTGTCACCCCAAACAGCAAAGAGAATTTGGCCCCAGCCTATTCCAACCCCCTGCCCCAGAAATACTTTTGCCAGCCTGCTGCCAGGCACCAATGGTCTGTCCTGGTCAGTCTCCACTATCTCCTTCTGTGTTTCTATGTGAGCTCAATCCACCTAAATGCATACATAAAGAGCAAAAAAACCTATCTTCCAAAATGCAGCCAAGTTCTTCAAGTGTTTCAGGACAACCAACCCCTGTTATTCCACTGGTTTATTATTTGCCAGCATTTCAGAAGCTCAAGCAATGTGAAGTTTACGCTTTCAAGAGCAATGAGAAGCTTGAAAACATTAAACTGCAACAAAATTTGCCAGAATCTCAGCATTCAAAATAGCCTCTCGGAAGGAGGATAATGTTTTCCATTTTGAAATTAAATCATTAATGCTGCAAAATTTTTTTCTGTCTATGAAGGGTAAAAGAAGGGGTCTGCATAGAAGCCTTCACTTGGTTGGGCTAGTGCTATAATAAGGTTTTTAAAGCAGGAAAAGGGGTTGATTTTAACAAATGCACATTGTTAGGGGTCAATAACTGCTATTCAAAGGAGGGTGGAACAATGCAGTTCACAAAGCCGAAGGCATCTGGAATGCAAATACAACATGTTCCTTGGCAAGGTAGCTCTACAATGGAGTGTCTGTCCATGGGCTCTCCCCTCTGGGTGAGAGCGAAACAAAAAGGTCTTGACAAGAGATACCTCGCCAACTATGCAAGCTACAAGCATTGATCCAGGTGCCATCCCTCTGCAGTGCAATAGACATGCACTGGTGACAAAATCTTCACCAGTGCTTAATTTATGGACAAGGCTTGGCACACAGGACCCACCTGAGGAAGGAATCCTCTCAATGCACATCGTGGCTATGTTGACCTCAACCTCTTGCAGGGAGAAGCCTGGTGTCTCAAGTTACTCCAGAGCTCCCAGACAAGCTAGCCTTCTGTTGTAAGAGGGCAAAGAAAGCCATGGAGCGCTAATTACAGCCAGTGTTTTAAATTTCCATGAAGTAAGCTTGTAAAAACATTTGCAATAGTGTTTGTAGAAGAACAGCTGTATGCCATAATTTATGTAGCAAATATTTCTTGACAGCAAAACTGAAATGTAATAGTTTTGCAAATCTCACAGCTGCAAGACCACCTGGAGAAGTCCTGGGTCCTTCTGCCTCAGAGATTTTGATGTTGAAAATACAAATACTACTTCTTGTCTTCCTCTGTATTCTGTTCTTGGAGATAACAAAAATCCATTATTTTTTTACTTTCTGTTGGATACATATGCTGAAAATCACAAAATTAATGAAGAACTTTATCTCAATTAAGTAAAATGGTGGAATATTCATTGCAAAACTCTATCAACAGGTTAGACTTTATATATATCCATGCTGTATGCCAAATAAAGTAACTGTACATTAATTATATTTTATATATGTATATATTGTATATATGTCTACATAGAGAAAAGCAAATAATGTATAACAACCGTGTTCTCATCTCAGTGCAAATGCTACTCATTCACACCTTATTATGTGAAATCCAGTCCACATATCAATGCAGTTGATTCAAAGCAGTTAAAATTGCTTGAAATAAAGAGCTATGAATGTAAGTTATGCTTCATCTGCATTCAAAAACCACTCTACTATTGAGACCTGGCAAAATGAAAGGAACAATAGTTAATATGCATTTAGAGAACCATTTGTTTATGTACCTCAATAGTTTGGCCCCAAATACAAAGTCTGAGAGACAGGAAGAGATGTTATTAACTAGGTCAAACAGGACATAGCTTTTTAATGCAATAGATAACAAAACCCACATTTATCTTCATTCCTTCTCTTTTCTAAGTCACAAACTGATGACAATTAAGGAGGGGCCACAAAAAGATAGATGTCATCAAGAAAAAGACTATACCTTTGCTAATTTCATATTAATATTCAGTTCTCGTTCTAAAAACTCACCCTTCCCTGTTGGCTTTGGCTACAGAAAATAGTTAAAATAAAGGTACTCAAAAACATACTAAGTGCCTGCGTAGACTACTCCATGGAAAGTTCACTGGAAGCTGAATATCCCTCACTGACTTCAGTGAGTTTCACTGTTTCACAAATGAGCAGAAAACCCGACCTGTTCTTCCACACCTAATTCCAGGGAAACGAGCAGTAATGACCATTTGTCTAAGGTATTGCTCTTTAATTGAGAACGTTGGTCTAGATGCCCTCCTTTGCATCTGCCTGGCTTCCCTGGTGCTGCTTTCCATCAACAAAAGGTTTCCAGAAGAGCTGGTCATCAGTGGTGGCTGACTATAGGAATTACTATAAAGGTCTGCGGTTACTACTATCACACAATGTACAAAAGGGAAATAAATGAACGCTCCAGAAACTGCTCCAAGACAGCACCACCATTTCTCAACAGCCAGGCTACTCCTCTCTGCCAACAGTCAGGAATCAGCAGTGTTTATTCAGGGATGATAAGGTGGAAAAGGATGGACAGAGTTACAGAGGAGGACTAGTTGAACCCTGTACATAGTGAGAGATAGCACAACTTTGTAAGTTTATTTGAAAATGCAATCTCAATTTCAGTTCCTTAAACTCAACTTCATTAACTTATTACCTGCATAAATCAAGGCATAAGCTTAATCCAGCTTAATGGGGTAAAATTACTTTTCAAACCCTTACAGTAGTACTCACAGTTTCCTCAGAAAACACTCGGGGTAAAATACCAACACCTTCCCCTCAACAAATTTAGTTCTGTCTCTTAAACAATACTATTTTCTTTCCTGTCTTAAAGCAGAACACAGCCATGAAGATGTTTCCATGGGATATAAGGCCAGATTGGGGAGTTTCCTACAGAGCAAAATGTCCTTGAAAATGAGATGTTTCTGTCATCTGTCAATCCCCTACATCAGATCGAAGCACCTGCTCTCCTGCTTCTGAGGTCTGTGCAACAGCTGCCAATTAACCTTGAACAGGCTCCATCTCCTCATGTTTCAGTAACTGGAGATAGCAGAGAGCTAGTGATGGTATATTACTTCAAAAACTAGAAAATGGATTAAAACATACATCATTACTCACTTGAAAGGGGACCACAATAAATGTGTACCTTCCTCAGCCCTTTGAAGGTACTAGAATTTATTATGAAACCACTGCTTCATATTAGATAGTATTTTCCAAATAAATTTTAACCCCCCCCCCAAAAATAACAGTACAAATATTTTTATCTTCCAATTATGCCCAACATAAGCAGCACACAGACAATACTGTCAAAATATGGAGGTGGGCAAGTAGGATCCTCCTCATCTTCTCCTGTAGAGTGTAAAGACACCCATCACTACTAGATCTCATTCAAAAGCCAAAAGGCAATTCCATCAAAAATCAATTGGACTTCTGTGGGCATGATTTTCTGAGTCTGAGAGAATTCTCAGCCTGTCAGTGGCTGAGTAGTTCCCAAAGGAAAAATCTTTTGGGAACATTCTCTTTCAAGGACTGTTTTCTGTAAATAGATTCTGGTTCTCAAAATAAGGTAGAACAGATGTCCTGAATGTGTTTTTTTTAATTCCACCAATGGAACCCAAGACCCCAGGTATGGGGTTGGAGGAGATCCGTTGACAGGTGTTGGGAATTTTTCTGACCCTGGTTTTCAGGCTATGTTCCACCCACAGATGCTGGAACAATGCCAGAAGACAGGCATATCAGCTCTGATAAAACCCATAATGTTGGCAGCTCCAAAACATAAGTTCATCACTGTAGCCCAAAGGGCTAAGGAAATTATTTGCAGTTTGTTGAAATGCTCTCTGCATCTTTGGAGAAGCAGGTAGATGATCCTGATTTGAGAAAGCTACTGATCGGACAGCTGGCAAAGAGCAATGCAAATGATGATTGTTAGAGGGTGATTGCTTCTCTTCCAGGGGATCCATCCTTAGCTGACATAGTTCAGGTTTGTGCCAATACTGGGGCCAGATTATAAAATGGCTGCCTTGGTTACTGTTTTACCAGCGTCTCAAAAGGGCCAAAGAGTAAGCAGCAGAAACAGTTGACTGCACAAAACACCAAAAAGCAGGGAAAACAGATGCAGAAAGGGAAGACTCCTTTGTTTCTGCTTGGTTGGTGTGGAAAGCCAAATTACTGCGCAGAGGCTTGCACAGCAAAGCTAGATGCTAAGGGCCAACATTTGCCCAATCCAGGAAACATGAAGCTGAGCACTTTGGAGAAATGCATGCATGCATAAGCATTTTCCCAGGTCTCGAACCTGATGCAGGTCTGCTCAGCCAGCTTGTGGCCAGCACCAGTGGCTTGGCTGGACTGTGTAGGAAAATATTTTGTATGAAGCCTGTTTTGCACAACCTGGCTCAGAGTAAGCAGACAGTGTCCTTGAAACTGCCTGAGACAGAGAAAGGAATGCAAAAACAAGGGGCACTGTTCACAGGATGGAGGGCAGAGACGGGCACAATATTTGAATATAGCCATTCACATAGAACTGTATTGTAAATAAGTTCGTTCTAACCAATAGCAGATTGTTTGCCACAGGAACCCTGGAAAAGCTCTATAAAAAAATGTATCTATCTGGGTAATAAACAAAGCTCATTGTTAGCCCCATGGGGATTCCATGAGTATTCCATCGGTCTCCTTTCTTTAGGACTGCATGTGTGCACAGCAGCAACAGTCGTCTTAGACGCTTGCAAATATGCACAAAGTCCCTTTGGATGCCTTTGGACCTTTGGAAGAGGATAAGAGTTCTCATGAGCTCAAGTACCACCCTACAGGGTATCATTGTTCATCTAGGACTTATTGATGCAGATTATACGGGACAGATTTGTGCTATGGTTTCCACTTCCACACCTCCTGTAACTATACCCGAGAAAACATGCATTGCTCAACTTATGCCTTTCAAGTCTTCAGTTTCCAGGGCTACAAACCAGTGTCGAGGGGACAGCTGCCTTGGATCTATAGGGCCATCTCAAGTGCACTGGACTGCAACCCTGACTGACAAACATTCTGAGAAGTGGAGTACCCTGTGCCTCCCTGATGCCACCCTGCCAGAGATCCACCTACGAAGTCTGATCGACACGGGTGCCGACATCACCACCTGTCCTCCTCTGTGTGGCTTCCGCAGTGGCCTCTGGATCCTGTGGAGTCACCCATCATAGGTTGGGTGGAATGGCACAATGCTCCGTCAGTCAGCAGCCTGTCCTGGTCACGAACTCGAAGAGTCTGCTATTTGAAAAAACTGTATTCTCAAATTGCAACTCAAAAATATCAGTTTACAGATGAACAATTTTTGCACATTGAACTAGAGATGGGCAAGCAAGGAAAGTATCTCCAGACTCAATTGTTGCAAAAACCAGCTATAAGATCAGAGCCATAGAACAAAAACAAACTGACCCACGAAGCCCACACACTTTGCAAGTAGTTTGGGGTATTTTTCCCCTCTCTTCTTCCAAGCTCCATATTTGCTTGAAATGAAAACTCAGGATTTTGTAGAGGCATTGGTCTCATTTTGGTGCCATAAGACTTAGCAAGACTTCATTCCAAGACTAAGAAAGTAAGTGTGAAAAGGAGAGACAAAAGAGAATAATGGACCACAGTTCTTTCATTCTTTTACTAACAGAAATGCTGATTATTTAAAATAGGAGAATTTTAAATGTCAGGTCATAAGTTCTTTTGCTAGGTTATATGTGAGTGTTATCCCCTCACACTGAATTTACAATTGATGATTCAGTATGCTTCATTTCACTTGGCAGCTTTGCTTTCACAATATGATCACTACATATCTCTTGCCACAGGGACACAACAGGGACACAAGTACTAGAAGTATGTATTTTACACTGAATTATTTCTTTACTTGGCTAGTCCATGCTTCAGCTTGGATGGGTTTTTGTGGCTTTTTCATTTTGTTTTTTTGGTGTGTTTTTAGCTTGGCTTTGTTTGTTTGGGTTTTAGGTTTGTTTGGGGTTTTTTTGGGGTTTTTTTGGGTTTTTTCTTTGATTTCTTTTTTTTAAAATCAAATTTTGACAAGCGATATGAGGTTTGCCTTACAAACACCAGAACTCTTTGCTAACTTTGCCCGCCTATGATGTCATTTAGATGTCCATAGGACCCTGCATATAGGTAAACATCTATAGAATAAGGAGAAAAATAGTTGGTAAATTTGGACGTGCTGTTGCACTTGTGCAGTAGCCTTTTCAACAAGCATTTCAGCCTTGCCTTTCTGAAGCCCATCTCAGTGGTCTGACCCCCTGTTGAAGAACAAATCCCAGCTATACTCTGACCACAAGCAGTTGAAAGGTTTGGGATGCTTAGACTTTAGCAGTTGGAGCTCAGGTCCTCCATTCCCATGAGCCACAATGACTCACTGGTGATACCTTCCACCAACAGCCCCTGCTCCATCCTGTTCATATGCTCTGCTAAAAGTCAGGAGCAATATCCTGCATTTGGGACAAAACCAGCTCCAACAGATGAGACACTTGGGCAGCCCAGCAGCCTGCCTCACACACATGTGGTCCCTCAGGGTGGGCACAAGGCAGCACACCATAGCTCAAGGCCAGGAAGAGGAGCCCAGGGAAGCCTGCTGAAGATTAAACACATCATGTCTACACTCAGCCAGAAAAATGTGGATTTCTGGCCTGCACTAAGTGGGTAGCAGCAGCACTGAGGTGCATTTGGGAAGCCTGACCAGATGTTATCAAGCCTTGGGCAGACCTTATCAGGCTTGCAGCATCATACAGAAGGGTCCAACATGGGTTATGAAACAACTTGACGTGGTGGGGAACCAGTACTACATTCCCACAACCTAATCATCCTTAAAAATTAAATAAAAATACTAAAAATCCAGGTGGTAAGGAGAAGGCAAATCATACTTCTCTACATCTGCAGCCCAACTGTGCTGCCTGGCTTCTAGAAGCAGGTTTGGAAAATGGGATGACACCTTTGCCACAGCATGGATGTCCCAGTGAACAGCAGGCAACGCAGTGTCCTCCCAATGCTCTCTCTCCTTGCATTTTGCAATTTGGATGAACACTGACAGAGCCAACACTGCCACTAAAGTCATACGTTGGAAGGCTAATGTTAGCAACTTCTCACACTAATTTGTACACTGCAAACCACAATAATCACTAAGCAACTCCAAATTGCCTGTCTGGAGATCACCTGATGAAAACACAACAAATTAAGCAAAACGTAATGGCACATTTTATCATTAGAGGGCAGAACACAGGCTTATTCCCACGCACCCAAATCAGAAAGGCTGGCAAGCACAAAGGATGCTTACAGGGAGCACAGGGGATGCAGAGGTACACTCCTGTGCTTGCTGAGCACTGTCTGAGCTCATCCTGGCTCCTCACACAGAACATGCATGACCAGCCCCACTGTGGGAAAGGTTTTGTAACTCAGAAGGACATGTCACTTTTTATGGTGTGTAATATTTGATGCCTTTTGCTCTCTGATTTTCTGAAGCTCACTGCCTTGCATTCAGCAATGAAATGCACATCTTAAAAAACGAAATCAAGCAGGTGACAGCACTTTAATTAAATCCCAGAAGTGTATGAAAGCATTCATAACACACTAACAGGTACTGCACTTCTACACATAAAAGGAAAAGATTCTTTGCTGGAGAGTTATGGGAGCTTTAGTCAACAGAACAGAACTAAGTACCTAAGTAAAAGAGTAATCTGGTCTGTTTTTAGAAGAGAGGGAGTGGCAGGAAAAGAGTTGAAGAGTAACCCTCGGTTAGACTCTCCAGCACACCTGTGAAGAGACACACAGAAAAAAAAAAGTTTATTCCACTTTCCATTTATTTTAGAATTAATTCACATTTCCAGAATCTGAGAAAAAAGATACTAAGAGGACTCCCTAAATTTATTGCACCTGTCTACAGTCCTGAGGAGTGTCCTTTCTTCCACTTTCCTATATAATTTTTTTTTTGTCCTACTCTGATCAATATTTTAGGATGCCAGGGAGGAAACACTCCTTGAGACTTTGGCGGATACTTCTCTTGGGCCTGGAGCAAACAGGACAACTGCTAGCTCTTCCCATTCCCTCCTTCTCCAGTGATTACCTTCTTCTCCTTCCCAGGTCAGGAACTCAGAAAAGACTCCCAACAAATTTTATAACTCAGCCACAAAAAGGTAAAACGCATAAGATTTGATCACCGTTGTCTTTCAATGTTTTTCAGTTTTCTTTTCAAATATGAAGAGAATGTGTCGAACTGCAAAGGATAGAAGCCTATAACCTAAATAACTTGTTATTCAATTAATAATTCATTGTTTGCAAATAGTTTATAAACAGGATCTAACCTACCAAGCATAAAGCAAACACAAAAGTGTCAGTAAATATGAAATAGCTGATTATGAGTTACCTTTCAAACCTTGATCATATGTTTTTAAAGAAAACTAAATTGCAATAGGCAGCTGTAAACACCTAATTCACTTTACCAACAAATAGGACAAGGAAAATTAGGGGGCAGTAGAAGAAGAGTAATTTAATCCCAGCCCGGTCTCCTTCTCAGCTGTTGCACAGTATGAGCAGAAGACTGTCAATCAGGGCTAATCTCCACTTTCCCAGAGGCAATGTGACACCAAAGCAGGCTGCACAGGTGGCATTTCACACCACTGTAAAACAGGCAGAAGGTGCAGCCTACTGTAAAAGAGAGTTTGGGATCCATACTGAAGGAAGATTTAGCAATAAAGTTTATATAGTGGGTAAACGTAGAAATCCATGAAGTTCAGATAAAAGACAGTGTTTCCTGCATGCACTTTGAACACTTGCATTTTATCAGCTTTAAACTTCTCTCGGAAACAAGGTAATGCTTTGCAATGCTGCCCACTGCAGAGCCTGGTCACTGGTGATAAATACCAATGGTATGCACCACTTGCGAGGTAAAAAGGCAGCCTAAAACACTGCATTCATTATATTCAGCCACCCACGGTCACAACCCTCTGAAAAGCCAGCTCCTGCTTTTTTGCTTACTCCACTTCTCCCCGATCAGATACATTTCTTTGCAGTAACACTACCCTTTTTAGGGTATCTGTTTAGATTCTTTTGCACTTGTGCAACTATAAAATGAAACACCTATAGAGCAAGTCAGTGGAGTCATTATGGCAAGTCATTATGGCTTTTACTGGCATTTTTCCTACACATTACATTAAAAAGAATTTACTCATTTGAAGTTAATTCAGTACTGAACTGTCAGAAGGGAACACCTTTAGTAGACACAGAAATAGAGCATGTATTTTATACAAGCAAACCTTCTCTCCTGTCACAGAAACTTGTACATCATAAGCTGGACAGAATCCTGTAATCCCATATTGTTCTATCTCAGATCTACAGGCAAACCCCCAAGACAGCCATACAAAGCAGCTCACAGGTTCCTTGGATGTACAGTGACACACGTTTCCTCATGGCTTGCAGCACCTTTCCAAAGAAGCATAAAATCTGCACTCAACCTTTCATCAGAAAGGTGTGCTACATTTCTTCATTCGCAAGCACACCTAGAGACGTGATACATTCCCATTCTGCATCCTTGTTTCCATGACAAGGACAGACATCTACTGTATGACTCTAGTATTCCATTTTTTTTTCCTTTCTTCAATGCATGTTTACAAGAGCTGGTAATTGTCAAAAGGAAAAATGACTACCTCAACCTCGTACTTTTGGCAGGAGCAGGAGAAGCAGAAATACAGAGAAGTTGCTTCTGTAACTTTTTTTTGCAGACACGCGTGCTTTACAGTATAACAGGTTGTTGAAGATTTAATCCAAAACTAAACCACGAAGCAATTAGAAGAGCTTCACCAAACAAAAGTGATTTAAAGCATTACCCCCTGACAAAATAGGCATTGTTCTCAAAAGATAACCAGGAGTAAGGAAATACATCTGGGTTCAGACTTTCTTCTAGTTTACTATGTCCAGAGTGCAAAAGCATTATTAAACCATGGTTGAACAGCTACATGCCTGCCAGCAGGCAAAGGACCTCCTCAGCCAAATAATTTTGACTATATACCGTAATTTCCTAGAGATGCACTGTTCATATATCAAGGTAGGAACCCCTTGCACGTAAGCCCTTCCCATTAGCCAAGAGGATTAGCTCAAGCAAGCAGTGAAGCATTGCTTCACCAGAAAGGCAGTATTTCTTTTACTCCCATTTCTCCAGGGTCAGGTCTGAAAGATCACACTCTTTACTAACTGATGTGACCCACTTGGGTTGAGACGCCTAACTTAACCAGGGAGGAGATCATGTTTCCTTCATGCAAACACCTGCTAGCTATGACTGAGAGTCACGTTCTCCCCAGCCTAGAAGAGCCTGCAAGTGCCAGCTGTGGAAAGCTGTGCTTCCCCATACTAGAAAAACTGATGTGAGAACAGAGCAAGGACTGGCAAGAATGCAGCTGCTTTGAGACAGAGATATATGATACAAAGAAAGGCCACAAAGATGACTAGGGTTATGGAGCAATTCTCCTACGAAGATAGAGACTTGGTGTTGTTTAGGCTGGAGAAGAGAAGGCTCCAGGGAGACATTTTTATGGTCTTCCTGTAACGAAGGTGGGCCTACAAGAAAGCTGGAGAAACACTTTTTGAAAGGACATGTAGTGTAAGCACAAGGAAGAATGGCTTTAAACTGGGAGAGGGCATTGAATATGAGGAAGAAATTCTTTACTGTAAGGCTGCTCAGAGAACCTGTAGACGCCACCTGCCTGGAAGTGTTCAAAGTACAGCCTGGATGGGACTTCCAGCAACCTGGTCTAGTGGAAGGTGTTACTGCCCAGGGAAGGGGAGGGCACATGCAGAGGAGGGTTGGAACAAAATGGTTTTTAAGGTCCATTCCAACCTAGACAATTCTATGACTCTATAAGCAGACTCTTAGGCTGATGAAAGTAAGGAAATGACAGAAGAGATATAGGGGGTGTGACACATTATTTGCATATGAAGCAGAAGTATCTTTGTGGTTAGCTCAGCAAGTACCAACAGGCAGAGGGATCAAGCTGCTAGCAAGAACTAGCAAGACCATAGCCAAGAGCAAGCTCCTCTTTCCACTCTACACATCTTGTCTTAAAGAAATAGTAATATTTCAGTACACATTATCCAATACTTCAGACTACGCACAGACTAACATAAAATCACAGAATCATTTAGGTTGGGAAAGATATCTAAGATCATTGATTGCTCAAGCACATCTCTAGGTGTCATGTCTACACACGTTTTAAGTACCTACAGGTATGGTGATTCCATCACCTCCCTTAGCATCCTGATCAAAAGCTTGACAACACTCTTGGTGAAAAAATTTTTGGTCATATCCAATCTAGACCTTCCCTGGTGCAACTGGAGGCTGTTTCCTCTTGTCCCATCATTTGTTACTTGTGTGAAGTGATCAACCCCACCTGGCTACCACCTCCTTACAGGTATTTGTAGAGAGATACTGCTATCAAGTAACAGATAGACAACACACACAGATCATAGAGCAATTTAAGCCTGACAAAAGCATAGTTTTCTCCTACAAGGTAGCTGCTCCAGTATATTTAAAAATCCCTGCTCTGCATCTCCCAGCTTCCTCCCTCACCCTGCTAGCCAAAATGTATGCTGGAAGCCAGGAGTCAACAGGCTCACAAGAAACCCCCATTGACCCTAAAGCCCAAGGAATCACAACTTTACTCTTCAGTTACCTCTGAAAGTCTACTCAGCAGCATGAATGTTTACATGGAAATTCATTTTACTTTGCAATGAATTATATCTACGAGCTCCTCTGTAAACTTTTGAATTAAATCAACCAACTACTCTATAAATGTCAGCTCAGACAATTCCATAAACATCTGCTTGCAACAGTGTGGTGTAATTCTCTAGTCTGTCAGACTGGGAGGGCTTTGCAAGCTTTCCATCACAAGGATGATGCTTTAAATTATCTATAAAGAAGCTGATTGCACAATCATTTCAAGTCAGATTATCAGTGTGCCTAAATTAAAAAGCAAGTGCAGCACTCAAAATGCAGTATTACTGATTCTTCCCATCCAGGAGAGGTGCTTATTCTTAAATTAACAAAACAAAACAAAACAAAACAACCCCAAACAAACAAACCCAAAGCCCTAAAAGTAGACGTAATACACCAAACAAAACTCAAAACAAATGGGCTTCATAGCAGGCCTGCGGAAGCTCAAACTAGGAATTTTCCATGACTGCTTCACATAGTGCTATTAAAAATATATTTAATTGTACATGCTTATAATCAGATTTTTCTGGCACAAAAGAATACATGTATAAACAAATATAAATCCTTCCTCTGTCTATACAGAACCAGTATCTTTTATTACTTTTCATGCTAATAAAACAGTCACTCCTCATATCACTATGCTGTCAATAAAAATAAACAAAAAACACTAGGTATTTGTTCTGTTTGGGTGGTGGGTTTTGTCTTATTTTGTTGGGATTTTTAAAAAACTCTTAGGTAAAATAAAATGACCTAAACACTACTGAAAAAACAACTTTCCCACAAATGCTAAAGCATGGAATTGTGCAAAAAGAAGCATTTTTGACTAATTAGTGTAGAACAGAAGAGGATTCGGGAAAACTGCCATAGTCAGAAGAGCACATGCTTGATTTCAGCTGGTATGAATGTGACAAAAACTCAAGAATGAATGATTACTTTTTCAGGCCAGACCTCCTCTAGGAAAAATGCTCCAGCTTGGTCACCTGGAGAGGTACTCATCCCTACTGAATTACTCTCAGAAATGTCTCAGAAATGTCAGTTCAGAAAAAGTGAATATTTTCACTTACGTTACTAATTATTTATACTGCTTTAGCCAAAACCATCTTTTTACTCTTCAGAAAACAAACACAACAGTCTGTTATCACTGATCTCAGTGGCAAAACAACTGAGACACATCTTGCTCATGACTACCAAAACATCCAGCCTCACAAAACAATTTTGCTGAAGCCGGTCACTTTTCAGCACTCCTGAACTCTAGGAAGTAGGAAACATGAAAAGTCACTTAGGGTTTATTCCAAATAAATGTTGCAGTAGCAATGTGTTCCTACACCGCTGGCTCTTTATTAGCTTCCTCCAAGCTTTTACTTGGCTGGTCAAAAAGACTTGGCCTCTAAAATAACCAATTTTCTATTCAAAGAAGTCATCATCATCTCAAAGTGGAGCAATAACTTTCTGCTTACCGCACATTCCACCTCTGTTCCACTATGCAGTATATGAAATACTTCATTCTGCCAGGAACAGAGATTTCCTCACCTCTAAGGAAATTAATTTTGAGTCTTCAGAGCTCCATACCATTTTTATGTGTGCAGTGGAAAATATTGCAAGCCACATGGACTATGTGCCTGCTGCTCCTCCTCCAAGCAAGTTACCCAGAACTTGGCACCCTATGCTTAACACAGGCTGTAGATCTGGTTTTATTTGCATGGGTATAAACTCCCAAGGAGAGCAAGAGACTTATTTATACAATACACCTCTCAACCCAGGGAAAGGGAAAAACATATTAGAAAGGGAAAATGCTATAGTAACTGGACAACCACAACAAAAGCAGAGTGAAGCTTTTGTTGAGGGCTGCAGAACTTTGGTACGTGCAGCAATACAGTATAAATCATTCAAATCCCACAACAGCATTCACATGACATCACCTTCCCTTTGATGCTCATGAGCCACTCTCCCCACAATTTCACTGTTGTTTCAAGTACCAACTTGTCTTTATTTTGAAGAAATTACTATAATTTCATTGTAATTCTAGCTGCTTACTCATAAGATGAGCACAGCTCAATTCTGGCAGCGTGTTTACCACTGAACATAGATCTTTTGAAGGGAGCACTGACATGAAACAGTTTTGGTCACATTTTCAGCTCCCTTTCATCTTCAGAGCAACACAAGCGTATTTGTTTATGCAAAAATGTGACCTTCAGAACTTTTGCGTATATTTTGAGATATACACATGATTTCATGATGTTGTTGGAGTTAAATCCACACTTCATGTTCACATAAGCAAGATCCCATTTGTACAGAAGAACTACAGAATGAATCTAGGCTCATAGCTAGTATGAACAGACACTTGCTCCATTTTTATTCCTCCAAATGACATTAAGACCCACCTCAAACATATCCAACTTCCAGAGGTAATACACAATTTCAGCCAACTTGCAAGAAGCTCGTTTAGGGTTTTTTAGCCTAATGTCCTGTACAAGTCTTTCCCTCAGATAAAACTGTATCCAGTTATCTTTTGTCAAAAAATTATTTATGGACATGTTTACAGAAATAAAAGATATGACTCAAATCATCACATCACACAAGATGCGAATTCAGCAGTTCTTCTCTTGCAAAATAAGAAGCTTCCAGCAGAAATTTTCCCCAACAAGTTGATTCTTGAATACTCAAGACCAAGCATGGGCTGGTGATGGATCATCCCGAGTGCACACATATCTACACCTGCTGTTCCCAAGGCAGCTGCATGAGTAACACAGGCCATGGTGCACCATGATGTATGCTCCAAGGTGTGGAGCACTGCTTGCCCTGTGAAACACAGTTACTACTTTACACAGTAACGTATAATGTCACATGCTCTAATGTATAATGTCTTCCTGCTCATTTGGAGGAAAGAGCAATGTCCAATTCTTCTTTAAGTCTATTTTCTATATCATATTTCCAACTTGGGACTTTTTGTTTCTAACAGCAGCTCTCATTATAGCGTCTGGTGCCTGAAAGACAAAGGCTGATGTGTAATTACCCCTACCCAGCCCTGAGGCAATTCTGTTGCATTGGCAGAGGTAGGAACTACAGGGCACCTACTCCTTTACTCCCAACTTCATACTCTGCTCTGCTTCCTTTCTGATAATTTAAAGGAAACATCATTGACCTTGGCCTTCTGTGTGCCAGTATGGCAGCAATCTTTCAAAGACAATAGTCTCTTAGGGACCGTTTCCTAAAAAACAACAACAAAAAAATCTATGGATCTTGTGGGTCAGACAACATCTTCCCTACAAAAGGCACCAGGGGGTGTTCTTCCCTCTATACATGCCATGCCCTGTATAGGTAAGAAGACAGCTTGGTGGCTTCATTAAAATCAATTAAGTAGAAATAAAAAAATTATTTCTGTCTTTCCAAGGACATGTCTGCCAATAAAAGCAGCTCTATGGTCAATGTACAAATCAATGTAACAATGATCCTGAAATGTAAGGTTAAAAAGCAGTGGTAAGTTCACAAGTCATCTGCTAACAAAGCCACATCTATGTGAAGAGCACAGAGACGCGATTGTGGCAGAGGCTTCCTGCCCTTGTCCCTGACAGGATGGACATGGCTGTGGAGACTACACCAGGCTGTGCCACTGACTGCTGTGCACCTGGGAGCTAGGGCAGCAATGGAGAGGGGCCCTGCAGTGTGTATTGCAGTGAGTGTGACAGCAGATTTGCAGAAGCTTGGACCATGGTCACTGCTACTTCAATATAACTTGTACCAAGACCAGCAGTAGTTACCTTCCAGATTTTAATCATTTTTTCCTGGTTACTGTTAAGGGGATATTTGGGAGTTTCCTGAGTCACAATAGATACTATGTTCACAGTCTAGTGAAAAAATAGACTGGTTTATGTTGGAAGGGACCTTTCAAGATCATCTAGTTCAACTTTCCCTGTCACAGTTAGGGACATCTTTACCTAAATATTCATTAATTCTCCCACACCAGGCTTGGATTGGGATGTGTAAGAGGCCAAGTGACTTGCATTCAGCTAGAAATGAAAAATAGGAGGTATTTCAGAAAATGCTTAATGTTAAGCACATTATGACTCTGCTCTTACTCAGGTGGAACCGTATCCCATGTTCATCCTGGAATTACCACATCTCTACTTATTTAAAGTAGAGCAACATCAGGAGCTAAATTTCCATGGAAAAAAATTACACAACCCAGTACTACACAGGTCAAGATGCCAAATTTTCAAAACCCAAGCCTCAGCACTAACTCCCACTGCTTGTTTTTGGTTTGTTATCTTTAGACGATCACATAGCTTAGCTATAGATCACCAAAACCCTAACTCTTTTGTGCCTTTAAATATACCCACCAACAAGCCTATCCAGCAACTCCCTGCTCCTGCCCAGTCAGAAATCACTATTGCAGCTACTTGTTTGGGAACTACCAACATCTGCTGATAAGAGAAGCAAAATTCACTGTCTGGGAACAGTCTGCTCACCTGCATCCCCCATGGCTCAGGAGAGACCTTTATAACAACCTCCTCTGCCTCAGAAGAGCTGCTGGGAAAAATGCACAGAGGGAGCTGGGAGCCACAGCAAGAAGGACACTCAGTGTTAAGCTTTGGACTCAGGATAAGCCCAAGAGCATTGCATCTTAATCCTTCACTTAATTGGGCAAAAACACAGCTAAGCATATAAGGGAGCTGCTTCTTAAACAAAGACTTTTAAACTTAAAGTGTAATTTGTGGATTCAGCACGGCACACAGTGCAGTAAAAACAAAGACCCAGACTGCACTTGATGCCCTTCTGAATAAGGTTAATCCAAACACCTGGATCCTAGGAAAATCAACTGTTTGTCTGAAGTTGTTCCCAAACTCAGCAGGTAACCCCTGCAGTCTTCAGGAAAATGCCAGGGTCCCCAGGGCAGTCTCAGTGCACTGCTACTTCAGGCTGGTTTGTTGCATCCTCCCCACTTCCATGGCTGGTGTCTCCAAGGAAGAAAATCAGTCTGCTTCTTCATGAGGTTGCAAACCATGTTTTATTTTTCAAGAGACAAGGCCAACTGACCCATGGGTACACATTAGCTACTCCCTACACCATTTCCATACTGCTCACATGATCTCAGATATGGCTTAAAAACAAAATTCAGTTTTATCAGAACTATAAATGTACTGACAGAATAGATAGTGCCCTCCAGAGAACAAAACTTACTAAAAGTGAAATGATTTATAAACGCATGCATTTATTTCAGACTGGGGCCAAACAGCTTTCATCACTTATCCAAGTACACTTGAAAAGCTTCTTTTGAGCAGAAAACAGCACAAGTGAAGCTATTTTTAAAGCCATCTAAAAAACAACGAGGCATGACACATCTTACTTTTGACCACATGGTAAAGATGAAAATCTGGAACAATTTCTCTCTTTCATCTGTCTGAGATGCCCAAATGAGTAACTTTATTTGTAGCCACTAACAGCTACTACTTCTGACCTTGTTTTTTCTCCTCAACAAACCACCTTCCCATCAGGATATTTAAGCCTTCAGCAATTCAGACTCTTTTTTTTTTTACTGCTTCAGTTAATTCCAGCTACAAAAGTCAGAAAGAGGGAGAAGATACACAAACTAATCAATGTTTTTGGTTCTAAATAACCTTGAACCAATTCTTTGCCATATATTTCCTCCTGTGCAGTTACAGCCGCTGTGCCAAATAATTTACTTAAATTTAAGAAATAGAAAAAAATACATGCAATATACAATAATCGTAGGTAACATCAGCATTAGCAAGAAAAAACAGGTTAACAGAAGGCATAAATATCCTGTTTAGATCTATATAAGCGAACAATATAAGGTATTCTCTTCCCCCCGTGCCTTTCTTTATTGGTACATAGGGAAAAGAAGGAATAGCACAGCATCGCGGCTGGAGTACAATAAAGTATCAGTAACCTAAATAAATATACACACCCACAAAGGAACCAGCACCTTATGGAGTCATACCTTTGAGCTTACTAACAGAACATTTTCTTTTTCAAAGCACACACAAGGAGCATCCTTACTTCCCAGTGGTCACAGGCTCTTCCTCAAGTGACGATGTAAAAGAGCAAACATACCAATGATCTCAGGTACAGACCACCTCCAGCAACCTCAGCAGCAAAGCATTGGCCAAGTGACAGAGAACTCTTGACATTTTTCCCTTTTCTAACAGTTAAAAAGATCTGATAAAAATCCAGCTCTTTCCTGAAAAACAAAGGGCAATACCATCAGTGGACTTCTGGAGAGAAAGAGCCACTTGCTGACTATTTGTTCCTCTAGCAGACTGTCTGGAATGAAATGAGTGGAAAAGATGATCACACAGTAACAAAAAGTAGGAACTTCAGTGTCAAACTGCAAAGGGAAGATTTTATTACAATAATTTTTGCTATCCATGTACTACTAACAAATGCTGAAGTACTATTTTTTGCAACGTGTTACAGAAGCTTTCTTGAGAAAAAACCCAGATTTCTCCAATATGCCTAGAGCAAACTATCTAGAAGCACATCATTGCTCAATACTACTAAAAAAAAATATATATATTTTAAAAGACTACTATAAAATGCAAGACTTTCCAAAATTTTGGCATTTATAATGGAAGGAGCTGTTGACTCCCTCACAGAGAAGCCTGCAGAAAGACCTAGACAAATCAGAGGGCTGGGCAATCACCAACTATATGAAGTTCAACAAAGGAAAGTGCTGGATTCTGGACGTGGGATGGGGCAGCCCTGAATGTATGTGCAGGCTGGGGAATGAGAGGCTGGAGAGCAGCACCATGGAAAGGGACCTGGGGGCCTGGGTCCATGGCAAGTTGAACGTGAGTCAGCAGTGCCCTGGCAGCCAGGGGGGTCGAGCATGTCTTGGAGGGTATCAGGCACAGCATCACAGCCAGGCAAGGGAGGGGTTGTCCTGCCCAGCTCTGCACTGGGGCAGAGTCCTGTATGCAGTTTTGTGTGACACAATATAAGAAAGGTATAAAGCCATTAAGGAGCATCCAAAGGAGGGCCACAAAGATGGTGATGAATCTGGAGGGGAAGCCATACAAGGAGAAGCTGAGGTAACTTGGTCTGTTCAGTCTGGAGGAGAAGGAGGGGGAGACCTCATCACTGTCTACAACTTCCTTCTGAGGGAAAGCAGAGGGGCAGACTCTTCTCTGGTGCCCAGTGACAGGACCCGAGAGAACAACATGGAACTGTGTCAGGAGAGGTCTAGGTTGGGTATCAGGAAGAGGTTATTCACCCACAGGGTTATTGGGCAATGGAACAGGCTCCCCAGGAAAGTGGTCACAGCACCAAGCCTGATACAGATCAAGAAGGATTTGGACAATGCTTTCAGGCAGATAGTGTGATTTTTGGGGTGTCTCGTGCAGGGTCAGGAGTTGTACTTCAATGATTCATGTGTGTCTCTTCCAACTTAGGATATTCTATGATTCTATAATACCAAAGACCCAAGCACCAAATACACACTCAAAACCTACAACTAGTAGAACACCATGTGGTTAGAGGACAGCAACAGAAGATTATTCTACAAATTTGAAAGGAACTACAAAGCAAAACAAAAGTTTAATAATGCGTTTTAAAGTGGTAGCTATCAGATATTGTATCCAACAAGAAGCTCTCTTTGAGGAGCCATCCTACTAAAGCATGTGATCCTTCTCAAAGCCTGATGCTGGCTCCTCTCTTCCACCTCCCCAGGAGCCCCTGGGGCCATCCCAGCAGCAGTGTGACCCATGATCTATTGCTGCAGGTGTCTGGGCCTTTGCTGCCTTAAGCCTTTCTTGTCCCTTCAATTTAGCCACTGATTTATGTACAGCCACCCTTCTTGCCTAATGTCTACATGCAGAGTGGGAGGCACATCCCTGTGCTCTTGGACAGTCACAGCTCATTTTGCCTACCAAAACCTTTGATGCCTTCCAGCAGGAAAAAAAAAATCCCAGGGAAACAGCAAAGCTTTTGTGGCCTCTCTGACTGCAAAAAGTGACTGCATTTTTCAAATCAAATGTTTTCAAGCAATATAAAAAGTGTTTCTACAAGTGGCACACAAGTTCAAGAAATCAAAATTCAGAATTACAGCCTTTATTTGCCTGAGTCCAGAAGCACTTGGAATACAGTAACTGCTGAATCCCTGTCTGAAGGAAAAGGATTCCATGACTTAGTGTTTTCCTTTTTCACTCAGTAAGGACTATTAAGAACAAGCCAGCAGCTGGACCGCTGGATGCTCATAAGAAAATGCACAGATCTCCATACCACTTTCTGTCCTCCACCAGGTACTGATGGCATGGTACCATACATATAACTTAACTTCATGGTACAAAGGCATCCTACTGACAAAGGTGTAACTATACAGTAAAAGTTTAATACAACTATTTCATCATATTGCAGTTAAGTTTATTCATGGACTTCTGCACAAAAGAAATCTAGGGTATTAACTACTGCACCAGAGTCCTAGTCTTTTAAGGTACTGGATCACCAAGGCAAAATGGTGGCAGAAATTGTGTGATAGGAACAGAAACTAGGAGCAGAGACTCTTAAAACTAACACAAAACAGAGAATCAGCCTTTTGCTTTAAGTGCTGTGAAAATAACAAAATTCCATTTATCATCTGTTAAAACTTCTCAAATTTGGTGTGCAAATTATTAGAAATGTTATTGCAAGGAGGAAAAAAAAGGGGCTGCTGCACAAATTACATTTTCTAGCATAGATCTGCTTTGTGTGTTTATTCCTTGAAATAGCTTATCAAGTACCACACAGCAAAATCTGACTGGAGTTTCAAGAACAACGAGCTCACTTCATGGGACACTCCTCCTCATACACAGTCTGAAAGGCAGCAGGAAATGCCACCCTTCAAAGCCTATGCAAACGCTGCTCTCATTTTCTTCTGGGGAATATACTAATTGATTGGACACACCAAACAAACCTATTCATCATATCCATCACCAGAAAGCTGCAATGAGGGGATAAACCCTAATCACAAACCCAGTCTATATTTAATAAGGGGAAGAGATCCAAGATGACCAACAAAGCAAGAAGTCTGAACTACAGAATGAGCATGTATCCCTTGTCCTGATGTGAACTCCAGTGTGAGTCCTGATGTGACTCGTGTCCTACCAACTTGGCTCCTTTCTGAAGCAAATAAAAATATAACCTAACCAAGACACAAAGTTGATCCACTAAAATGGTCAAATAGAAATTATGTATTTCTGTATTACTGGCTCTGTAATCAGATGCATACATTAAACAAAAGGATTTGACTTCTCCTCAAGATAAGCAACTTCATAAGAAAAACAATCCCATTCTCTCAACAAATACATTTAACTTAATCTGAGAA
This sequence comes from Anthoscopus minutus, assembly GCA_013399455.1. Taxonomy (NCBI): domain Eukaryota; kingdom Metazoa; phylum Chordata; class Aves; order Passeriformes; family Paridae; genus Anthoscopus; species Anthoscopus minutus. Next base: position 23,884 of record VWYI01022136.1, on the reverse strand, counting down.
AACATTTTTAATGTCATTCTAAACAACAGCAAGTAAAAGAACAATTAATCCATTTCTGATAATGCTATAAACATCAATACTTTTTTTAAAACAAGGAATAAACTTCTCTTATCTCCTGTCCCCAAACTCAAGGACAGTTTGAATGAATGCAAAAGAGAAAGCATGAAAACCTTTTAGAGAAATCCTGCACTTCTCTCAGCAAGATCAATAAGCACATGCAACACACAACACTAAAATCACATAAGACTTTGCCAGTAGCACCACTTTCACAGTTCACAATCATTTTAAGAACTACAGAAATGTTTTCTCCAGATGCTGGCAAGTTCATCTAAAGTAGTTTTCTAAAGCCTTCTGACAGTCTGTAAGAGAAAGAGAGCCAAGGGATTTGGGGTGTTAACTCCAGTGACAACTTTCAGTAATATTCTGCTTTGTAATTCCATCTGACAGCTGGTATCAGCAACCCTTGAGCCTCAGGCTGTGCTACAGGCACCACAATCAATCCTGACTTTGAAACCATGAGAGAAGACTTTGGCGGCATGGTGCCACTCTGCCAGCATTTACCATGCCAAGAAGTTAAGAACAGAGAACACAAGCCAGAAGACCTTTAATACTTTAATGACAACCCCATTATAGAGCCAGATGTGCCATGATGAAATGCCCTCGGGTAAACCTTCTCAGAGTGGGAACACAATTTTGCCCCCCAGGAGAAAAAGCAACAACCAACCATTTTCGTCTGCTAAAGTGTCCTTACAGCAACCCCCTTAAGGGCATTCTCCAAAACAAGAGACTTGTATTAACACACTCTTGTATCACTGACCTATAATGAAGGATTATGAATAGTTTCAAAAGAATATACAGGAAAAGGCAATACTAATACATCAAAGGGCGGTTAATATTTCATTTCCTGAGCCCTCCAACATAGTCCTTCACTCTGTGCGTGCCATAAGCCAGGACCCGTGTGAAGATGCAGCTTGGTCCCTGAAATCTGCTACTGAGCTATCCTCTCTTTCTTCCTCCTTCCCTCATTTAGAACAAACCAGAACCAAACCCACCAAAAATGTCATAGAAACATTTAATCCATCTAAGAGATAGATTAAAAAGAACATTGATTTCTTGAACATTCACCTTAGCTTAATATTAAGTCAAAAGCCTAGCGAGGCTTGCTGCAAGATGAAGACAACCAGCTCTCAAAGACGAGAAAGGGATACAATAAATCAGGCAACATGCCCCACTGAAACAATGTATGTATCTGCTACAATGTATTAAGATAGAAATTGTTAAAAAGCCTATTTAAAGTCTGGCGCTGGATTGTACACGAGTAAAGTCTATCCTCTAGAAAGGTTTCCTGCAGTATGCCATTAATCCTAGAAGGAGTAAATGCTATTCCACTGACTCCCATATTTAGGCTCTGCTTCAATATGCTTACATATACCCACTGGAGACAGGGTCATTGAACACATAAAAAATCCAGCTAAAGATGCTTCTGGATTTTTAATGCAAGTGCAGCAAGCCATACAAGTGACCAGTACCATTCACTTTTGAAGACTTCCTTCCATACACCAGGGTAAACTTCAGAGTTTTCCTCAAAAGAAAGGCTGAAGTGTGCCTTGGCTTTTTTTCCAGTTACTGACTGTGGCTACCCCTTGGTGAAAAAATAACTAAGCACAACTGTACGCTAGGAAAATTTGCAAGATCTCATATAGAAATTTTATGTTAAACCTCTTGTCTTGGTTTCAAAAGATAAGAGTCTTCTAAGGAAGGCAGGAACCTCCCTTGAAATGGAAAAATGAAAACTCACCCCCCATTCTGAATTACTATAATCTTGAAATCAAGGTGCTCTCAGGAAAACATATGAGCATAGGAATAACAGTTCTTTACAAGGAAACTTAAAATAAAAATGCAGTAGTAGAAAAAACACTGACAGAGTCAGAATACAATCTGACACCCTGTTGGTCAGGGTGTTGGTAGCAGTCCAATTAAATGGTAGCTGCAGTCCTCCTGGAGCGACAGATGTGTTTCTGTTGAAGCAATGACCCTGTAGAAGCGTGTAGTTTTCCTATGAAGGTCTGGTGGTGTAGGTGGGTCCGGTCTCTCCGGTCTCTCCTCAGGGAATCCCGTGAAGAAAGGCTGCTTGTAGTGTCTGGAGTGTCGATTATATCCCAGTGTAAATGCTTACCTCCTCCTGCCAAGTAGAACATCTCACAACAGGATGATGTTATTTTATCACTCATGCAGTGAGACTCAATGGCACATTAACAGGAGATATCCCCCTGGAGTTAGGAGGGATTGGTCCCAGAAGAGATAAAGAGCACTGCCCCACCTGGTTTTAACAGATGATAATAGAATACATACTTTTGGTTACATCTTGCATTGCAACCTAAGACACCCCTCTACAGAAAAGCCTACAGAAAATAGAAAGGTTAACTCTGGTCAGCAAAACTGAACACACCCCAATTTCTGCCACACTTTCAATGTGAACCAGTCGTGTCTGTTCCTAGTAACCTATTCAACAAAAAATCCCCTATATTATTAAGTTCCTCCAGCATTATTCATGTTTGCAATTTCAATGAAACAAAAAAAAAGAAACAAAACCAAAACCCAAGCAACAACCAAAAAACCATGAAAAACTCAACTCCCTGAACTTTATACCAAAGAAGAAGGCTTTCATAGGCTGGACTGAAAAAAGGTCACTTGGCCCAAAGGAAAATAACAGCTAAATAGAGAGCAAGTATTTACACTTTTGAGCAAAACAAGCATGAGTATGACGCATTTAGAGCTGAATCAACTTAGCAGCCTTCCCCAGTCAGTTACTGGTCTCCAATGGGAAAGTGTCCATCTAGTCACAATGCCCAGGGAACAAAACCCTGCAGAAAAGCTGCCAGACATCCCTACATTGGCTGTCCTAGTTGAGGATATCAGGAACAAGTATAAATGAAATTTGAACCTACCTGAGATGACCGTATTAATCATTGGCTTTGCAGAAATATGTCTAGAAGCGGAGAGTATATTTTCCCCCACCACACCCCTTCTTACAGGAACATTTAGAAATACAAGCAATCTTTACTCATTCCTTGTCTCCTAATGAATATTTCTCAGTATATTTTCCCAATATAATGTTCATATTTTCCATATAGCAAAGCTATAGTTTCTTCTTCACCATGGTTATAGTTTACTTCACAAGGCAGATCTAGAGCATAGTAAGTATCAGCTCCCATTCTGAATCCAACTTTGAAACGTTCTGCTTTTATAAGAATGAAGTGTTTGAGCTACTTAACAGATGTCTTAAGAAAAGGATAATCCACTTAACCTTTCTTAATCAGAGGGCTACCCAGAACAAGGTTGCATTACAATAAATATGGCCAATGGATAATTGGCTCATATTTCAAACATAGGACATCTTAGAAAATCCTAAATAATTACAGATTTAAAAAAGCTACCATGCAAAATTTGAACCAATAATATCTAAACTCAGTAATTTACCATTAGCTATGGTCCCAACACCAAATCACCCTCATTTATGTCTCATTAATGGTTTAAAATAGTCACATAGTGATAAATATCAGGAAAACCCAAGAAAAACATGAGCGCCTAAGCCATGATTCTCTGATACAAGCCAGAAGTCATAATCAACTGGCAAGTTCTGGGGTTACATCCAAAAATTGTAAAGTTGTCACAATTAGTGCCTTAAGGCTGATAATTATTTTTTCCCCCCTCATCAAGAGTTTTAATTCAGAGTGATTTTTACATCCTGCCCTTCTACCCGTACTCCACCCAAAACTATGTCCCAGGGCTCTAACCACATACAGAGGCGGTGATTCGCTAAGGAAGAATACTGGCCCTGCAGCCAAGAAAGTTGGTGATCTCAAACTACCCAGAGGACACACTTCCCTTCAGAACTGCCACTGCACTGCAGTCAACCCATTGGATGCTCCAGGGGTTGAGTTGCTGCTCCTGCTCTTGGCTGGAGGCTGCTGCACCTTCCACTAGGTCTGCACCCATCCAAGAGATACAAAAAGGCATCTGTCTTGCTATAAGTTTTTTTAAAAGTACCACCAATATTAACAACCCATATTGAAAGAAGAAGGAGGCACATTATTCACTTGTTCACTTGTCACTTAGGGGTTGATGAGCACAGTGTATATATATTCACACATATGCTCCAGCACAAAGAGCCAGGGACCTACCAGTTTTTCTTCAGCTATTTTCTAAAGTCAAAAAACTTTCTATGAAGATTCAGCTGAAATCACCAGAGCAGAAGCCTATTGTGGCACAACCATGCATAATTATTGATAAGAGGCCCCAAACTTTTCCTTCTATCTTTTGAGACACACTGGGGCAACAAGAGCACTGAAAGGTTGCAAGGTTTCTCAGATTACTCATTGGACCAGTGCACTAAACTCCCCACACGACACTGAAAGCTCAAGCTACCCTTCTCTTTTGCTTCCCTCTCTTCCCCAAAGTGGTCCTCTCCTGCCATCACAGAATCATGGAAAAAAATGTGGAATATTTCTGATAAAAGCCACTTGGCCTCAAAAATAAGTTGGGACTAGGCATGCTTTCAAATACTATTCTCTTTTACCACCCGGCAGGCTGTGTGACAGCTCTGAAACACAAAGAAATAAAACAACCCAAAACTTAAAATATTCACAACCGTCATATATCACCCATACACAGTACTCACCAAATGAAAGCATGTATAAAGAAGAAGCTATTTTGCTTGTTAGAGCAAAATAGCTTACACACAAAGTGCTAGCACAAACCTACAATTAGGGAAAACACACACACAAAAAAAATAAAAATTAACATTTCAGTGAGGGCCCACCAGAATGTAAAAAACCCCCTGACTCAGAAGCAGCCACGTCTTCTGTAATACTGGGTTTCACAGCTTTTCTTTCATTGGAGAATGACTGATATACAAAAAAAAACACCAACAAGCACACTCTGCATAAAGTAGAGCCTCTATTGCCAACTTCAAAACTTATGTATTTTACAGCTTTAAGAGAATTCTTGTGTCATTTTACAATATGTGCAGTGCCAGCAGGGTTGCTAGGATCCAGCCTAGCAACAACAATGTTTCAATTGCACAAATTTGTTTTATGAAAGGCACATGTGAAGTATCTTTGGTGGGCAGTAACCATTACGTGATACTGATGAACTGAATGCGATTTCCAACTTGGAGAAAAAAACCTGAAAAAAACTTTGACTTTCTGACTTGATAAGGTAGTGCTAAGCCCCTTTGAAACATCTTCTATTCAAAACACAGTGCTCTCTAATTAACCTAAAAATTACTGTAGACAAAACAACTTCAGAGTATGAAGCCAATGCCAACAGCCAAAAGAGCCACTATTTCTGCTTGACATGGCACTGGCGCTCAGGAAGTCTCCAGAAATACCTTTATGCTGTCACTCATGGAATAATGGTTTTGCCCCACCAGTCTAAAGGACAACTTTGCCATTGTAAACTACACAGCTTATACCAATACCAAAAGCCGGAATATCACATCCATGCTTGTGTTATCATCAAAATACTTGTAAATGAAAACTTGGAAGACTTCAAAGGTCATCTCAAATGCATGCACTGTGCTGCACAGCACAGCCAGAATCCATGTATATTGATGCAAGTATTTATTTGCATCACCAGGTTTTCTCTTAAAGTGAATGACCTTGGTGGTGCCAAGGCCACCTATCTGCAGGAGATTATGAACTCCTCAAAGGACTCAGTGCTGCGAGGCTGTGATCTGCCAAATGTTGCAACAAGGGAACATCAAGGGAAAGCTTGCTACAAGCTGTGTAACTGAATTAAGAGCTTCCACATTCAAGCAGATATCTCCTCAGAAGCTTCCTGAAGCTAAATTTTTGTCCCATATCCTTCTCACAGAGGGAGGTTCAACATTTTCCCCCTCAGAATACAAGTTGGGAGCCCTCTCCTTAAAACAGCATACACAGGTAAGCATGCGCAACTCTAGAGAGCAGGAAAGAAGGAAACCATTCTGAACTCAGCGGTAATGCTACAAATAAAAGCATGGTAGACACAGAGTATCTGCTGTATCTCAAAGAACACAGGGAGAGTACCCTGCAGTTCCAAATAAACTCCAGTGCAGAGCTGGAGAAACATCAGCAGGACCTCTGTGATACTGATGCTTTTACAGTGATCACCTTCAACATCGTTTACCCAGACATGATACACAGAAGGCAGGATACACAGTTGTTCTCCTCTCTTCTCCTCAATTTCCACAGTTGCAAGGGTAGGGGGAATTTTTTAAGATTGACAACAGCTAAATCCAAACAATCCTTGCAGCCACCACTATGCACATCCTGCTGCAAGTTAGTACCCCAGAAGCTGAGCACCAGCTTGGAGGGCAGGTTTGCACAAGATGACCTACATAAGTTTCTCCCAACCTAAAGCCGTTTCTGACCTCTGCTGGATCAGCAAATTCCAGACTTTTTCTGTGACAAGGAGAGCAACCACAGTTCAGTGCAAGATCCTGTACATATTGGTCAAAGCAACTACCATGTAAAGAATAAGAAGATAAACCCGACTTCTGCATCCTCTTCCCCTGCTGCTCTGATAAGCCCTGCTTGAGAACTTTAGATACTGAAGGGGCATCTCCTTGTCTTCTGCTTCATCTGGAAATTTCTTTCTTCCTTCCCTCATGGCATACATGCCCTTTTAGCAGGGATACATTCTCACTGGAAAAAAGTCTGACCTCAGCTACCACAGGAGCCTGTTCCCTTGAGAGCACTCTGGTTGTTGGTAAAACATATGGGAACAGTATTTTCAGGCTGTTTTAAGCAACACAGCCAAATGGCTCTATTGCACATACCCATGCAGGATTTCTATAGGTTTTAATACTTTAGATAAGCAAATATGGCTACAAAAAACCCTAACAAATATTAAAATTCTAATACCTCTAACTTTCCTTCAAAGACCATAAGGTAGCATAGGCCAATCAATACTTTTTAAAAGCCTCAGAAAACAGTTCTCCTCTGTATTTAGAATGCAACTTTGTTATTACATTAATACCTTGCAGCAATCAAAGCATGTTGGGGAGTAAGTTGCAGGACAAATACTTCTAGCCTAATTCTTTACTTAGAGCCATGTTTGTTTTATTAAAATTTGTTGAACTAGAAAATTGGGAAAGGGCTGGAAATCAAGGCTTCCCAGGAGACAAGTAAAACCACTTGTTGTCCTTTAACAATAAAAGAAAAGAATACTAAGAAAGTGTAAAGAAAAGAAGCTGAGCATAAAGATGGAGATGTCAAAGAGCTGCTAAGTCACAAATGAGGGTAGTGTCAGATGACTGGCAGGAGCCTGGCGTTATCCCACACCTCACTTAAAGCAGCAAGTCCCAACAGGAATACCTCCTTCTCTCTGGAGGCGTCTCTCTCAGTTGGCTCCTTTTGTTCCAGTAAGCATCACCCTATATTTTTTTTGCTATAAATTTAGCATCTAACTATGGAAAAATATGGGAGAAATAATAATGTAGGGTTTTGGATTTTTCCCATTAATACCTTTAAGTTGTACAATATTTTCTGCAGCAGCCAGACTGAAGACAATTCTGCCTTCCAGTGTGGTGAACAGGAGCTTCTTGGTAATGCTGAGAAAGGACTCCTCTGAAGTTCCAGTGTTTATCCTTTCCACTATCAGCTTTTCTCCCAAAATACAGTCATACCAGCAGGTTTACATTGCTGACAAGGAAGAGCAGAGCACATTTGGCTTTTCACCTGTGCCTTTCATCCAGCTTCCTCCTTCCTCACACTATAACTTATCTTAGTGAGAACAGTAATTCCTTTAGATAAGTCAGCAAATATTTTGGTAAAGAGCAGCTGCAAGATGTCTGTCTCACACAAATTTAATTACCTAGTCTCTCAATCTAATGCCTTCAACAGATATTCTTCTGTGGTAGCTGGGTCAGAGTCAGTGCATTTCTGCTATTGTGCCTCATGCTCCCTATTTTCCATTTACATATGCTCTCATCCAGAGTGAGGGAAAGAAAATGTTTATACTTGTGGGTGGACTTTGGATGCCGATTAAAGTCAAGGTGCCATATTTACTGATCTTTTAAAGTAGTATCAATATGTTGAAAGGGAGTCAAAGTTCTTAAGAAATATCGAAGTCCACATGAAGTAACCACAGATTAACATAAATATATGCTGAAATATTAACACAGACTGGCAAAATTTACTTGTATTTTCCCTGGAGCAAGTAATTTTGCCTAACAGAAAACTCTTGAAAACTCTTCTCCACCTTTATGTAGGGCACACACAGTAATTTGTGTTGGGGCAAATGACTTTTCAGACTAATTTTGCAGGCTAGGTTAATACTACCATATTGCTCATGGCTTACAAGCATTTGAAAGGTGAGGGCTACATCCTCTAAAGGAAAAAAAAATAAAAGCAGTATTGCTACTTAACTCACACTTCATCAAAGCTAATCCTGCATTTCTTCCTTCTTATTGCACTTGACAGAACTTTTGTTGTCTGACAAATGAAAAGCCAACAAGTAATAAAGTGTGCGACCTCCTTTTATCTGGCTAATTACTATTTCAATAAACAGATTACCTATTCTTCTTGTGGAAGCATCAACAGCAGCACCAAGAACATGAGGGACATTTTTTCATGAGGGCAAAGGACAGTTTTGCAGATTGATCACAGCCCTGTAAAACAGATGCCTGGCCTGTATTTACAACCCTGACAGTGCAACTGCTTCAGCAAGAGGTGCAATTAAAGCAAGTGTGCAGGCAGTCACCGAAGTCACAGCCCAGTCACAGGCTTTGCCAGCAAACTGCAGGCACAACACACACGGAGAAGACATTGATCCTGCACACTCTATGTTCATAAGGCTATGTCGACACCAAGTGGGATAAACTGATCCAGTAAAATACTGTTGTACAGAATTCAGCTAGCTTGGACCAGAAGAGGACCCAAGTTCTGAGTTTTATCAAATATCCTGAGTCAGTAGCAAAGCACCTTTGATTTGGTTTCCTCACCCGACATACTGAACTTGTCAAGAGCCACAAAACCACGGTAAAGCTAAAACGACTTTCATGACTTCAGCCTCCCTCCTTCTGCATTTCCTATAAAAGACTTCACCAGTACTTAATAACATACACTCAATAAACAAACCTTTAAAAAAGGGTGCCCAACGGCAGCCCTGCCTCTGAAACCTCCATCGTTTGAAGCCTCTCGTGCCCGTGCAAGGCGGACAAAGCGCGCACCCCGGCTTTCACACAGGAAACCTCCGAGGAGGGACTCCCCCCTCCCATCTAGCTACGGTTTCAGAGGCTGCCCCGTCGCAGGCAGCAGGAAACGGGGCAGGGTCCGCACTGGCGCGCCCGCTGCTCGTGTCCCGCGGGGTCCCCGCAGCGGGGGAGATGCCGCCGGTGGACACAGGGCTGGGGGGCAGAGCCGCGGCACTGGAGTCTCCATCCTTCGCTGCTCGAATGAGTCCCAGTGAGCGCCGAGCGCTCTCCCGGCTGCCGACAGTACGGCAAAAATGCTCCACCTCGGCAGCTCAGAGTTCCGCCCCGACCACTGCCACAGAGGCCGGGAATTTGCGGGGCGCAGCTCNCGCCTGCCCCCCGCTCCTCGGACGCTGCTCCTGTGAACACCCTGCAAACCGAGCTGCTCGAGAGAATGAATACTTTCCGTGAGACTCCCGCCGCTTTGCTGCCGGTATCATGCCCCACAAAAGAAACTCCACGTTGGAGAAGGAGGAGGATCCAACCGGCCCGCGCTCACCTCCGCCAAGAAGTTCTCCATGGTGGCCCCTCGGCCCGCCCGCGGGTGCGCAGCGCCAGGCACAAGCCACCATATGACTCTCTCGTCCGGTCCGG